>JAVLUX010000061.1:3245000-3795000 GCA_032164185.1 Moxostoma hubbsi
CCATTCGCGAGCCCTTTAATATGCTCTCATCAGCACGTTCAAAGCTGTCAACTTTAATATTTCACAGAAAGAACGAGAGAGAGAAAAAAGAAAGCAAGTGGATGATTTTATTAGGGTCAATTACATCTACAAATGACAATTTCGCGGGCTAAATTGCAATTTTACGTTCTTTTTGTAAGAGAACAATGACTATGTAATTAGACTAATGAGCACCGCATCAGACGAATGATTTGTGCTGAATGAGGGATTTGTTGTGTGCGTGTGCATATTTTTGCGTGTGTAAGCGTACTGTGTACCACGCTTTGTCTATTTGTTGTACACATGACAGGTCGGAGTAATTAAACGTTATTTCTAATTACACGAGTTGAACAGGAGTGTCCTATGTTGGGGTTAGTTATGGCCTATTGCGTCTCGAGGAGGAATGGGCCAATGAACGTGCAGTTATTCTCATGGCCTCTTGATGGCACTGTTAGCTCATTAAAATGTTATCTTATACACTGGAAGTGCTTGGTTAAAATATGAAAGCTGTCATGTCAACCACAACTTGGCATGTAGTTTTTCATTCGAGTCGAGATATATATTTTTAATTTTGTTTGCTTTTGTTTTGCCAGTTTTAAAAGTACAAAAGTGAGGTGACATGATATGTCCTTTTGTGAACTGACCCATGAGAATGGTAATTTGTACATATGAAGAGAGAGAGAGAGAGAGAGAGAGAGAGATGTTTTGAGAAAACAATGGAAGGAAACAAAGAGAGGAAGCAAAAAGTATACATTGACAGGACAGAAACACTAAAAGAAAGAAATGTTTGTGTAATATACTCCTAACATGATTTTATGTCAATGGTAAAATATGTGTGATACTTGCCTGTACAAAACATAATGCTATGGGTGTTGTGAGTGGTTTCTAGTCAGTAATTTTAGAGATTATTTTGTGAGAGATTGAACACTTGTATTAAAATTAATGTGAGAAATCGGTACACCCAACATAGCAGATGTAGAAAAGGAAATCCCACTGTTTTAGCATGATCAGAGCTAAAGTAGTATTATTTATGATACCATTGTCATCAGATTTTTCTGATGATTTTTTTAGTTTATTTGATCTTAATCTTGACCAACCATTTCAGGGAATTCTATCTTTCTCTATTTAATAGATAAGGGCTGTACTTTTATGTTGCTTGTATCCGTCGAAATTGGTGCCCTGGTGCCAAGGATGGTGGTCAAGTGGACTGACTTGCCTGGAAAAGGTATTTTTTAGTTAGTTAGTATGTGCTTACCATGGTGCTCTTGGTGGTTGCTAGGGTGTTGCTAGGTGGTTTCAAAGGGATTCTAGGTGGTTGCTTACTGGCCCAAATCAAAAGAGCCCTCCTTCAATGTAAATCTAAGCATTTTTATTGTCAACCAGGCGGACAATGTAAATTTGATTGTTTGGAAAGTAAAATCAAACCTCTCTTCAACAAGCTGTATGAGTTGAGGTATCATTCATATCCGTTGTGGGACAAGCTACACACTAAATTGTAATACTATGGATTAGGAATTTAAATCCCTAACCCTAAGTATATTGGCAATAATATACTTAGGGTTATATACTTAGTGATGCGCTCTTATTAGTGGCTCTTGCTAAGAAAAGCAACAATCTGGTTCCTTAGGGGAATTGATAATTAATATAATGATAACTTATAAACCTTTAAATGGATAGTTCACCCAAAACAAAATTATTCTCTCAGCACTTACTCATCCTCATGCTATCACAGATGTGTGTGACTTTCTTTCTTCTGCTGAACACAAAGATTTTAGAAGAATATCTCTATAGGTCCATACAATGAAAACGAATGGTGGCCATTTTAACTGTAAAGGTCCAAAAAGCATATAAAGGCAGCATAAAAGTAATCCACATGACTCCAGTGGTTAAACCCATGTCTTTTTGAAGCAATATGAAACTGTTCAATGTTTAAGTCCTTTTTTAAAACAGATTTTTGCAATAAATTCTCCTCCCTAGCTAGTAGATGGTGGTATGAAAGAAGAAGTTGAATAGCCAAAAACAAAAGAAAAAGATTGTGAAAGTGGAAATTTATTGTAAAAAAAAAAAAAAAGACTTAAATATTTATCTGTTTCTCTACCACACCCATCATATTGCTTCTGAAGACATGGATTTAACCAATGGAGTTGTTTGGATTGTGTTCAGCAGAAGGAAAGTCTTACACATATGGGATGGCATGAGGGTGAGTAAATTATTAGGGAATTTTCATTTTTGAGTGAACTCTCCATTTAAAGACAGACCTACCATAAGCTCAGAGGTGGTTAATCGATGGTAAATGCTTCTGTTGAAGCCATCAGTCCACGCCCCCCCTTATCGAGCTGTGCCCAAAGGATTACACGTTTATCAGCCTGCCTTGAATCTCGGGCCATGGCGGAGGACTTGCTGCCGTGTTCAGAAGCCGTTTTTCTTGTTGGTTGAGAAAGATTACAATCGATTGATTGTTTTTTCTGAGGATCTTTTTATTTCTCATCATAATTGTGTTATATTTGACCTGTCTCTTAATTTGGATAGTTTACCTTGTTGTCGTGAAATTAATTCTTGCATCCTAAACTCATTCAAGACATTAAAGCCAGCATTGAATACAGAAATTGCTGTATTGTTGTGTATTCTGAGTGAAATGGCTTAACAAACAAGTTTTCTGCTGCGTTTTATAATAGTCCTGGTAATATGTCAAATTGTTTGTTTGTAAGTTAATATGTCAAATAATTTGTTCTTAAGTTGATTCTTAAGTACAATCTTTTAATAAGCACTGCCTTTCCATCCTGGATAAAGTTGCTTCTAAAAAGATTAGATTGGCTCCTCTGATTAATTCCTCCCACAGGATTAACAATAGTATTCGTTCTTTTAAACGAACCTGTTGCACAATTGAGCGTTTGTGGAAATCCACTCATCTAAGTTCACTATCAGTATTTAAAATTACTTTTAACAGATTTTAATAATATGGTTAAGGATGCTAGAGTTACATACTTCTCTAACCTTGTATCAAATAGTAGAAGTAATCCCAAATCCTGTTTGACACCATTAGTAACATTGTCTCTCCTGCAGCTTCAGCAGCTCCAATTTCTTAAGTTGATGAGTGCAACAACTTTCTTGTTTTTCTCCAATCTAACTACAAGAGCTTACCAAACTGGTTGGGAGGTGGGCAGGGACTTATCCCTGTCTGCTTCCTGCGAGTGGACGACCATGTCATGTGGGACCTGTTCTTGTGTGGGCTTTCCGACGATGTCCAGGATGAGCTTTATCTTTTGGATCTCCCCACTCGTTTTGATGACTTGGTGGACCTGGCTATCCAAGTCGATCAACGCCTGACTCTATGACGTTATCACCGTCAACACCACTATTCACCCTCTTGAGCAGCTTACCATTCCCCCTGACCCACTACTTTGACCAGGTCACCTGAATCTCGCTGTAAAACAGTTCACGCTCACGGGCAAGGAAGAGGCGAGAAACCGGCTGGACATATAAAATAATAGGTTTAATGAAGATCTCAAAATACAAACACATAAGACAACGGACATGTCCGTGAATGATCTCTCTCTCCCACACCGCCGTCCGCAAGTGGCCTTTATCCCTCTTGACGGCTTGATCAGCCTAATACGGGACCGGGCGTGCGTAATCACGCCCTGGTCCCGCCCTCCACCGTGCCACACTCGCCATGACACTGAGCCCATTTAAGTAGGTAGAACCCCGAAATCACGTAAGGAGAAGCAGCAATGCCTAGTTAAGGTACTATGTTTTTCTTGTGCCTGACCAGGCCATTTCTCTTCTGCCTGCCCCATTAAAAGACACAGCTCGTCAGTATAAAGGGGCTTACTGGCAAGCACAACACCGGACTCTGTACTCTTCTCCTGGCTCGGTTGCAGTATGACTCTGCCAGTCACACGGTCTCAGCTCTGGTGGATTCGGGAACATCATTTACATCGACTTGGCCTCCAAATGGCAGTTTCCCAGGGTCCAGTTGGATGGGGCCCACCACTGCCCACACCCTCAGTGGCATGCCCCTGTCAGTCATCATCCAGTCTACCAAGCCATTCACCCTTGTCTCTGGAAATCATACAGAACAACTGTTCTTTTATCTTATCTGATCCCCATTGACCCTGGTAGTGTTGGGGCATTCATGGTTGGTAACGCACATCCCACAGATTGATTGTACAACCAACACTGTTCTATTCTTGTCTTAATTCTGCTGTCTCCCCTATAAAGTCTTGTGTTTCGTTGCAGGATGAACCGGCGGATTTGTCCGGAGTAACATTGATGCACCATGACTTGATGGCAGTGTTCAGCCAGTCCCGCACCTCAACCCTCCATCCTCATCACCCGTATGACTGTGCCATTAAACCGCTTCCTGGCATCTCTCCTCCTTGGGGACAGATTGGGGACAGCTGTCGCTCTCAGCTCCCGAGAGGGAGGCCATGAACAGGTATCTCAATAATTCTCTTAACAGCCAGTCTCATCCACCCTTCCTTCATCGCCTGGAGAAGTGCGCTTTTCATGCACAGCTTGTTCCATTCCTGAGGTTTTTTTTGTCTGAGGGAGTGCATATATACCCTGCTGAAGTCAAAGCCATCTCTGATTGGCCAACCCCTGGTCGGGCTCCTCCAACTGCTGTCTGTCCCTTCAAGACCCTGGTCAGATATAGCCATAAATTTTGTAACTGGCCTCCCCCCCCTGCCATGGCAACACATATGTTTCGACTGTAGTGGACTGGTTCTCGAAGGTGTCTCAAATCATTCCCCTCCCCAAATTCCCCTCAGCGAGGGAGACAGCGGTAGCAATCATCAACCACATCTTACACATTCTTGGCCTCCTGGTCAATGTGGTTTCTGACAAAGGGCTCCAGTTTGTGTCATGTTTTTGGGCAGAGTTCTGTTGACAGCTGGGGAATACAGTGAGCTGGGCTCAACCCCCAGACAAAGGGGAAAGGAACTGGAAAAGACACTGCGCTGTATGGCCTCATCCCGTCTTCTTGGAGCAATAATTTAGTCATATATTAATTTAATAAGATGGAGTACACTCACAACTCCTTTTCATCGTTGTCTATGAGGTTATCACCCTTCCAGTGTAGCCTCGGCCACCAGCCCCTCTGGTCACTGCTCAAGAGCCCAATTTTCAGCTCACACCTTTTTGCAGAGGTGCAGACACACCAGCCCTCGTACAGACCGTTGCTCACATCAAGAGGTCAGCGGACTGACACCGGTCTAAGCCCCCAGCTTACATGTGCGAGCAGAAGGTATGGTTGCACTCCAAGGACATTCTGCTCTGACTGCTCTCACGTAAGCCGAGTCCCCAGTTTATCTGTCCATTTCCTATTGCCAAGGTCATCAGTCCGGTGGTGGTCTGCCTCAAATTACCACCTCACCACCTTTTTTTACAATTTGCCCCACATAATGTGTTTACCTTCCAGTTTGCTGTACACCTGTCCTCGCCACCCACGAATCGCCAGTGGATGATTCCTTGTCTCTGCCTGTGTGTCAGGAATACGACTGCCCTCCTTCATCCGGGCTTTGTTCTCTGCACCACACCACGCACCACGGACACTTCCTATGGATCTGCTCCTGACTTCCACAATGCATTCACCAGTCTATGAACACACTTCTCCTTTACCCACTGCGCAGCCACTACACGCACACAGACTCGTCTCCAGCTACTGCAGCTGCAGCTGGGATTCTAATACTTCACCAGCACAGACTATGTTGACATTTGTTGTTAATAATTAATTTGAACGGTACTTCTGCTATTGGGATTCGGTATCACTCTCACTCTGACAGAAAACCTCCTCTAGTCCCTTTGACATTGTACCCACTGCTTTGCTTAAAAATGTTATTGATTCCATTGGTCCTTGTGTGCTCTCTATAATCAATAACTTGTTAACATCTGGTCATGTCCCATCATATTTAAAACAAGCCGCTCTTCAACAATTTCTTAAAAACTAATTTCTTGACCCTTCCTTTGCCGCAGAACTACAGGCCTATTTCTAAGTTAACTTCTCTTGACTATTTCAATTCCCTTTTCACCTGTCTTTCCAATACATGCCTGAACCGATCAAAAAGTGATCAAAATGCTGCTGCCAAGCTTTTGACCAAGTCCACTAGAAGGTCTCATATAACACCAATTCTGATTTCTTTACACTGGCTTCCTATCAAATTCAGGATCCAGTTCAAGCTTATTGTGATTATGTATAGAGCCTTGCATGGTCAGGCACCTGCCTATATAAAAGAGCTTCTGCAGCCATATAATACCGGTAGGAATCTGAGGTCCTCTGATCATGGTTTGTTGGTTGTTCCTTGCTCCAGGCTCAAGACAAAAGGAGACTGTGCCTTTGAAGTTGTGGCTCCTAAACTTTTGAACTCTCTCCCATTAGAGTTAAGATTTGTGGACTCTGTGGACACTTTTAAAAAGCAGCTTGTTGAGACTTGATTTGTTTAAAATTGTTTGTTTTTAGTTTGTGTTTTTGTCTTGCCTCATGTTTTTATCTGGTTGTGTGTATTTATCACTCTGTTTCTTATTTGCTTTTTAGTCTTTTATTGTGAAGCACTTAATGACACCTTTTCTTGAAAGGTGCTATATAAATAAAATGCTCCTACTTACATGCTATTTCAACTTTTTATTTGTTTGTATATGTTTATTAGTGGAATTCCTGGCGAAGAACTTCACAACCTGTGATCTTGATGGGAAAAATCCACCAATCATAGAGTCGCAGCAAAAAACTCTGCAGTTATCACCCACTCCCAGACTCAATCAATCAATCAATGTTACTCAGTCAAGTTGTCAAACTACTTATTCAGAATATTTGGGATTGTAGTTCCTTCCCTCATTAAAGATATTAAAGCCAGCATGAAACAGAAATTGCTGTATTGTGGTGTATTTCCGAGTGAAATGACTTAACGAACAAGAAAACAATAGGGCGGGGACTTGATTTTATGCATCTGTTGTGGAGTGGATTGCAAAAACTGGGCATTGCATATCGGAATGGTGGCAGACCTGAATGCGAGTTTGCCGTCGATACACAGACACACACACACACAAATACCGTTTCCACCGTGTCCTACTGATTTGAGATCCAAACGATGATCTAACTGACATCAATAATCCATAGCCACCCCAGAAATGCAAACAGCACATCACAACGAGGCTGGAGACATTGTGCAAGTCAATGTAGACGAATGAGAAACAACCACGAATTTGTTGTTATTCCTCGTCCTTCAAAATGTAAATTCAAGTCAGCGGGCCCATTACCATGGTCGGGAAACAGCTGAAAATACACCTCTTCATCTCTATATTAGTTGCTTTGACGCCAAGATTGTGTACATGACTCTTGAAAGGGTGGGACTAAAACTGACTCAAAACTTTGCTTAACTGCAGCACGGTATTTATTGCATACGTCAGTCATATCACTGGAAGAGCATGTTATGATATTAAATAAAGATTATGAGGTCAAAATATTTTTATAAAACAGCAAATATGCATGGATGAATCATTCACAATAAGACCAGTAACATGCAGTTATAAAATAGGGTAAATTTTGAGTATTGTACCTTTTGTCTTTTTGTCAGATTTTCTAACACTTCTTTGCTTTAAATCAAAGTTTGTAATGTTGCGATTCACTTCAAAGCTGGTTGCTTTACTTAATGGCTTAGAACTCTTTTATGAAGTACTTTTTGAATTCCCTATGGTAAAAATTTATGGGAAAAATACTTCCGGAACCAAGACAGCTGAAAGAGTAGGCGGGCACTGTTGTGCACTTTTAAAAAATAGCTCGAGTCTTAATGCACTATGATTTCTGTTCTACAGGGTGGCCTTCTTTGCAGCCCACCAGCAGGTCTGTGTAGTTAAATTAGCAATTCTCCCCAAAGAACCATAAGCCCTGCTATCTGTTAGATGCCCAGCAAGCTACAGGCTATGGCCCAACCGAGTCTACTGTGACTGGTGTCTGCTGTCCAACAAAGCCCTCTAAAATCACAACCATCACAGATTTCTCTGGCTCTGCTTGGACAGAGGGGCTTGGGGAATTGGAGGCTCTGATTGGCTGGACATTCGTAGAGAGGCCTAAATTGGACAACAGAGGCCAATACTCTTCTGGAATGATAGCCACAGAGTGTGCTAAGGTAGTAAATACACAGACACAGTCACAGATGGGTAAACAAACACACACACACACACACACACACACACACACACACACACACACACACAGTTTTCTTCATTTTTTAAATAGGGACTTTCCATAGACTTTTACCATTTTAATATCAAGTTCATTAGAATGACTGAACTGAACTGTCATGGACTTGACCCTCTCTCAGTCTCGACTCGTACTTCAACAAGTGTGGAATCTGATTTGTTCCCGAGACCAGTTGAGTCCCTTAAATAAGGCTGTTTATTATCATGGGCTGTCTGGCGGCTGCTTTCTAGCACACATGCAAGAAGAACGCTCATGACTTGCTACTGCGGCTGTGTTTGAGAACTGTCAAAATGCCTGCCTAAGTGAGATATTGAAAACTGTGTTAACTGTGTTAATCTTGTCCATTGTACACAATCTGATTTCAATACAGAAAGCCGAATGGGACTAAAGAAGTGTTTTTTAATTATGTTGTTAAAAGCAAACCCTGAGATAAAAGATAGTGGAACCTTTTAGTTCTAGTTTAGTTTCAGTAATAATATTCAGTAATAAAAAGGCATACAAAACATCCATCCATCCATCCATCCATCCATCCATCCATCCATCCATCGTCAAACCGCTTATCCTGTGTACAGGGTCGTGGGCATACAAAACAATACAAAAAAAAATAGATTAATCGATAATGGTAAGGCATCTACGTATTCATTTGTTTAGTGCAAAGTATCTTGGCATAGCGATTGTTGTGGATTTTGTGTAAACCATGACGTTGGTTGAAGTTCTTCAAATACGGTATTCATGGACATGCTAAATTTGATCATCAAAAACAATTATAATATTTCCTTTACCTTCACATTCTCTAACTATTGATAATCAAGGATTATATTATGCTAAGAAGTTCTCTAATAAAGGTAACAACTGTCTTTAGAAATAACGTGAAACGTAGACAGTCTCCAAAGAGTATTGATAGGAGGGACAATAATAATCTGTCCTTAACAGTAGAAACATGTTCACTTGATTTCTGACATTTGTTTTTAGGCAAAGCAATTTTATTTTTAGGAGTAATAAATAACTTTAGAAATTACCTCAATTACCTTGTCGGTTCGATCCCCACAGCCACCAACAATGTGTCCTTGAGCAAGTCACTTAACTCCAGGTTTCTACGGGGGATTGTAATAAGGGCTCTGTAAGTCGCTTTGGATAAAAGCGTCTGCCAAAATGCATAAAATGTAGATGCAAATAATATGAGGTATTATTGAAATATGATGAGCTTAGAATTAAGTTATTTAGTAATTAAGTAATTTATTTGTTTACACTGTACATATAACACAGATTGCATTAGGTCTATATGAGCCTTTTGGTCTGGGTCTTGACACGGACTCACTCATCCCTCTTTGGTCTCGGTCTTGACCTGGACTCGACCCTCTCTGGTGTTGGCCTGGTCTCAGTCTCAATTACAACACTGTCTCTTAGACTATGATCTGATTCAGAAAATATTAAGTGTGACTACTTTATAATCCACAGTTGGCTAGACAATCAAAGTACTTTTGAATTTTGGTGTTGTAGTGACTGTGTTTTTGCCTTTGTAGGGTTACCTTAAACCTCCATCAGGGAACGGAGGTTTCATACGTAAGACGTTGCCTGTCTGTCGCTCACTTCGATGTTGTGTCGAAGAAGCGACACTAGGGGTCCAATTTAAATCACACCATGCGCTGAGCCGTGTATGTGTACTGCTGAAACAGGAGCGGGCAGGTATTTTATGTGCAAAGGTGACCAGGCGTGTCAGACTGCACGTACCCTTCCCCAATGTCCCCAAAAAAATTGTCGGAATCCTTCTGGTTACCCTAGACAGGGGAACAAGGAGACGCTTGCCAACCCGGGAACGGGCCAAGCCTGGCTGGGCCTCTTTTCTCTCTATGTTTCTCCGCATAGAGCAAGAACGGCCGGGGCCCTTACATGCATCGAGGGAAGGGGGTCTTACCCGGTTTCCTATTCTTTCAGGGGGAAAAGACACAGCGGAGGCCACACCTGCCTGAAAGGGGGAGGTAAAGGTGGCGAATACATCACATGGGTTTTTAGGCGGCATGTGGAACGTGGCGCAGTGGTAGATCCAGCCTCAAGGAGGGGGGAGTTGCTACAACATGGCGACCGGAGGGCAGCTGTAACTGCCTGAGAGAGACGCGGGTCCACTTCGTAAAGGGACCGTACCGAGGATGATACACACAGGGGGAGTCCACGTAGGAGTCCTGACCTGTGGAGCACCTATTCCAGTACAGGGCCCTCCACAAAGACGTTAGCTCATCATGCACTTCCAGAAAAATGGGACTGGGGGGAGGCGAGGCTGTGAGCAGCGCACAGATACCAAGAACCAGTCATCCAACCGCGATGGCTGTGGGGAGGACGGAGGGTTCCAGTCCAGCCCCACACTGGCGGCGGCCCGGGAAAGCATGTCGGTCATCTACACGTCAACCTCAGCCTGGGCATGCTGGCCCAAAGGGGGCAGCCCAGGGGAGTCATCTGCGTCAGACGCCGCGATACCTTGAGCACAGACAGGAGTCAACGAGCGTGCTGGGGGGCGGGTGGTCCGAGGGGGCGTACCCGGCGGAGCTGCTCCCGCTGCTGTCCCCAGAACGCCTCCATCACCAGCCGCATCGTCCTCAATCCCGTGGGAAGGAGGAGCAATGCGGGGGTGGCTGGAGTGGCGGCAAGATTTTTATTGAAAGCGAGCCACGACCGCAACTTTGCCAGTTGCAGTTCTCGCAGTGAGAACATGAACCATCCACAAACGCTGCCTTGGTGTGATCGCTACCGCATCCAGGAACTACACAGGGGCGGAAAGGCATCTTTATAAATACGCGTCCTGAAAAGGACGTTCAACGCCACTGTGTAAATGGTCTTTTAGAGGAAAATACTCTTTTATAGAGAAAATCACTCTTTTAATAAACTCTTTTAGCTTTCTGCGCTGTCGAAGTGCCCAGGGGCAAGCTGCACTGCCGTGCAGAGAAGGAGAAAAGCCGCTGAAGTGCGCCGCAGATCCAACAGCAAACAGAGCATCAGAGGACCAAAGGCAGGAACAGGTGTGTGAATCGCAGCTGACTGCATACACGACCATCGGCTCCGAAGAAAATTTCTGAATGAAACAGATGTATTTCCCTGCCTTTGTACCCGTATGTCCGGGGGCGGGGTATGCAAATACTGTCTGCCAACACCTCTAGATCAGAGGCATATTCGCCGCTCAAGAGAGACCCCTAGTGTCGCTTCTTCGACTCAACGTCGAAGTGAGCGACAGACAGGGAACAATTGTTTTGTTGCCTTTGCAACAATTATAGCACTCTTTTGTGTCTGTGCAGGGGGTTTTCAGGAACACATTAATTCAGAACGATTCAATCAAACAGAACAGAATGTCGCTCTGGAGCTCATCAGATGGGAAGAGATATTTTGGCTCTGACATCCTTTGGCAAACCGTGGGAATAAACATAAAAACTGCAAGAGCACAAACAAACAAGCTAAATCATGCGATTGCACCAACAAAGCAGCATTTTTAGGTTAAACATAGCCTCTCTTCTCTCACAAAGTGGATTATGACTCATTTAAAAGCGGCATTGTTCATGCAGGTGCCTCCTTCCCTTTTCCGAAATGCAGAGTTTAGTCACAGCGAGGGTCATGAGTTGTGCTCAATTCTGCAGTTTACTATTTTAGGGCCCAGCATTAGTACACAACACTGGTGACTCATTGCTGTGAGATGACATGGTTAAATTGAGCAGCAAGTCTATTCCAGTGACATGTGTGGGTGCTAGATGCAACCTTCGCTCCACATCTTTTGTCGCAGATTTGATTCGAAATCTATAAACATCCTTCTATTAGAATCTGATCGTAAATGGGCTCTCTTTTGGGTGTTCAAGTAATATCTATGTTTGTATTAGTTTTCACATTTCATTATTTAATGAGAACACTACATCAGAGTTTTAGTGAGTAGTCATTAACACTTTAACATTCTTAGACCCGTGCGTGACTTCTGTGCGCACTTTCCAGTTCCCTTTTTGAGTTGTAACTAGTAGCACCTAATAAACAATCATACATTTATTTGAAAAATGTATGTACACGTATGTGGACAGCGTTACTACGTTGTGAAATTTTAAATAACACTAAGCTATAGAATGTCAGATATTTTTCATCAAATTGTATATTATGTTTCCAGGAGTGTTGGTTATTCATGTTTTTGAGACGTTACAGACCGATTACAGATGATTTTCTGTAAAGCTGAATAAATCATTCTTATTCAAAGTAATGGCCATCATCATCCAATCACTGCCAACCATGTTAAAATAAAATGTAGCATTATGAAATTCTGAATCTATGCACTGATTACCATAGTCCCATTTCTGCCAAACATGTACAGTAGTCCAAACATCATCTGCTACCTAAAACTGAACTTTTGGTTGTATTTAAATATTAAATGTACTTAGCTGCATTTATTGAATGACTTAACCTCCAGTTTGCTATCTGTTTGCACTGGTCTCAGAACAGTTCATAATACACCTTATTTTCATCCTAACTCCATATAAAGTCGCTGAAAGCAAAACTTTCAGCTTTTGGATGAATGATTTATTCTCAATGTGAAAATACACAGTAAATACAGTATATATGAATGCATTTACTATATGTTTATGAATAGAATTGAATTGAACAAAATGAAATGTAACAAAATGGCCCACAGATGTGTTCGAATTGAAAGTTATTGAAAATAAATTTTCTACTTTAGAGGAAAGGTAGTGCCAATGTCCACATATGTAGAAATCAAATTATCAGCGTGCTGATGCACAAAAAATAAACAGATTTTTTAAAGCGGTATCTCAAACGAAACTAGAGACTCTCCTTTTTACAACCAAACAGGTTTAGTGCATAAGAAAAATCACGTTGTCGTGTTCACACAAAATTTTGGTGTGTCACGTGACACAGTGCGGCAGAAGGTAACCCTTTAAATGACAGTCTAGAGTCTTGTGAACAGTATTCAGTCGGTTTTTATTCATTTAAATAATGCGGTGTGTACTGTATAGCGAAGCCAAAATACAACGTCGCACAAAGTTAAGCATCTTACAGTACATTACAGGGACATGTTTGAAGGTAATCAATGTGACTCATGCTCTATATTTCAAGTCTTCTGAAGACATTCAATGTTTTCATGCGAGGAACTTACATAATTGTAAGTTGTTTTTGCTGAAAATAGTCCCCTCTGCTTTAGACCTCAGTTTTAATTTTATTTCAAACTTTAGCACTTGAAGATGCCTCTTTTGCCAGTTTGAAGTCAATGATTCTAAATGCTATTGATTCTATTGATATGCCACATCGACCCATTTGTATCAAAGATCTTATATTTCTTTCAGAGTTATTGCAGTCATTTACATTCATTAATTTGGCAGATACTTCTATTTGAATAGACCTACAATGCATTCAAGGTAAATATTTTTGCAGTTTGTGCATTCCCTGCGAATCAAACCCATTACCTTGGTGTTGAACAAGAGTGTATGTACAAAAGAGGAAGAAAGGTGAGAGATGAGGGGAAAGACAAGAGGTATGGAGTGACAATGACAGCGAGATAGAGAGAGAGAATGAGAGAACAGGGGGACAATTTGCATTTCTGTGGCTGTTTGTTTGACTAATTACGTTTGAGTGATGTTACATGCGGCTGCTGAGGTTAGTAATGGGATTCCTGCTGTTTAATGAACATGTCACCATCCTTTTGTACAAGCCAATCGAAAGACACTCTGCTGATGACCAGGAGCTAACAGCTGTGTGTATGGATGTATCTGACACCTGTGTACATGATTATAGCACAGCATATTGAACTTTGAGGTGGTTGGACTACAACAGCAAAAGACCACGTCGGTTAATTATTAAGACCATAGTGTTCCTAATAATGTGCTCAGTCACTGTACAAATTGACCCTTAAGGCAACATTGAGAATGCAAAATATACTTGTGTTGTGTTATTAATTCGGACACATTTTGGAATGCAATTCCACACGAACAGGAGCTAGTGTAATTAGAAGCATCTATGTTCATGTACTTGCGTTTTGGCCTTAAAGGAATATTCCAGGTTCAGTACAATTTGTGGAGTGGTGGTGCAGTGGGCTAATGCACATAACTGTTAATCAGACGGTCGCTGGTTTGATCCCCACTGCCACCACCATTGTCTCCTTGAGCAAGGCACTTAACTCTAGGTTGCTCTGGGGGGATTGTCCCTGTAGTAAATGCACTGTAAGTCGCTTTGGATAAAAGCATCTGCCAAATGCATAAATGTAAATGTGTGTTAAGTTCAATCAAGAGCATTTGTGGCATAATATTGTTTACCACAAAAATGTATGTTAACTTGCACCTCCTTTTCTTTAAAAAAAGCTAAAAGGTGAGACACTTACAAAGGAAGTGAATGGCATATTCCTTTAAGGGTTTAACTGTAAACTAATGAACTAACAATGCAAGAATGTTTTTCTTTGATCTTGACGTCAAAACGTAACAGATGTAAAACGGCAACAGTGTCTAAGATCATGCAAACTCCTTAAAGGTGTGTTATTATAAGTGTGTATTTTATGCATCATTAGCTAAACCTAATGGAATTGCAAAAATAATGGTACTTTCAATAAGGTTTCCTGAACAATTCACTGTGTGCCATTGGTCAGCAAACAGACAGTCCCACCCTTAATTAACGCCATTGTTTGAGTCAGTATTGCTATGTTAGACTGGTTGGTATTCTCAATCAAACAGAGCAATTTTTTGACAGTGCCACAGATTCGCATGCAGTATTTATACTTTTCAGAGAAATCAAACTATGAATGGCTTACTTAAAGTATAGTAGTTTATCGGCTTATTAAGAATAATCCATGTTTGCGCATGTAAACACACTCATAACACTATGTAACACAATTTTTGTTCCTGGGTAGTAAGTGTTAGTTCCTAATTGCTTATGCCTCAAAAGTATAGAAAATGGCTATTATTCCCCACAAGCTTTGCTTTTGTGAACTGGACAGTGATATTTTGAAATGTACCTATTTCCAATGAGAAATAATGAATTTGTGTCTTTTCGTTCTCATAAAGTCAGAAAAAACAACATATGAATCCAAATCAACATGTATTTATACTAAAGTAATACAAAAATGACTACAAAAGATTTAGAAATGAGTAGTTTTTCAAGATTTACGATTATACTGTACATCACTTTCACGAATCAGTCCCCAATCAGTCTCCCATTATGTTCTCATTATACTGTCCTTGGAAGCGGCGTTCAAAGTCCAGTATATCTTGATGGAAGTGCCCGCCTTGCTCCTCCGAGTACACTCCTATGTTCTCCTTGAATTTATCAAGATGAGCATCAAGGATATGGACATTAAGGGACATCCTAAAGCCCATTGTACCGTAGTTCTTCACCAGAGTCTCAACCAGCACAACATAGTTTTCGACCTTGTTATTGGCAAGGAAGCCCTGAACTACTGCGACAAAGCTGTTCCACTTTCTCCTTACTAGTGAGCTTCTTGGAGAATTCATTGCACTCCAGGATCTTCTTTATCTGGGGTCCGACAAAGACACTGGCTTTGACCTTTGCCTCAGACAGCTTAGGGAAGAAGTCCTACTTGAAGGCTGCCGACTCCTTATCTTGAGCTCTGACAAATTGATTCATAATGCCCATTTTGATGTGCAGTGGTGGCATCAGGTCCACCAGTGGCTCCCACTTGACGTTGTTCCTTCCCACAGAGAAGTCGGTCTGCTGTGGCCAGTCCCGCCTATGGTAGTGCGCCTTGGTGTCCCTGATGTACCAAAGGCGTCCCAAAAAAACATTTGAAAATTAAAAACTTTTACAATTTTAAAAATGTAAAAATTTAATATGCAGAAAAGGACAGTGATTTACCCCCCCCCCCCCCCCCCCCCACGCCATCTCAGAAAAATGCAGATATGTATCCACTTAGGCAGCTGGAACTAAATTGAACTAATTGGTTAGCTTAAGGCCCCTGTATTTACACTGCTATTTATATATTATTTACTCTGCACTGAATCCATCTAGAATGTTCTGGAAAATAGGTACATTTCAAAATATCACTGTCCTAGACACAAAAGCAAAGTTTGTGGGGAATAATAGCCATTTTCTATACTTTTGAGTCACAAGCATTTAGGAAATAACACTTCCTACCCAGGAACTAAAAAAAAAAAAAAACATTTGTTAAACAGTGTAATCAGTCCCTTGTGAAGCTGAATATGATATTCCATATTCAATTTTAGCAGTCAAGCTTGTACTCTGGTTTTTATTTCCTAAAGATGCAACTTTTATACACTCAACACAACACAAACAATAGATTCCCCCTATTGGCTTTGTAATGGCATTTAATTAAAAACACTAGAGTTAGAGCCATGTATATATTTTCAAGAAAGACTCAAGGCAGGATAGGGTTCATATTATTTATGCATTCATCAATCTAAACGGTCACACATACAGAAAATGATTTAGACCATCACAACATACTATAAGAGTGCCCATGGCTTTCTGTAAACAGGTCCAATCACAAGTCCCTGCAGACAGTCTACATCTGTAAGCTAGTCTTATAGAATAATGATGCTGTCATACAACATTGCAATAATGATATCGGCAATAATGATAACGCTTCTCATCACTGAGGTTGTCTAAATAAGAAGTATAATGCAATCATGACATTTTGTTTGATGTTGGTTTTGCTTTGAAGCCTGAAGTTATGGTGCTTAAACTTTGATTTAAACATCTCAGTGCTGAGTAGGTTTTGTGTTCAGCTCATCCATGTAAAGTACCCCCCCCCCCCCCACCCTGATGGAATTGTATTAAGTTTTACAGAATCACTTTCCACTTTTGCCAAGAGTGTTTTGTAAAAGTAGGTGGCCTCTCCAGCACCTAGGGGTGATGTCATTTTTTGACAAGGGCACTCACGGTTTGACACTTTCTTTCAGGTTCAGAAACACTGGAGAAGCCAGACACTGTCGCTGTCTGAATGGACGAGGCCCTGGAGAGGAAGTTTGGTCATAGTGCAATCACTTCTAGAAGGTTTAGAGTAGAATGATGCTGTCACAAAAAAACTTTAAGCTTCTTTGCTTTCATAGCTGAGGTGTGTAACTTTTTCAATGTTAAAATACTTTCTCCTATCCTAGACCACCATAGGTAATATTGTTTACCCATCACACAGTTTGTAAAAAGGAGAAGGAAACACATTTACGGTCATACATTTACAAAGTAAGCCAAGCAGGCAATGAAAATGTAAAACATGCAACTATCACACAGTTGTGCTACATACTGAAGATATTAGTTTTAAAATAACCCAGAATATTTCTTTCAATGAGCGTTGCATCTGTCAATTTCATGCCTTAACGAAATGTCAAATCACACTTTGCCTTGTCTTTCTAAATTAGGACTCGAGGGTTGTGACAGACCTGAGAGCCCTTAAATGTGAGAGTAGCTAGTGGTCAACGATTCCTTTAACAGATCACTGAAGACCCTCAGGGGAGAGTAGCTCAACTAAACAAGCTGTGGTGACTCTCTTTCTCTCTTTTTTTATCAGTCCCTCCACATCTATTTTTCTCTTCATTAGGGGTGAAGATGAGTAAACTGCATTCCTGCAGCCAATCAAGGAGAGATGAGGAGAGGCGCTGAGGTGAGGCAGCAGATATTGCCACCCCTGCTTTCCAAGCCCCTCTCTATGGGGCTGTTTTACATTCATGCTGCATCATCTACAGAAGAAGCTCTAGTCATGTTACAAGTGAGTCCCACCTTGCTCCTCACTCTTTTTCACTGACAGATTGTAGAAGAGGTGGATATCACAGTGCATATGTTCCTCAGCTTCTTTGCAGCACCTTAGGTTCTATAGATTTAGATTTTATATGATATATTTTACATAATTTGAACTGATTATAGTTCTAGTCCATGTTTATCATAAGAACTTAAAAAGTTCCCCTATGGAATAATGCACTTAAAATGTCCCCCTATGAAATCAAAGGAACTTAAAAAAAAATTTCTATGTATTTACATATGGAATTACATGGAGCTAAAATGTTCTCCAATGAAATCGTATGTTCTTCAGAAAAGGCTCCCCTATGGAATCATAGGCACTTAAAAAATGGCTTTGATAGGCCCTTTCCCACCTACAGTCCTGGTACTTTTCCTTTAGTAACATTCTAGATGTGAACTCTTACGAGGAACGGGACACCCTGTTACACTGGTATTCACAAAAGTTACCATCGTAGTGAAGTCATCAAGGATCGAATGTTTTTCTTCTGATGTGGTTGGCACGCATGATTCAATAACAACAATAAAATCTCCTATGATGGAGGATGCCAGGATCGGATCCAGATTCTACACGAGCTTTGGCTGCTCCCGAAAACATAGGCAGCTGCCTAAATAGTTAATGGTTTAAACGACAACGTTTTGGATAAATGGAACTCTTCCCTGGTCACAGAACACTTTAATAGCACATTATTTCATTCTACATCCTAATACAGCCAACCTATAAAAGGCAGCATTTTCCAGTTTTTCGAACGCAGTCTGTGTCTTCAGGTTACTGTTTTAGACTGAGAACGAGAGCCGTGTGTGCGGAGCTCCATACTGCTGATGAGACGAGCAGTCAGCCTACCACGCAGCACATGCTGAATTTAGCGTACAACATGTTGAAATGCACTATAAACCTATTTATCAACACAATCTTTTACTATAAAGGCTTTTAAACTTTGTAAACTAGATTGTATGATGCTTTAGTGAATAATAGAGTTCAATTGCCCGCTCTCGATAAACATCTGATTATTTATATCCATCATCCCAGGAAAATTTGATTAAATAATCCAGAAATCACTTTATTTTCTGTATAGTCACATATAAAAACAGTACAGATAAAAACTAAAAGCGTGTCTCCTGATGAAGTCACACACATATGTGAAATGGGTGATCCTCTTTGTATACTTTGTTGGTTTTATTTGATTTCTGTTAAGAGAATTGTAAAATTAGCACAGTCCTCCAAGTAGCCTGCTAGCAGCTAGTTGTTTACAGTGGCGGCTGTGGACACCTCACCTTTTGACCAATCACAGGCTGCATTATCTCCCACAGTCCCTACAAGCCCCCAAATGACCAACTCCAAAAATCTGCAAAAGACAACTGCAAGGAATTGAACATTTTCTCCTATGGCATCATAGATTTTTAAGAAGTTATCAAACTGCATTATATGGCATCATTGGAACTAGGAACGTTAAAGAAGTTTCTCCTATACCATCATATGAAAAGGGTTCTCCTATAGTATCATATAAACCTAAAATGGTTGTCCTATGGCATCAGACTGGCCCTTTTTTGGACTCTTTATTATTAAGAGTGTTTGTATGGTAAAGATTCTGTAAGTGTAGCAGCAAAGTTTCAATAAACCCCAAACCCATATTTTCTCTTTCAAATACACCAAATAAATTACAATGATGTTTTCAAATAGTTCATTTTCAAATGTATAAAGACTGTGGGGCTTTTCATCATCAAAAACTCGGAGCTTGAGGGAGGCAAGCAGGGCTCTCGAGCTTTGTTTATTCTGCGGTATTCTTTGATCATGCAGTTTTGTTTGGGTTGATTGTGCTGGCGAGGGCAGATCTCACAGAGATGTATCTGCTTTACAGGGCTAAAGGAGAAAAGACTCAGAGTTGAACTGGCTGGATAACAGAAACACATTAATTGTCCAGGTTCTACTGGCAGTGGGGGTTTTATGGATCTGAGCTGAAGGGAAGAGGCAATTTCAGTACAGGGGTGAGCCACACACCCCATGGTGCTGTTCACATGTTCCCACCCTGTTTCACTCTGTTGTTATCTGATATGTTTTTTTTTTTTGGTCCCGCCTTCTCTCCTACATACTCATTTTCTTTGTCTCTATCCATCATGCAATCATTGCTTCCTTTTTCTTATTTACATTTTGTCCCTCTTTGCCCTGCCAGCAATTCGCAGGATGCAACTAAGCAAACACACTGGTACAGCAAAACCTTAGATAATTGCCTAAAAGATTGGGTGAGAGAGAGAGGTGGAGGATGTTTTAGCAAGAGAAAATGTGTGCATACCACGATCATTTGGAGGTGTCATACAGAATATTGTCATATTGATTCATATTGCCCTGCAGAACAGATGAAATGTTTAATTAAAAGTGACATCTTAGATGGGGCATGTTGAATGTGAATAGATAAACTCGATTTTTACATTTTCCAAAAGTGAGTGGTGCTTGCCCATGAAAATGTTTCTGAGAGGTTTAAGTGTGTTGCTATGCAGTTGCTAGGGTTTTCTGAGTGGGTGCTAAGTGGTTACTTATGGGCCAAATCAGAACACCCCAAGTCTCTTTGATCCTCTGGTCCCTTGACCTGTTTCAGATCCCTCCATCAATGCAAGTCTATGGGATTTTCGTATTACTTTTATAGAAACCTTAACTCTGAATGCTTAGTTATGTAATGGCAAACCATTTCTCAAAAAGTCTAAATATTTGAGCTATCAATCATCTCTGTAACACAAACAGTGTGACCCGGTGCTTGAGGGAATGGACTATATAATAGGACGTAGACTCTGGAATAACCGGAAAAGAATCTCAGAAATAAATTGCACTTGGTCCAGCCTTTTGCACATTGTGCAAATGATTTCGCCAAACCCCTTTGCGCCTATACTTAGCGCATGCTTGCATGAAAATGCTAAAACTGCATGACCATGTCCATTGACTTTGCGCTTATGACTTAAAGCATTGCATTGCACGTAATAAATGTGCTTTATTTACTTTCACACAAATCATTAGTATAATGGTTGATTATCAGTTCATATATACTTACTTGTTGCCCTGTTCCCCACACAATGCTATCTTATAACATCTTGTAAGCAGACACATTTTAATATTTGCATTACATAACAAACTACATGTAGAGGCTTGTTCTAATGCAATCAGATTGTGTAGTAGCTCAACTGATAGACCATTGCACTTGCAGTGTAAAGGATCGGGGTGCGAGCCCTGAAGAGCATGCGAGTTGACCCTTGAGACGAAAGTGTCACAAAATGACTTGGTTACTTAGGCAATTGGATTTTTCCTCTCACTTTTGCTTTTATGCAACTATTGCTTAAGTTTATGTTTAAGGTTTAGGGTAGGTAGGTCAGATGTTTTGGTTTAAAACTTGATAGAGCTGTATCTGTATTGGAGAAAAATTCTCTCACTTTAAGCGCCACTCAGTAGGAATTTCTCTTCGGAAATTCGGATACGGTAAGGAGCCACATAATGTAATTTGCAAAGTTGTCACCACAGTCATATAATTATCATGAGATCAGGCTTTAATTAGATTAAAAACAAAACATGATTTATGATACTTTAAATAGTGAGGACCACATCAAATGTCCGCTCAAGTCGGTTTTTGACAAAACATTTTGCTCTCGAAAGTATAGCTAAACATGTCAACACACAAACATAACATTACATCTTCCCAGCTTGCAGCTGCAGACCTTTAGGCTGATCAACAATTGTGACCCAACAATGACTCTCAATCTTTTGGTTTACCCCCCCCACCCAATCACACCCCTTTTACCAGATCACTTTTCGCCTTGTCTCTCCATATCACATCTATCTGTGTGGCCACAGGCTAAAGAGGTTCTGATGCTTTAAATGCTTCATTATCTTTTATTTTAACGGAGATTAGAGTGAGCCCGCTGTGGGAAGCATTGCCTGTCAGGTCCGGTCTGCACGGCTTCATTAAACGACAGCCTCTCTCCCACATAAATATACAACATGCCTGCAGAGGACCAACTGGCAGAGATTGACTCTCCTGAGCTGTGATGCTGCAATAAAGTTGTAACAGTGGATGATTGACAGTTTAAAATCTGCATGGAAATTTAGTATTATTTCCAGTCATTTTTGTTCACACTCATGTTGTTCCAACCCCATTTCTTTCACAAAGGGAGATATTAGGCAGAATGTTAGCCTCAGTCACCATTCACTTTCACAGCATCTTTTTTTCCATGCAACGAAAGTGAATGGTGACTGAAGCTAACATTCTGCCTATCTCCTTTTTCTTGTGTGATCCATGGAAGAAAGTCATATGAGTTTGGAACAACACGAGGGTGAGTAAATGATGACAGAATAACATTTCCATCCCTTTATAATAATAATAATAATAAACCATCTCTTTAGGCAGGGTAAAACACAGAGTGTATGAAATGTATGTGCATACGCAGTATATACAGTTGAAGTCAAAAGTTTACATACGCAGGTTGAAGTCATTAAATCTAATTTTTTTAACCTACTTAAGCTTTGGCAAGACATTTAAGACATCTACTTTGTGCATGACATGAGTATTTTTACAACAATTGTTTAAAGACAGATTGTTTCACTTTTAATTGACTATATCACAATTCCAGTGGGTCAGAATTTTAAATACACCAAGTTAACTGTGCCTTTAAGCAGCTTGGAAAATTCCAGAAAATTGTGTCAAGACTTGGTGTAAGTTGAGGGTGTACCTGCGGATGTATTTTAAAGCCTACCTTCAAACTCTGTGCGTCTTTGCTTGACGTCATGGGAAAATCAAAAGAAATCAGCCAAGAGTCAAGTCAAGTCAAGTCAATTTTATTTGTATAGCGCCTTTCACAACACACATCGTTTCAAAGCAGCTTTACAGAAGTTCAGCATTAACAGACGATAAAAATGTAATGTCTATAAAGTCGATAAATCATCATCCTTGTGCAGGGCTCCAAACTGCGACTAAAAATGGTCGCATTTGTGACCAAATAAATTTATTTGTGAGTGTAATTTCTGTCAAGGTCGCCATTGGCGACAGTAAAAGTTTACTCCCTTTTGATTTTAAAATTTGCATTACATTTCCCGAGATACATAACAAAAGTTTATATCAAAGAAATAGCGGGGAAAACGGAGTTCATTGCAGGAACTAACAATTTCAAAAAAGAGACTGTTAGAAAACACGGTGACAGTAACAAGCATAAAAATGCACGTGATCACATAATTGCGAAGAATGCTCCACAGACTACACTGTTAGCGAGCTGCGGGACGAAAAGGAATGGATGGAGTTAAAAAAATTTAAAATATTTGGCGCCTGTTTTTCCCCCTGTAGGAGCCAGTGGCTCCTTAATTGATTTTTTTTTTTTTTTTTTGTTTGGAGCCCTGTTGTGGAATTAGATAAGATATGATTCTTTATCGTGTTTAAAAATAATTAAATAATAATTGTATTAATAACCCCAGTGAGCAAGCCGAAGGCGACTGTGGCAAGGAACACAAAACTCCAAAAGATGATGGTTAATGGAGAAAAATAACCTTGGGAGAAACCAGACTCACTGTGGGGGCCAGTTCCCCTCTGGCTAACATCATGAATAATGTAAATAAGAATTATTTATAGTTAAAAAACATGATTTAAAAAATTATTAAACTTATTAAGTGCTAAGGGTCAGTATTTAGACAGTGAAGGTGTTTGAACTGCAAGATTAGTGACCAGTGTCTTTGAAGTCCATCCTTGATTAAATTCCAGAAGTTCACTTAGATGCAATTGTCCTTGTTTGGCTGATGAAGGCTTTTGTTGGCAATAATTAGTCTATGTATCCCATTTTAAGATCCTTGTCCATGGTGATGGGGCATCTGAAGTCTCCGTGAGAGGCTGGATACAAACTGGAGCTGACGAACGCTATTTACCTCGGGACTGGCGTCCCGAGATAACAGCAGAAAAGCAGATGGGAAATAATTAGCATAGCTGATGTTCATAATATTAATGCATTATAACTGATTCAGCAGTAGTATAAAAAGTAAGCATTATGTGAATGCTTGGTTAAAGAGATGTGTCTTTAATCTAGTTTTAAACTGGGACAGCGAGTCTGAGCCTCGAACAATATCGGGAAGGCTATTCCAGAGTTTAGGAGCTAAATGTGAGAACGCCCTCCCTCCATTAGTGGACTTAGATATCCTAGGTATGACCAGAAGCCTCGAATTTAGTGATCTTAAAGAGCGCGATGGATTGTATGGCGATAGAAGATCCGTTAAATACACAGGAGATAAACCATTTAGGGCTTTATAGGTCAGTAGTAATACTTTGTAATTGATACGGAACTTAATAGGTAGCCAGTGTAGAGATGATAAAATCGGTGTTATGTGATCATATTTTCTTGACCTAGTAAGAACTCTAGCGGCTGCATTTTGGACTAACTGTAGCTTGTTTGTTGAGGATGCAGGGCAACCAGCTAATAAAGCATTACAGTAATCTAGTCTCGAGGTCATGAATGCATGAACTAACTTTTCTGCATCAGAAACAGATAGCATGTTACGTAGCTTAGCAATGTTTCTAAGGTGGAAAAAGGCTGTTCTCGTAACAGATGAAATATGATTTTCGAAAGTCAAGTTGCGGTCTAGTATAACACCCAGGTCTTTTACTGTAGTGGATAATGTAACAGGACATCCTTCTAAATTAAAGTTGTATTGTAAGGGATTTTTTGGGTAGTTTTTTGGACCAATAAGTAATACCTCCGTTTTATCGGAATTTAATAACAGGAAATTACGCGTCATCCAACATTTTATATCTTTAAGACACTCTGTCAAGTTAGATAAGTTAATGTTTTCATCTGGTCGTGATGAGATATATAATTGAGTGTCATCAGCATAACAGTGGAAATTAATTCCATGTTTTCTTATAATTTTACCAAGTGGTAGCATATATTGAGAATAATAGAGGGCCTAACACAGATCCTTGTGGCACTCCATAGTCTACTGACGTTATTTTTGATTTTTCCCCATTTAAACAGACAAAATGGTAACGGTCTGATAAGTACGATCTAAACCAGCTTAATGCCTGTCCCTGAACACCAGTGTAGTTTTGTAGTCGATCCAAGAGTATTTTATGATCTATAGTGTCGAACGCAGCGCTAAGATCGAGTAGAACTAATATTGAGATGCAGCCTTGGTCAGAAGCTAAAAGTAAATCATTTGTAATTTTAACTAGCGCAGTTTCTGTGCTATGATGCGGTCTGAATCCTGACTGAAATTTTTCATAGATATCATTTTCTTGCAAGAAAGAGCACAATTGAGCGGACACAACTTTTTCTAATATTTTAGACATAAATGGAAGATTTGAGATGGGTCTGTAATTTGCTAGGTTATTTGGATCTAATTGTGGTTTCTTAATGAGAGGTTTTATAACTGCCAGCTTAAATATTCTTGGAACATGACCTAAAAATAAAGACGAGTTAATAATATTGAGAAGAGGCTCTTCCACTACAGGTGACATCATCATTTTGCGGTATAATATCTATATCGGTTGGATTGGTTCCATAAGATATAATTAAATCTAGCGTATGATTTAGGCGATGAGTGGGACCACTGACGTTTTGCGTGACCCCGAAGGAGTTTAACAAATCTGTAAACGCAGCCCCTAACGCATCATTTGTGTTATCTACGTGTATGTTAAAATCTCCAACAATTATTGCTTTATCGACATTGACCAATAGATCTGATAGAAAGTCTGCAAACTCTTTTAGGAAAACAGTGTAAGGCCCTGGAGGTCTATATACGGTAGCCAAGGCTAGAGATAATAGGGATTTTTTTCTTACATCTGAGAGTGTAACATTTAGCACAAGTACTTCAAACGAATTAAACCTGTGACCTATTTTCTGAGTAACATTAAGAATATCTCTATAGATTGTTGCAACACCGCCGCCACGACCAATCAGACGGGGCTCATGCTTATAACAGTATCCTGGCGGAGTAGACTCATTTAGACCGAAATAATCATTTGGTTTAAGCCAGGTTTCAGTAAGGCAAAATACATCAAAACTATTATCTGAGACCATTTCATTTACAATAACCGCCTTAGGTGTGAGCGATCTAATGTTTAGAAGACCTAGCTTTAGAAATTGTTTTTGTTCACTGATATTGAGATTTTCTGGTTTAATTACAATTAGATTTTTCCTAGATCCTACAGCAGATGCATTGTTTGGCTTTACTAAACGAGGAATAGACACAGTTTCTATATAATGTTCTACATTGGTACTTATATCAATTAAGTTGGGACAGCAAATACTGTGATTTGGACTCCAAGACAAGGAATGGTCTGGAGGAATGGGCCTAAATTTCAACAACTTATATTGAGAAGCTTGTAGAAGGTTACCCAAAACGTTTGACCCAAGTTAATCAATTTAAAGGCAATACTACCAAATACTAACTATGTGTATGTAAACCCACTGGGAATGTGATAAAACTGAAATAAATAATTCTTGCTACTAATATTCTGACATTTCACATTTTTAAAATAAAGTAGTGATCCTAACTGCCTAAGACAGGGAATGTATTTTATGATTAAATGTCAGGAATTGTGAAAAACTGAGTATAAATTTATTTGGTTAAGGTGTATATACCATTCAGTCCTAGGAGACAACATCATAACATAAAGTACTTAAAATTACCCTTAACAACAAATGGCGTATAGTTGAAAATAGACAGTGTTAAAGCCTATAATCTCTCCAGAAATTTTGCTGTAAGATTTCTCAAACTGTTGCTGGAATAATGAATCTTCAAATCAGCAGGAAACCAACTGCAAGATTTTGTACACCTGTGGAACTAATGCACTTCCTATTGCTCTCACTGAATGGTGTACGGTATCTCTACCAGATTTACAAACCAAACAAATTATTGAACCAACATAAAAATCAAAGAAATGAAAATGAAAAGAAATATAAAGTATTGCATTTATTATACAGGTTAGTAACATGCAAGTAACATGCGGGACATGCAAATTCTGTCTGCCAATTTCTCATTGACATTTTCTCAAGTTCAAAGATGCGCGAGGCTCTCAAGAGAGACCCCTAGTGTCGCTTTTTCGACACAACGTCTCGTTCCCTCCATCAGGGAACAGAGGTTACAACAGTAACCTAGACGTTCGCCGTCTGTTGCTCACTTCGACGTTGTGTCGAAGAAGCGACACAAGGGGTCCAATTTTAATGCGTGTACCCTGTCGCGATAATGCGTCCGCTGCCACGTCAAGGCTGCCCGGGATGTGAGTGGCATGCAGCGACTTGAGTCTCTCCAAAGGAGGAGACGGCAGGCGAGTTGTGACATGTGACGGGAGTGTACGCCACCTTGGTGATTTATGTACGTTACCGTCGCGGTGCTGTCTGATTGGATCAAGACATGCTTGCCCCGAACTAGTAGGAGAAATCTCCAAAGGGCAAGAAGTACAGCCAACAACTCTAGGCAATTGATGTGCCAGCGCAGCGGGGGCTCTTTCCAACGGCCCGCGGCTGCGTGCCCATTGGACATGGCGCCCTAACCCTGTTTGGAGGCATCTGTAGTGACCAAAACGCGCCGGGACACCTGCTGCAAGGGGACTCCTGACCGTAAAAAACAGAGGTCTGTCCAGGGTTCAAAAGTCTGGCGGCAGGCAGGGGTGATAAGCATCAACACCAGCGGCGCGACTGCCCGGAGGATGTCATATGCCCCAGGAGCTTCTTGAAATGTTTTAGAGGGGCCGCCGTGCCTGGCTTGTACAAGGTTAGGCATTCCAGCTCTGAATGCGCGCGCTCGTTGGTGAGGCCACGGCCCCCATCTTCACACAGATCTTCGTTAGATCACTGGAGCAGTATGATGTTCCAAACACTGCCTCAGTGTGATCGCTGCCCAGACACGTGAGGCAGTGCCCATGACCGTCGGAGGTGGAGCGATAACGACCATATCCAGGAATCACACAGACAGAAAGGGATCTTTATAAAGACGCGCCTTTAAAAAGACGTTCAATGTCAATTTGTGTGCTCTAATAGAGAAAATAGACTATTTAGCAGGAATATACACACTTTTAGAGCTGTCGAAGTCCTCAGGGGTGAAATCTGCACTCGTCGTGCAAAAGGACGCTGGAAATGCACCATATATCCAACAGCATATGCTTCTTAAGAGGTGAATGGAACAGCGGTAGTATTCAGCTCGCTGATAGTACAACCGCTTGGCTCTTAAGATGAAAAAAATCTGAATGGAGTGGGCATTCCAGCTCCTTTTATACCTGTATGTCCAGGGGAGTGGCATGCAAAATTCCACATGCCAATTCTCATTGGCTTTTTTTCAAAGAATGGGAGGTGTTAGGGGCTCTCAAGAGCGAACCCTAGTGTCACTACATAGACACAAGGTCGAGTGAGTGACAGAAGGGGAACTGTACATACCCCTACCTTGCACATGCATTACTACTTGCACATGTTCATACACCATTCTGTTATATATCCTATTATTTTATGTCTATTTATACTCACCTTGTTTTATATTATGTCTCATTGTAATGTTCTGTGTGCTTTTGTTTCTTCTATCAACAAAAAAAATCCTTGTGTACATGAGTATAAAGCTCATTTTTATTCTGATCTCACAAAGAAGAGCTTTAGAGGATTTATTGATGTTTATTTTGTTTTCTCAAGTGTCACCACACACCCATGCAAACAAACCTATGTAGATGCTTCATGTAGTGCACATAAGTTGCGCATTTTAGTGCTCGCTTACTAATCTTATTCCTAGATGAGTCAGATATGAGCCTTCAGAGCTTACAGCAGAATCGCCTCCTCTGTGGCTAACGTAAGGGAAATGTTTGGCTAACTTAAGGAAAATGTTTGTCATGGTTCCCATCAGTTTGTCAGTCTGGGGTTTTGTCTGATGGGACCATGGCATTAAATGTCTGTCTTTGTGTGAGCGTGTGGTCTCTGTTTATTCCCTTCCGCATGCTCTTCTGTATGTTGTTGTTTCATGTCTGGAGTATGGTGTATGGTGTCTGGGTCCTGACTTCCATACTCTAGTCTAGTTTAGTTCTGGTCTGTGTCAGGACCCAGACATCCATACTCCTTGTCTGTCTGTTATTGACGTCGGTGCATTGCACTTGTGCCATCTGGCTGCATGCACTCGCGTCAATAAATTATGTCAGTCTTTGTGACTGTCTCTCGCGGGCGCGCACAGTGCACGCTTTGTGCTGCGCGCCCAGGTCGCGAGCAGACTTCATGTTGTGCTGAGGTTTGGTCACTTCGGTCTTCGGTGTAAGGTGCGTCTGTGACAGAACTTTCACACAAGTGACCCTGCTTGTTTTGTCCACTGTTGCGCATCGCATGGTGTTTGCCTCGCGGTGTACGCTCAGGTTTTGTTTTGTGTGAGAATGCGTGACATCACTTTGTTTAGTGTTGCTACACATTCTCTTGTCTTGTTTGTTAATTGGCATGAGATTATATCGCCTCATTGTCTTGTTGATGTGCCCTCATGTAATTCGGGTGTTTGCTGTCTTATGAGAATACGTGACTTTGCTAATGTTTCTGTATCGCCACGTGTTTCTCTGTCTGACGTCATACCCCACCTCCTTGTTTGCTCATTATTATTTCATTAGTCACACCTACCCTGTCTGTTAACCCGCTTGATTTTTCTCCCTATATTAGGCTCCTCATGTTTGCTGTCCATGGTCAGTTTGTCTTGTTATCAGTCATGTTTCATGCATCCTGTCGGTCCTGTCTGCTTTGGCGCTGTTCTACCCTGCCTGGTGTGGTTGGTCCTGTGACGCTGCTTCCAGCCTGGATTTCCCTTTGTCCCCTTCAGGGTTATTTATGTTTTAGTTCCCTCTCATGGGAGTTTTTATGTTGGCCATGCCTTTGTTTTTATATCAATAAATTATTTTGTTTTTGACTCTGCATTTGGGTCCTACCTCTGCCCCCACCCTGTGACAATGTTGTCACTTCACATTAGTTTCATTTAGATCCCAAACTTTGTATCTTACTCTCCAAACTTTACCACATTCTATGAAAAAAACTTGTCCTGTCCTTAGAAAAATCTTTCATATAAATGATCTTTTTGTAATACTGTTCTCAAAATCATATTGTTTTTTTATGACAATTCCTGCCTAGTTTACTCAGATAATTGTGCAGATGTGATCTTTTGGGAATCATTCACCAATAGAGCTTGGCTGTCCTCTATTGGACATTTCTGATACTGCGCCTGAGCACTTTGCCACTCAATCTAAAATGTTCGTAGTATTACAAAAGAGATTTAGAGATTTTGTAGTATTTTTAAATTTTATTTGATATTTGTATGATATTTTATTTATATAAAAAATAAAAGTTTGTGCAGTACATTTTCATTACAATAAACTAGACTTCTATAGCTTTTATTTCACTTTAAGTCTGCTTTCACTTGCACAATAAATTGCAATGGCAACAGTATTTAAGATATCAAATATCCCTTTACAATTTTACATCTGCAGTGTCTTGACATTATTCTAAATAATTTTGAAGCAATTAATGTAAACACGAGTGCTTTTTTAAAGTCTGATAAAATTGCCTTACTTCCTGGTGCCAGTTGGTGGCGTTATGACCTTGATCCATTATAGCCACATCCATGTGATCATCCCCCATTACAAAACATACAGCTGAATTTTCATCAAAATCATACAATGCACACAGAAGTTACAAGGACTTCCTGTTTCACATTTTTTGCCCTTAATTTATTGCCTCGCCATGGCAACACCATTCAATAAAAAGTTTCCAATTTAGCATCTTCAATGGCTTGGCATGATGTTGCACACATTTGGTGCCACTCCACACAGGAGGCATATTTTAAAGTTCCGAGCCCGTGATTTTCAGAAAATCCAAAATGGTCGACTTCCTTTTGGGTGGACTGTGAGTATGCAAGTTGTTCGACTTGATGAGGACTATATACGTACCAATTTTGGTGACTGTAGTTGAAAATGGTTGTGACATTGCAACAGAGCCCCTTTCACATGTCCATTTTCAACGGGCGCTACAGCCCAAATGGCCGATGGCTCTGAAGACTTTTCGTGCATATTAAGTACCACATAAGTACTGAAAACCTTGAAAAGAATAATAATAATTATAATCCTTAGAAGAATAATAGGGTCTCCGCACTTTCAGTTCTTGGGTCCTAATAATAATCCTTAGAAGAACAATAGGGCCTCTGCACTTTCAGTGATTGGGCCCTAAATATACAGTCAAAACCTCTGCCAAATGAGTAAAAATTTACAACAGATAGTTGCTGTAAATTTCCGGGTTCACTCAGATTAATTTCTTATTATATCAAGAAACTGAGCGATTCTAAGTGCTCTAATGTTACAGTAAATGTACCCATAATCACAAATGGAATTAAAGACAAAATATTCCAATGTCTATCTGTGGTGGAAAGCAGTTGCATATGCAAACAGCTCTTGTATCAGCTGTGTAATCTAATGGTGGATGCTGAGCACAAATTAGTAATAGTGTATGTTGACATGTTTCAGTGTTATGCTTTACCACTGAAGATTTAATGGTACCTACAGCCTGTTTTTACAAACATCTGGCAGCCTTCCAGATACCTGATCGGGTTGCTGTGGAGATGGTTCTATCATCATGGAGATGATGTTATCACCGTGGCAATGGTGCTATCTTCGGCACCCATCTCTCTTAGTGGCCCCTGGTAATCAAATGAAAAATAGGTGTTCGGTGGAGCTTTGTGAGATTAAGCTTTGAATGAAAGAAGAGTTTTAGAGGATGGTGGAGTGAGAGGGCCTGAGGGGATAGCTTATAGATTACGTTGCCTCTGATCAGGTATGAACACTCTTAAGAGGTACAACAAGATGTGCAGTGAATGCAATCATGTAAATACATGCAACAACTAAGAATAACAATGTATAATGCAAATCATCAACGAGACAAGTCACAGCAGTTAAAAATTGCAGTAAATAACGCCTTAAATTTCAGTCTGTTCCACTTATATCAAGTGTTCTGAAGACATATCATAGCTCAGTTTTTTTTTTTTTAAAGTACACATTATATGGACCACTTTTATGGTGTGTTTGCACCCTTTTTGAAGATTAAAAACTGCAGTCTCATTCATTATAACTGCATGGAAAGAGCCACTAACACAATTCTTCAAAATGTCTCCTGTTGTGCTCCACGGAAGAAAGTCATACAGGCTTAGAACAGAATAAAGGCATTTTGACGGGATTTCTCACCATGATTATCATTTTTAATCAAAACATTGAATTTCTATGAAGCCTAATCACACCCGGAGTGAACATTCGGGTGCGACAAAGCAAGGTCTTTTTTATTTTACGGTGCGTGTCCGTTCATATCGCTTCTTTTTTTTTTTTTACATATCTTGTGTTTTTTTCCCGCCAAATATTAATAATATTAATACTATTGCAGTGACTTGCAGTTCACCGTGTTCTTTTAAATCCCCAAAATGTGGTGGTTTTCCACAAAATTATGCAGGTCAGCAGGTCAACAACACACTCATCATTACAGCTGCAGCTTGTAGAGAGATGTTTTATTTTCTTGCAACAAAACTATCTTGCTTGTCTTTCATACTGTGATTCCATGGTTGTTTACCGTTGAACTTGGCAAGTGGTTCTTCTCATTCGCAATGGGCAAAGGGCAAACAAGCTGAAAGGAGCTTTGCGCAAACAACCGTCCCGGGGTAAAATTGCATGTCTATTAGCGCCATCTATCGTCAAGGCATGAATGTGTTAAAGCTGATAATTCACCTCGATTTTAATGTGAAAGGGTCATTCGCCTGCGATTCGTTTCGCTTAATCGCGCCCTGATTGGTGTGCAAAAGCCTTATGGGTAAATAAGTGATTACAAATATTTACATTTTGTGTGAACTAATCCTTTAAAGGCATTGTTTTACTTGGCTGGCTGCAATTTTTCTACTTATACTGCAGTCAAGAAAATAAAATCAACTTTTATTTATATATATATATATATATATATATATATATATATATATATATATATATATATATATATATATATATATATATATATATATATGTGCGTGCGTGTGTGTGTGTGTGTGCGCTGCATGTACTGTACATGAGTATATATATATATATATATATATATATGCAGCCTTTACGGAACTGCTCACACACTCTCTCTCACTCACTCCTGCACAAGCAAGCCATCAATAAAATTAGCACGGAGAGCAGCAACATTGTTTACGACCTTCAAAACGTCTTACTGCATTCCTCAAGCACAACGCTGTAAATCTAAGCCCATCTCTGCTGCTGAGCCCCTGCTTTTATTATAAACCAAGACCTAGTTTTGGTCATGATGAACGTAAAGCACAGCGCTCTGCTATATACCTGCACTTCAGATGAATTTCAATAACATTAGCTGCTCTACTTTCATTTAAAGCACACCCCCAATCCTTTATCCCCCTTGTAAAAAAATGGATGATCAGCTAAACAAATGATAACCGTTCATACGCAAAACCATCCGTGTCACTGTAAACAATATGATTGATTCATCCTGTGCGTAATGTATCTAATATAAATTAGTTTGTGTGTGTGAGAAATCAGTGAATGTGTGTTTTATCTTGTACCTGTGTATCTGTGTGTATGTGTGTCTTTGATTGGTTCAGCTATTCCTGCATTTCTTGTCACAACATGAACTCTACCGGGACATATCGACATTACAGTGTAACATCCATTAATCAAATAGTCTTAAAGGAATGCTCCAGATTCAGTACAAGTTAAGCTCAATCGACTGCATTTGTGGCATAATGTTTATTACCACAAAAAGAAATTTCAACTCGTCACTCGTTTATTCGAAAAAATAGCAGCAGTCATGGTTAAAGTAAGGCATCTACAATGGAAGTGAATGGGGCTGTCCATAAACAATAAAATACACACGATTTCAAAAGTATAGCCACAAAATGTAAACATTATACATGAGCACAAATTAGATGATTTTAGTGTGATAAAAATCGCTTATTTACCTTTTTTGTGTAAAGTTATCTGATATTACTAAACTTTTTATTGTAAAAAATTAAAATGCTGTCCTCATTTACACAAGATGTTAGGCCAAATGTTAGCCTCGGTCACCATTACATTTTAGTGCATCTTTTTTTCTATACAATGATTACGTTTACATGGATGTCAGAAAGTGGCTTATTGCAAAATATCTTGGAATAAACTGTTTTCTTAAGTGCACATAAACGTGGTCAATTAAAGTAAACATTGTGCCTAACATTTGTTTTTTTAAGTCATACTGGTTTGGAACAACTAAATTTTTATCTTATTTTTTAAATTTTTTTAGATGTTCATTAAGATTATTTATTATGTTTATCAAGCCATTTTCCTCATGGGGATTGTTGGCTGGTTCCCACAATGTTGATGATTTCAGGTTTTACTCTTCTTGAGGTGAAAACTACTGTAGATGCATTCACGCCTCTCACCTTGTTGGTCCCTTGTGGTTGCCAGTATATCCTTGACTCGTTACATCCACTTGTTATTAAAAGAAAACTCAGCAAACACACTGTGGCACTGACAACTCAAACCGCAAGCACAGGGACCAAACAAGCAAAGGCCATTTGATCTTAGGAGCCTTGAGACAACACACACAAACATGTACCCACACAACCACTCACCATTACACGTGGGCGACCGCAGAATTCATTTGGATATGTGAGTATGAACATGACTCTTGGTAAGAAAACCGTATTCTCAGGATGGAACTGTCTTGTTTCAATAATGGCTGAGGAATGTGCCGTCTCCTCTCTGCGTTCACCAGGGGTCAGTGGAAGTTTCTAATTAGGTCCATGGTGGTAGAGACCCCACGATACTGCTGCTGGGCTCCACAGTGGTCACCTTCAACTCGCACCTGTCATGGAGTGTTCCCATGACAACCCATTAGCAGAACACACACACAGACACATCATGCACACACACACACACACAGAGCCCTCTGAATCTGGACTGTCCGTCACTTATTTGTCGTCATGTATATAGGGGCGTTCACACATACTGTGACATGCCGTGGCATAGGAACCATAAGTCATTTATTTCCAATGAGAGCTGCCAATTATCAAAAATACTTTATGGAAATAAGATCTGAAACATACTTGATAAAGTATGTAAATGCAAACGCTTCTAGCTCCGCAAGCTCTATTTGGTGTGTTGTTGTGATCTGATGTGAAAGACCACAATTCATAACACTATGCAAGTATGCGTTGCATTCTCAGCGTCACCACAAGAGGCACTTGAGCAGACATTAGAGTGAACAGTCCGCTTCTACATCAATTTTTCTCTTTCAAATCAACTACTGTCAAGCCGGAACAACAATTTGAAGAAATATTGCTGTGAAAGCAAGTGAAAGTCAATATATTTGTTACAACTTACCTGAAAACAACATATCGGATTGTATGGGACACATTTTTGAAGGTTTCGCCCCCTTGAGCCTGGCGTTTGTTACAGCCACATTAAATGCATAACTAGGGTCTTTTTCTCAGTAGAAACATCTGCGAAGTAGGACACTTATGCGAAAAACTCCATATTGAAGAGATCTCATTCGCTATTTTTTTTGTCTCTCCTATGGGTGATACACGCACTCCATTTGACTCAGCAACAATTGGGCGCATGTGCTTCTGCAGCTGTGTATTGAACAGGATAGGAGCAATTTCCCTAAGCGGCCAAAAAGCCAAAATAAGGGTCATTATTACTTTGTGTGATGTGTCATTTTCTTCTCGTCTCTCGGGCTGGGTGTTAAGAACGTCAGAGGAACCGAGTGGAAAATGGGGGGAGACATGAAATAGGAAGGAAATAGAGGGTTCTTGAACCAAACCATTATACAATCTTACTACATTATTAATATATGTCAAATGACACACATTTTCAGACAGCACCTACCCCTCTGCGGCTATTAAATATACACGCATAGTGTGTGAAGACACATTACGCCTTCTGACACTAAAACAGTGTGATGTGAGGAAGTGGGAGTGTGATAATGTAAGAAAACAGCCTTTTTAAATTACAGGCACTTTTATGTCCCAGGGGTTGATTTTCTATTCAAACTAACAGATTTCAACTTTTATTACAGATTTCAATGTGTTATATGGAGGTCACATTACAGCTGTCTCAGAGACTTTTAAAGATACCTTCATCATTTCCTTTTCAAAAGCCTTTTATGTGTCGATTTTATGGTATCACTTTACAATAAGGTTGTATTTGTTAATATTAGAAAATGCATTAGGTATCGCAAACTAACAATGAACAATAAAATGAGAATAAGAACAGATCAAAGCCAAACACCTTCACTGGTGGTCTACATAATTCACAAGCTATTGCTTGGGTCAAAACTCTCCCTTTGAGTCGCAAGCCAGGATATGCATGTTTAATACGACCCGTCCATGAAATAATGATGGAGCCAGCCATGAGCAATGTGCGTGGGAGAGAGGGAGAAAGCAGGTGTAAGGGAGAGAGAGAGTAGTAGAATTATTGAAAATGCAAGATACAGTGGTGAGATTTCTTTTGTGATTTGAGCAGGACAGGTATCTATGAGAAGAGAACATGCACTAGTGCCAAACAGAGAGCCCCTTCACTGTACTCAAACATTTATAAGCAGGATTTAATGAGATATGAGAGGTTGATAAATTGAAAGACATGGAACTGTGGTGCTAGACACTGCTTCCAGAAATAAAATTTAAATGTCCCACTGCCCTTTTCCGTCATGTATTATGTAATAAACCGACTCGAGGAATTATTCTCTGGAATTCAGACGGAACAGCTAAACCAAAGAATTGTTAAAAGAATATTCTTTCATTTTGAAAATTCTTTCATTTAACTCAACCCTCATGTCGCTTTTCCTCACACAAAGTTATCGTATGGGTTCAGAAGACTTGGAATATAGTGCACAAGTAAAATTGATTACTTTGAAAGTAATTTTATAGTGCTTTTTTGTCATGTTTGGAGCTCAACATCCCAGTTCCAATTATGAAAAAGAGCACTGTGGACATTTTGCAACTGTAACGTGAGTTAAGGGAAAGGAGGAGGCGAGAACCGGCTTGATTATATAAATCATATTTTAACGATAAACTTAAAACAAAGGACAAACACACACATGACGGACATTTCCGTAAATGATCTCTCTCTCTTGCACCACCGTCTGCCATCGGCCTTTATCCCTCTTGGAGGCTTGATTAGCCTGATACGGGACCGGGTGTGTAGCATCATGACCCGGCCCCGCCCTCCGCCCTCCGCCCTCCACCCTGCCACAGCAACATTTCTATTTTTTTGTCCCACGGAAGAAAGAAAGTCAAATGGGTTTGGAAAGAAATGAGGGGGAGTAACTTATGATAGAATACATTTTTGGGTGAAATGTCCCTTTAACAATTAGAGAGGTGATATTTTCGTCTTGTTTTATGGATATTACATGCGCATTGCAACCTAAGGGGCAACTTATAGGTCATAGGTGCAACAGTAACTGGAAAATAAATAATTGTTATTTTGACTCTGGTCTTATTAAGGGGATTTTGAATGATTTTTGAAGTCATGTACCGCAAAAACAAAACAAACAAAAAAATAAAAACATTTTCCTAGTATTTCTGAGTATTTTAAGTAGCCTTGTTTTCCAGTAAAAATATCTAAACATCCTTAAAACAAGAACAATTTAGTTTAGAATCAAAATGACAAGGTAGTTGTCACACTGCAGTCTCCGGTTGGCCCGTATCATTCTCGAGGGATAATTAGCCTGATTAGGGGCCGGGTGTGTAGCATCACGACCTGGCCCCGCCCTCCACCCTCCGCGCTCCGCCCTCCGCCCTGCCACAGTATCGTGTCTTGTATGTAGAGAAATCTAACACAACTTTAAAAAAGTTTATGCTTTTAACAAGGAGAAACTATTTGTCAGTAGGGCAAAGAAACAAACAAACAAAAACAAAAAAAAACCCCACTGAAAACCCTATTACCCCATTGACAAATACTTCGTTTTTTCTTGTTTTAAGCATAAACCACAGAATTTTGTTAGATCTCTCTAAAAACCAGACTTCATATCTTCAATTAGGGAACATAATGTTACCAACGTCATTGTTTTATTCAAAATAAATCAATTAAAAAAAATTAAATGATCAATTATTAATTCCAATGATCTTTCAGGTCCCTTTTTCCTGAGATAATGAAATTCAGATCTTGCATCCAAGTTGCCTGATCTGAAAAGATGGGGTTGCCTTGTCCTTTGTGGGTGTAGCAGCTCAGGCTAACATTAACTGTTCACTGATGACAGAAAATTGAAAATCGTACACAGAGTTCAGTTCCGCACCTCTGGGGTCCCGATCACTAATAATTTGATGCTGAAAGCAGCCCCACACCGCAGGAACAAAGGGTAAAATGTATGTTAGAAGCGAGCTCTTTCTTACACAGGACACGTCTCTTCCCACGTGCGTTTAAAGCAGCAAGGGACCCCATCAAGAGTGGGAAAAGGGGAGCAGAGGAAAGGAATGAAATAATTTCATCTCCTGTACTGTAATGCTCCCCCTTAAATCAGCCTGTGAGGAGTGTGCCAGGGATGGGAAAGAGAGGGACGGTGGGAGGCAGCAAAGTAATACGGGCTCTGCTTTGAGAAAGATACTGCTGAATGGAAACACAGCTACCCGTAGAGGTAGACTAATATTGGATTTTACCAATACCGATTACTAATGTGGTGGAAAACCTGATAACCGATTAATTGGCTGCTAAATGTTTTAAATCAGTTTTTTTTTATGGTTAAATATACTCTTAGTCTTACCTTAATGTAATGGGCTAAGACATAGAGGCAAAAAGCGTCCAAAAGGAATAAAATACAAAACATGCACTCTTACAATCAAAAAGCAACTATCGGTCCTAATTAACCAGTAAAACCAAAATACCAGTAGTTTGACCTCTGTGCACCTGGGAAGCTCCTAATTCAGAGTGAAGATGTCGGAAACAAAATACGGAAGAAGCCAAACCATAAAAAAAAAAAAATAAAAAATGTAAAAATAAATTAAGCCAAAAGCTTTTTTTTTTTTTTTTTTTAACAGAAAAGAGATATATAGCCATATATGAACATATCCACCTTATTTTTCAGCAAAACTAGGGCGCTGCCATTATCAACCTTGAATGTGGACCACTTCCAGTATAAGCCACTTCCAGCAATTTCAGCTAAATAAAAATACTACATTATGCTGATTTATATTCAAGGCTGGCAATACATGTCAACATAATGAGATTTTCATAAACTTATTGGTTTTGAGCACGTATAGTTTTACCGTTTATCGCATTTTGCCATAATTTTTTCACACGCAGTTGCTCTGGCAGAATGAATGAAATCATACTCTGACACGGACAGTCCTCCATGCCGTCTGACACGCCTCCACAAAATTTACAAAAAGTGCCAGAAAAATGCTGCTTCTACTTTCTTTACACCAAAACTGCATCTTGTTTTATCTTGGCAAAATAATAAATGCATTTTACTCTCCGTTCTTGTCAGAGAGCATTCTCAATTTCCTAGCAGTGCACAGTAAACAAACACGCAGATCTTGCATTCAGCATGGCTTATGAAACATCGTCTATGGAAATAAATAAAGGCATCATCTGAGGTTATGCAGGTACATGTGAAAGGAGGTTTACATGGAGACAAACAGACTGCATCATCACAATCTCAGTAAAGAAATAAGCAGATTTTTTTTACCATCTCTTCAATACAACAACACACAGGAACAAGTGAATAATTTAATTACTCTTTTGCTATGTTGACGTTAGAAAATGATCTGACATTGGCACATTATTCTGCTGTATATCCTGTGGTTGTGTGATAGTTTATAAGCCCAGATCACTAACTCTAGCAATATAATATTCTAGTTATTTAACCTGCGGTCAGTGCCAGCAGAACTTTCTCACATTTGCCGGAAATGCAGCTGCTGCTTAATTCTACGTTGCAAAATAAGGTGGATAGGGTGCTTCTCAAATGGAAGGCTGCAGCCTAGTCAAGTCCTCCAGAGGCTGTAGGCTAGACTCCACAGCATTCAATGCTAGAATGAGACTGTCTAGTAAGTGTGCATGGTGAATGCTAAGCTTAGAACCATGTGATGTTTTACTTTGTTTAGAAAAGCCATATACTACAGAAAACAAGAAATATATCTTTAATCCCTTGAATGTTTTTTAAAAATGTTTTATTCACATAGCTAGTGTCACTCAAAAAATGCCTTTATATAATACATTTTGCAACACGTATCTTAGAATTTATATTTAAACCCTTTCAAGTATGAAAATAACAGAACCCTTGACTTTTAAAAACATAAAACTTTTCAAATTAGCTAAAAAATTATAGCTTTTCAAATTCAAGTCTTTGCCCTTTTATTCGTTTTATTTTTTATTTTTTTTGTGATTTGTGTCTTGTATTGCCTTAACTACTTGCAATTATTTTTATACATATTTTCATTGCTGCAAATGCGAATCAAAACTTGGAGAGTAAGCTCAAAGATCAAAGATTTCCGCCTCCGTGGTCACGCGACTCCTTTTCCACCCTTTTTAAAATTAATTTGGGACATGTGCAAAGGATTGTGAGTGATTGAAGACTACAAAGGATACACCTGAGGCATCCTTCAAAATATGGCAAACGAAGGTTGCGAAACGAGCCTGCCTTCCAAGTGTCCTGAAAATATTGAGACAGCCTTCGACGGTGCTTAATGACATGTCTGCTGAGATATCCAGCCTAAGGAGGCTGCAGCCTTCCGATTGAGAAGCATTCATTCTCTCACTTAGCACTTTATTAGGAACACCTGTACATCAACTTATTCATGCAATTATCTAATCATCCAATCGTGTGGCAGCAGTGCAATGCATTACATCATGCAGACAAGGGTCAGGAGCTTCCGTTAATGTTCACATCCACCATCAGAATGGGGAAAAAAAATGTGATCTCAGTGATTTCAAACATGGCATGATTGTTCATGCCAGACGGGCTGGTTTGAGCATTTCTGTAACCGCTGAACTCTTGGGATTTTGACACACAACAGTCTCAAGAGTTAAATCCAAATTGTGCCAAAAACAAAAAAACATCCATTGAGCAGCAGTTCTGCGGACAGAAACTCTTTGTTGATGAAAGAGGTCAGAGGAGAATTACCAGACTGGTACGACAGGCTGACAAAAAGTTTATGGTTACTCATATTACGTTTCTGTACAATTTTACTGAGCAGAATAGCATCTCAGAATGCACAACACGTTGAACCATGAGTCAGATGGGCTACAACAGCAGAAGACCACACCGGGCACTTTATTAAGACCATAGTTTTCCTTATAAAGTGCTCAGTGAGTGTAGTGTATTTGGGCATATATGTAAACATTTCACTATTATTTGGGAAAATATATGTTACATGTATAAAAACAGACAATTTTGTAATGTTTTAAAAAATATGTTGCATATACGTGACTATTTTATGCCAACAAAAACCATACATGCACATACATTTTAAACAGTATATGTATTTTATGTATATTGCCACATATTACATTACAGTTCATTATTAGTGGATAAGCTTAAGTGAATACAAATGCATCACTTTTAAGCAACGTACAGAATTTGATTATTGTACGGGTTATGTTAGGTTAGGTTAGGCATTTTCCCAGTGTCAGTGCTATGGGGTTGGGTGTCCCGGAGGGCTCTCACTTTGTCCTCTGTGCCCCCCACATTTTGACCACCTATGTTTTAGTGCAAAACATTTTTTATTCTTGTGTGTTAGTCACTTCAGACTTGGTGTGAACATTACCTTCCTATGGGCCAATGATATTGCAAATGCTAAAGAGAGATAACACAGACATATTGATGCATTTTGGTGTAAGTAATGTCACATTAAAAATATGGATATGGGCAGATGTATTTGCCCTTCTTTTGAGGGTTTGGTTTCATTGGCCCGCCTAGATGAGCTCGAAAGTGGGTCACAGAGAGCTGGGAGAAGGTGCTGGCATGCTGCTCACTTGGACCCCAATGAGCTGTGAAATGGCAATAAATGGGCTTGAGACAGAGAGAGAGAGAGAGAGAGAGAGACTTGGAAATTAGAGCCTCCCTCTACACACCAACCTACAAACAGTACAGATAAACAGAGAGCAAGAGCAAAAGAGATGGAAAGCTCTACCAGCACCTCAGCAGGGTCTCTTCAGCCATTCCTAATCTGGCTCTTTTATCCGGTCCCTGTGGTCAATGCATGCCATCTGTGTAGAGTCCCTGTGCAACTTCCTCCATTCCAGACCCACACACACACATTCTGGAGAGCAAGCAACCTCCCAGCATACAGATCTCTCTCCCTCTGGATTCTAAGAGAGGTTTTCGAAATAACTGGCACATTCCACGAATACGGTACAGTTTGGTGTCCCATGATATTTACTTTTAAAGGATTAGAGGCACAAATCCCATTTCTTAAGTGTCTATTTAAGTTAACTACTACATATACTAGGTAAGTGAACATGTGAGCCGAAAGTGTCATAGAAGTGCAACAAATTGACATGGTTGCTTTAGCAATTGCATTTATCATCGCACATTTGCTTTTATGATGTATGACGGATGTCGTTTAGGTTTAAGCTCAAGGTTTCAGGTACAGAGAAAGGTTTGTTGATTTAAAACTCAACAGATATGTTTGGAAGAAAATTTAACTCGTTTTTAGCGCCACACAGTGGACATTACACCTTGCGGAACTGCAGCATTACGTGTAATGACATGTAGTATCATTTAGCTAAAATGTTGCATAAAGCTGCATAATTGTTCATAATCTGTTAAAGCGATATTTATTTAATTGTAGCTAAAAACTTTTAAAATATCAACTACTTTTAATTGCCAAAAACATAATATTTAACTATATCCTGAATTTCTTGTGCAAACCCATTACCACATGATTTTTTTTTTACACCATTACAAAAAAATCCAACATTCCTTAAAAATGTGACACCCAAGAAGTAACATCATTTGGACACTTTGTACTGACTGGAGAGAAAACAAATGTCCATTTTCCAAACTTTTAACCAATCTGAATGGTTGACTATTCATCAAGCATAACAATCCAATCCCTGTTACTCCAGTTGTTGTAGGAAAATAAAGAGATATATAAGTTTAGCTATTACAAAAAACTGTCATTTGGTCCCAAATTAGCATGCCCTAACTAAATAATAGCTTAATTTAGGCTAAATTTCCCTCCAGGTTACTTGCAACATTCTGTTGTACTTTTGTCTTTTAATTTTGTTTATTTTTAAAAAATTTACGTTTTTACATTTAATTTAAAAGTATATTTAATTTTAATAGGTATAAAAATACAAAAATCACAGAAACAAGGGATATAAACTATGTTAAGACATGTCTAAAAAAACTGTATTGAAAACCTAAAAAATTGCAAACCTCATTGAAAATGAATAGAAAAGAAAACCGCTCATGTAACATAAAGTTTGGCCTCCAAATTCGGAAGGTTAATCTTAAACTAATTTTATTGACCATTTGTTGAAAGAAAAACAAAAACAAATACTTATTATTATTATTATTTTTTGAGAGTTTAGGGCCTATTTTATACCCTGTTTGTCGAAAGTGCCAGCTTCTCAGTTAAAAGAACAGTGAGACAATAGCTTGCTGGCTCACTGAGGCAGAAGTGCTGGCAGACTCGGAGTACTTATCCACCGTATCAAAGCGCCCATCCACATTCTGTTCCACTTCACTGGGATTTGTTTTACTGCGGGTTTCAGAATGTTTTTGGCTGTGTACTGTTGCGCTCTTTAATAGGCAGCGAGTGTTGAAAAATGCAGCACGGTTACCCTCAAAATCCAGAGATCACACTGTAAACAGACTTCCTTGCCCTGGTCAAGACCAGTGTCAATATGTTAAATCCCCTGCCTTGCATTTCTGCGGCCTTGTTTGGACTTCCCAGGATTCATTTCCTGTCTGATCAATCACTTAATCTGCATAATCAATAAACTCACAAATGGAGAACAGACAAAACAGACCAAAATGGTTTGAAAGTGGGGCTTTAATTCTTGGATGTAATTAATTATTGTTGCACTGTTTAAGACCAAACAAATGGCATGTAGCAATGTCCGTTTCGTGTACGAATCATTCTTTTGAGACAGATTTTTTCATTAATTGGCTGACTGGTTCACAAAAAGGAATCAGATTTAAACAGCTTTTCTTAGGTTAACAACTCACCGATTCATTGAACTGAGTTCTCTCTTTTAGACATGTTTGACTTGCAATGGTCTAGGTTAACAACTTTGACTTTGACATTGACTTTAACAACTAGATGGACTTCAGGGGATGAACTGATGCCAACTCCAACCATAAGATATAGGATACATCATATGTCACTGCCTGAACCTTGGACTTAGGATAGACCTCACCAAAATGACCTGCATCACCTTAGTCTTAAAATGGAATACATGGAATATCAATTAATTGCCAACAAAAACCTTCATCATCCAACTTACAAAGGACAATGCATCTATGTGAATTTCTGCAGTTAATCCAGGACAAACTTCCAAGACATTAGTCATTAATCTTACCAAATCTTTGTTTAAACACAGGCCCTTAACACTTACTTAGTTTACTAATTTTAAACCATGACTTACACTGCACACAAATAACTAATAGTGGCATAATATTCACGTTGTTTAGCCATAGGGGAACTTACCCCCACAATGAGCTTGGTTTCGCCCAAGGTTATTTTTCTCCATTAACCAACATATTATGGAGTTTTGTGTTCCTTGACATAGTTGCCTTCGGCTTGATCACTGGGGTTCTAAATACGATTATAATTTAATTATTTATTTTAATATACAATTCATATTTTATCTAAGACTTTATAGATATTACAGCTCTATTTTCTGTTAATGCATGATTTTCTATGAAGCTGCTTTGAAACGATGCGTGTGGTGAAAAGCACTATACAAATAAAAAATGACTTGACTCTGACTGAATTATTGTAAATGCAAATTATATTTAATTTCTAAATTACTTGATGTTTTTTATGAGCTGAATCATGGCTTCAATAAACTAAACGGGTACAAATGAAATTACAGTGAGCACACTTATTAATAAAATGCAATCGAAAAACCATAATAAACAGCAGTATGTGCTGCAGAATTTTTTTTTAAAACCAGTTCATTAAAATGAAATGTAACTCCTTTTTGCATATAAATCTTGACATCAGCATTCTCCTTTGCACGCTAATGGGAGAAGATTGATTACACATCCTCATGCTTAACGCAAGTGCAGAGCAAGTATACAACATGTGTATATGCTCAGAATTATAGTGAAGATTTATATAAGACTTAAATTTTGGTTTGTCAAAATTCTGGTTTGTCACCATCTCAAGTTCCTACAAGTTTTAGACACCATAAAAGTAAATGATTATATAATGATAATTTATGGGTGAAGAACCAGTATAGTTCTCTATAAAGTGTTTATCTATAATGCTGAGAGAATTATAGTGTAGTCGAATACTATCTTCCGCTATCCATTCAGCGCTTTATGAGAGAGGAATGTTGAGCAGAGGAACACATAAAAATAGGCCATACATGCACACATGCGTGTGCTGAATTGACAGTGGAGAAAGGGTTGGGAAGAGGGAGGGGGAGCTATCAGTTCTTGTTCAGCACAGGCATAAGCATCTCATTTGCTCAGCACACCTCATTACCGTGTCACATTGACACTAGCTGATTGGCTGCAACCAATCAGATGGTAAAATAAGTGTCTAAAGAAAAAGATAAATGCATCCCTCTCTCCCTTGTTCTCTCTCTATTTTCACTCTATCCATCTTATTCCCTTCCCAAGTGCAATGAAAAATTAACTTGCATTGTATGGCGTCTTGGAAAAATTACAGACGCTGAGCACACAAAAGGTATTGCGTGAGTGTCATTACTTAATCCGAGCTATTTTCCCCGCTTCCGTTCTCCTCTCTCACCTGCAGGAAAAGCACAGAAATCTGGCAGATCTGAAATATGAACAGATGGAAATTCAGTTGGATTTGTTGGAGCTTCCTGAAGGGGCTGAAATCCCTGTGTGAGATTTGGCTAATGCATCATTATCATCATCACCCATTGATGAAGTCTTCAGGGGCAGCAGGACAAATGGCCTCAACCTGGCACTTATGGATGTACAATGCAGTGTAACAACAATTACAGTCTATGCTTTACTGTTACAACCAGTACTATCACCACTAATATTGTTGCTTTTACCACCAGAGAAGTCATTATTATTAGCACATCTAGTATTAGTATCTGTTTTTTCTACTATTGACTGATTATACTGAAGTACTTTTACTAGTATAACTACTACTACTATTAATTCTGTTGGCATTAGAACTATTTCAATGGACAGTTCACACAAAATTATTTGTGTTTGGCAGAATGAGAGGCTCAGTCACCATTAATTTTCAATGTATTGAAAAAAAGATGCAATGAAAATGAATGGTGATCACAGCTAACAAATGTCTTACATCATCTTAATACTAGGGCTGACGATTTAACGCGTTGATTCGGTGCGATTAATTTGACTAAAAATAACACGTTAAAGGATTAACGCAATTAATCGCAATGCCCCCGATGATATGGAAGATTCCTGAGAAATGCAAGCTTGTAGTACCACCTGTTTACTCCAGAGGGCAGTAAGTGAAACTTCAGCTGTATGGCAACGCACAGTTTTGAGCAACAGAACAACACAGACATACATATATGCCATTAAATGTGATTAATCATGATCGGGACACCATGTAATTAATTTTATTACAATTTTTAATCGATTGACAGCCTATTTACTACAAGAGCCACTATTGATTGTAGTATTACTGTTAATTTTATAATTGTATTAATTTTGGAAATACTACCACTGACAACCTGTACTATTATTTTTGAAGTACTAAGTAGAATTTTTTTAAATAATAGCATTTTAAGATTTGTGAAAACTAATACTGCAATGAAAGTTATAGCTGCTAATACTACGTACCAGTATACATCTATTTTTGATTTTCATTTTAACACAAAAAATGTATCCATTACTTTATGCAAATATATGGCCATTCGAGAGCATATACCATGGTATGGTCCTACAAGTTTAAGCACTGGGACAACAGAGGAAATATTTTAGAACCGAACACAGTAAGACTATTTTTGCAGACGATGGCAATCATCCTCTTTAATAGACTCACTCCATGAACTAAACCCAAACCCCTCTCCTCCAATGGTCTCCTGTTTTCTCTCTTCTTTCTGATTGAAAATTCACAGAAAAGTGCTGCTTAACTACTTTAAAGACAATCAGTAAGAGAGTAATATAAAAAATGGGAATGAGACTAGGAAAGAAAAGAGAAAGAAAAGAATATGAAATCTTGGTTGCTGAGCACCTCAAGGCTTATCGGAGGGCAAATTACACAAGAAACCGCTAGCGCCCGGCGTTCTCTTTCACATAGATCTCCCTCCCTTCCTCCACCCCTATTATCTTGTTCATCTCACACTAATGCTTCTCTCCCATTTCAATAAGAACCCTTGCTGAGATGCCAAGCCTTCAAAGGCTTATTAGAATTCATTTGTTGACGGTAGGTGAGAGACTGTTAAGAGCATACCACGCATAAAAGATGTGAGAAAATCATGAGATTAACAGCCTACTGCCTAATATTTCACAGTTAGACACATAGATACACACACAGATCTTAATCCTTTGTGCCATTATGGTCACCGCCACTCCTTCCTCTCTTGGGTGTTTGTTATGGTCTTAAAGGGATATTTCACTGAAAAATAAAAATTCAATCATCATTTATGCACTTTATTATCGTTCTAAAGGCAGAATGTAAGCCACAGCCAACATTCAATTTAATTATATAGATTAGACATGATCACATTGAAAAGTATGATAAAGAATGAACACATTTCCTTCAAGTGTTACTGAACAACCTCCAAGTCATGGGTTCTGGTCCCATGGGAACCAGGAAGTAATGACATTCACATAAACAACGGTGAGTGCGATTTTGAGGTTGGATTTTTCGCTCTACAATAACATTTTTACTCCACATATTTTTGGTAAGCAAAGACCGATTTTAGCAAAATAACTTTCAACCTACTGTCTCAGAATTAAAAGTGAGATTCACTGTCTGGACCACAGCTGTTCCTAGTCCCCTTCCACTTAAATTGTATGGAAAATAGCAGTGTTCTGTTAGAATAGTCATTTTGCATAATAGACAGGCATATGGATTTGGAATGACAAGTAAATGGAGGCACATTTTAATTTTTGGTGAACTATCATTTTAACAATCTCGATTGTACTGTTGATATCTTGTGGCTGGACTTACATTTGTGAACTCCTGTGATGAAGACAGAGTAGAGGTAGTGCCTTATTATGCTGCTCTGAAAACAGATTTAGTCTTCTTTTCTCATGCTTGATGGAGGTGAATTGCTTGGACAGGCTAGTCCTTGATCAGTGTTAAAATCCAAACACCCCACCATCACATGAGTTGAGGCCATTAGTGGATTTTTCCCCACTGGTGCAGTATTGAAGATCAAGGGTATGACCTAGCTCGACTTGCCCTTATGAAAGTACTCCAGCTCCAGTGTCATCCCAGTTGGATGCCCCATTGCCCGTAAGGTGAGATATCCACCCGTGGCGGTGAGAGTGTTGTTTTAGAAAGGCAAAGGTTAAGAAGTTCACAAATAAACACATCTCTCACAAACTCCACAATGTAGCCTCAAGGACATCCTGTGGACAAGGTTCCCTTTACACTTTTATAGTTGGGAAGAGGGAGCTTGCGGAATGAACAATTAGATGCAAAACCTCGCTTTATAAGCATTTCTGATTCCTGCCGAACTTTGGCCAATTATCACTCTGTCAAAGCCAAAACCGCACATGAACTAGATCATGTCCATGTGAGAGATGAATTGAAGGGATAATGTCAAGCTGTCCCAATAATAATGGTTTTGCTATTGATTCTGAGTCACATCAGAGTTCTGTGCTGGAGTGGATGACTCAATAATTGATGAGTTCTGGTTGAAGTTCATTCATGCACTTGTAAGGTCTAAGTCAATCCATCAGTTGGTATAAAATAAAGCTAAAACTGGCTCTCTCAAACCTCTGTAGTTCTTCAAAGCTCAATTATTCTCTTCCTTCTGAAAAGTCAGCTGAAAATGGTTACACTGAGAAGAGTAAAAAGAACTTATTGTCTTTGCAGCGGTTGTTCTCTCAAATTCTCAACTGCTGGTGAACTTGTTTTAGCACTGTAGGGGAATGTAGGGGAACTTCTTGGGGGAATGTAATTTCTTGAGGGGCATGTGCCATTGGGGAATCCCTTCTGATTGTTTTTCTAAGGGACATTTTAAAGTTAGACTTTCAGAACATCACATGTATACACTATTTAAAATAACAACCTAAGCAGATTTTCTGGTATTAGCTAGTTTAAGTTGGTTTAGCTGGTCTCCCAGCCTGGCCAAGCTGATCTTAAGATGGTTTATCTGTTTTCTCAGCTTGACCAAGCTGATGTTAAACTGGTCTAACTGTTTTCCCAGCATAGCCAAGCTGGTCTAAAACTGGTTTAGCTGGTGTTCCTGCCTGGCCAAGCTGGTCTTCAGTTGTTCTAGCTGTCTCCAAGCATGGTCAAGCTAGACTTAAGCTGGTCTAGCTAATCTCCTAGCCTGGCCAAGCTGGTCTCAAGATGGTCTAACAGCCCAGCCAAAATGGTATATAGCTGGTCTTAAGATGGTCTAGCTGGTCTCCCAGCCTTGCCAAGCTTGTTTTAAGCAAGTCTAGCTGGTATAAGAGCCTGGCCAAGATGGTATACAGCTGGTCTTAAGATGGTCTTGCTGTTCTCAGCCTGAGCAAGCTGGTCTCAAGATGGTCTACCTTCTCTTTCAGCCTGGTCAAGCTGGTTTTATGCTGGTTTAGCTGGTCTCCCATCTGGCAAGCTGGTCTTAAGCTTGTCTCACAGCCTGGCCAAGATGGTATTCAGCTGGCCTAAAGCTGATCTCCCAACCTGGCCAAGATGGTCTTCTGCTGGTCTAGCTGGTCAGCCAGATTGTCCTTCAGCCCAACCAGCTGAAAATGGCCAAAAAACTAAAATCAAGACAGGCTTGGAGACCTGCTAAGATCTGGAAACCAGCTTAGCTACATATTAGTAATAGCAGTAATACCTTAGTAATTGTCCTGGTTTCATTATTATTATTCTTTAACCAAGGTAAAATATACAGTGTAGTGAGGCTGGCCCCTCCTGCTATGTTTGAATCTCGATCATGTCCATTTTAGGGAACAGTGTTAACTAAAGTTCTAGTTTAAGTTCAACTATCAATCTGAAAATGTTTACCAGGTCAAAAGGAACATTGTTGCATTTGAGAGACCATTTATGAAAATATCACAGGTATTGACAGATTCAGTATAGTCAGACAGGCTGCTATGATTGAATCTTAACCTTGTCTGTGTCAGAGAATTGTTTGAATTAAACATAAATGTCAAGCCGTTTCAAAAATAATAATGCTTTTTCCATTGATTCCAACTTCTTAGCTGTTAGTGAACTTGATTAAAATGTAATCACTTGAGGGGCGTGTTCCACTGGGGAATTCCTTCTGAAAATGTTTACACGGTTGAAGGTGTGTTGATGTATTAGAGAGACAGGCTTTCAGAATATCATGAGTATAGACAGGTAGTCTAGTCTGGTTGACCTTACCTCCCTATGTTTGTATCTCAGCCTTGTGAAGACCTATCAATTGAATAAACAAAGTAAAGACTAGCTCTGTCTTTGCTTAGAGGTGAACAAGCTTGTGTTTGTGAGGTAAAATCAATCCCTTGGAATCACTTTGCAGCATTGGATTTTGTTGGCGTTCTCTGGCAATCAAGACTTTTTCTGAAACAAGATTCATGGATAAGAGTATTGATGAAAGAGTGATTTATTTCCTTGGATGCTCCTCTTAAGCTCAGCCACATGAATGCCATTCGATGATTCATCCCATAGGATGTTTAACCAAATCTGTCCAGCAGAGGGAAACATAGCGCCACTGTTCATCAAAGCCAACAAGGAAAAAAGAGTGCCTGATGCAGTCTCACCACACACATAATAAAGAGTGTTCCAAATCAATAAAGCGTGACTGTGAGGAGCTTCATCAATGCCACCAACTCATTTTAATCCTCAACGGGGGAAATTATGATTATTCTGTTATTATTGTTTTGTCTTAGGCGACTGAAAAACCGAAGCATGAGGCCACATCAGATGGTTGGGAGAACAATTTGGAGGTGTTTAATGCTTAGAACTGCAAAGATGGATATTATTGCATTTTATGGACATTAATTACGACAGTACAAGCAATCTCACGAGGGCTCCAGTACCATAAATGTTTTTGTCCACTAGCCATGTGTCTGAACTCAACTGTCTCTCTATGACAGCCTCCCCTCCTCTAACATATTAACATGGACTTTTGGGCCCTTCATATGTGCAGATGCACTCTGTAACCATGGAAAATTTACTATAACTTGTAGAGCAGACAGAGCCCCATCTGTTTGAAGTCAATGTGTACTTTTAAGCTTTCCAGGCACTTTCATGGTGTCATGGTGCTTTACACTTAAATACTCGAACTGGTCACTTTTTTGATCAGGGTAACTTGTTGCGACAGGTGTCAATGTCCATCATATCAGTGTAGATGTATTCATGATTGTGGTGTGAGTTATGCCTACCAGCTACCATCTTATAAACAGACTCCTGGGGCTCTAAAGATGAGCTAACTATTTAGTGTTGACAGGTTAAAATAGAAGTCTTCTGTAAGGTGGGAACGCAGCTTCGTCCCTGTTGATACATGTGGTACTTGCAGCTCATGAACCTGCTAAAGCCTGTGAGGAATGGAACCTCTTCTTTTTATCTTTTTCATATTCACCTTTTTTAAAGAATTAACATGCAATCACCATTTTTTTTTTTTTTTTTTTTTTTTTACATTTATTTATGTTGTTTCAAATTTGACAATTTTCTTCTGTGGAATATGCAAAAGAAGACATTTTATTTAATTTCTCCGTCCATCTGTTAAACACAATGGCAGTGGATAGTTAGTCATTTTAAAGCTTCAAAAAGAACACAAAAGTAGTCCATGTGACATTTGGGCATGTATGAAGGCATACAATAGGGTTCAACAAGAATTAGTCAGACATTTATGTCATTGTGGCAGGGCGGAATGTGGGGCCGGGCCGTAATTCTGCACACCTGGCCACTAATTAGGCTGAATAAGCCCGAGAGGGATAAAGGGGACCATAGACGGCAGTGTGACAGAGAGAAAGTTACGGACAGCTGCCTGCCACCTGTGTGTGTTTAAAGTTTATTATTAAAATATTATTTATATTGTTAAGCCAGTTCTCGCCTCCTTTCCATTGAACTGCTAAAAGGGAACATTCCCACAACTTTCGTTAACGTTCTGAACAATGTTATTGGAACGTATTTTTGATGTTATTAACAACTGGCGAATGTTCTCATAATGTTGGGAGAAAACTTTCTTAGAACAATGTTCTCGGAACATCAATTTTTATGTTATTTACAACTGGTGATTGTTCTCATGATGTTGGGATAAAACGTTTTTAGAGCAATATTTTTTGAACGTCATAATGTTATTAACTAATTAATAATGTTCTCATAATGTTGGGAGAAAACGTTATTAGAACAATGTTCTTAGAACATACTTATAATGTTATTAACAACTGAATAATGTTCTCATAATGTTGGGAGGAAACGTTCTTAGAACAACATTCTTGAAACCTCCTTTTGATGTTATTAACAACAGAAGAATAGGAAAAAACATACTTTTAACAGAATTCATGGAACCTCCTCAAGATTTTTCTAATTACTGAAAAAAATTCTCATATTGTTAAGAGAACACTTAGAATTTTTTATCCAAAGCTACTTACAAATGAGGAACATCACAAGCAATTTCTCATAAGAGCTAACAATATTCGTAGGACACATTGCCAAGTAGGGTGAAAGAGATTAGTACATTGAAAGCTAGAGTAGAAGTGAAATGTGCAAAATGGAAAGAGAGGTTTTTTTTTTAATTAATAAGAGTTATAGTAAGTGCCTATAATTATGATTGTGGGTTAGTCGAGTGAATGCAGAAGGGTCTTGAGCTGTTTCTTGAAAGATGTAATGTAGATCAAGTGGAGGTTGGCAGCTTGTTCCACCAAAGAGGGTGATGGTTTTGATAAGTGACTGTGTGCCTCATTGTGAAGGAACAACCAGTTGACGTTTGTTCATTGACCATATCTGGCGTGAGGGAACATACACGTAGAGAGGTGCAGTCCTGAAGGCCAAAGACAAAGCCTTGAATTTGATGTGGAAGGCAAAGTTATCCAGTGGACTGAGACTAAGAGAGGTGTGACTTGTGCCCTCTTTGTCTGATGGTGCTGTCGTGTTCTGGATAATCTGCAGAGGCTTAGTCGTGCTGCTTGGAAGGCCGGCCAAGAGAGAGTTGCAGTAGTCCAGTCTTGAAATGACAAGAGCTTGAACACGGAGCTGCACAGCGCACTAGACAGGATGTTAAAAATAATTGTGTGTTTACATAGTTTCGGGGGAAACCTTACAATATTCTCAGAATTTCCTTTAATCATCATTATTTAAAAGGTCATGCAGTGACTATTGAACTCTGACATGGTTTCATAATGTGACCTGATCTTGAGGTGATATCTTAAACATGTTAACTTTCTTTCAGGGACATTCTCTGATTAAAACATTGTTGCTAGGAATTGTGTTAATTGACAATTCACATTATTCACATATAAAAAAAAAAAAACTATAAACAGTGTGAATACAAATTAAATGTAAAATTTTTTAAAAAATAAAATGGAAAGGCCATATGGATTGTTTTTTTCAGAAATATAAATTTCATTGAAATAAGACAATGTATATCGATCAATCCATCCATCAAGAAAATATCTAAATTGTGGGTTGTGTCAAGTTTTGCCCTACACCTTTAAAAGAGTTATTTTAAACCTTTAAACCCGGTTCTACCATTGGAAGAGCCAAATTTCTCTATGGTTAATAGTCAAATAAGACACAGTGCATCTGTGTTCAGATTCAGAATAGTTATCTAATCCATCCACATCACAAAGCTGAATTTTAAAAAGAGATTTTTTTTTTTTCATATTAATTATATGGGGTGCCAACTTCACATAGCTAGTTTTCACTTGTATTTTGGAATTTGAAGCTTGTTGAATAAAACTTTTTATTTTTTTTATTTTTTTTGTTTGATGTCAATTTGATGTACTTTCAACATCAATTGCCCAAATCTCCCCAGAATTGAGGCAACTCTGCATAGAAGGAACTGAATTTTGTGACAATAAATGTAATAACAGGGTAATTACAAATATTATTTTACAAGCATGCTACCAGAACCCTTTAAAATGGAAATATGTGCTTAAGGAATTTGGTGCTCTAGAGATTAAGAAAATAAGGAGAAGTTAATAGCAATTTCGACTTCCTCCTAAGGTTAAAGAGGTGAATTTCTAAATGTTAAATAAGACATCCAACAAATGAATTTATTTGAGACCAAATTTAATTTTTGATGTGATTAATTGTGTATTTTGTTAAACGGATATCAAAAATTTAGATAATGTTTTTTTCATTGTGAATTGGTGCAAACTTTTTGGATAGATGAGCTGATAACAGACCAGGGAGACTGAACTCCACCCCTGATAGTGAAGATAATCAAATGTAGTATTTTCTTTTTTTGAATATAAGGAACTAGACTTTGAAATAAAAACTATAACAAATTATTGAAACGTGTATAAGTTTGGTTAAATTTAAGCCTTAAGCGCAATTAAGGCTTGCGATTGCGCAGTTGCGGACGGAGAAAACAGTCTGATTACCGCTTCAAACATTGCATCAACAGGTAAGTGTATAAGAGCGCCTATACTTTTCTTAATCATTATGAACTGTTTGTTTTGTTGATTACCAAGTTCTCGGCTGTTTTACCTTAATGTGTATTTAATGATTGAAAGTATATTTTACATGTTTTTAGCAGGATATTCTATTGTAAATCTAGCGTACATACTTTGAATAGGTATTAAAATGAAGTGCACTAAATATAACAAAGATATATAAAGAAACATTATAGTTTTAGTTGGGGAATGACCCAAATAATTCAAAATAAATAAATGAATGTTGCAACGAGCCATAGAAAGTAAGCATTTTTTGAATTTTCCCGCCCACCTTATCAGGACTAGTGATATTTTATGTTGGTGGTTTGCGCAGTTGTTTTTGTAAAACTGATTTTGCTAGACATACTGCATATAGCAGATGTTTGGTTGATTTTTTACATTTCAAAATTAAAAGTGAAATGCACAGAGAAACAATACAATTGCGCACTTTTTTGATAGATAGAGATAGTGTGTCACCCTAATGTTCACCACAGTGACTCTCAGTTTATGTGTGTATATTCATTTATGTGTGCGGACTTCAGTTATTTAAACTGTGGTCTTCAGCAGTTCTGATCTTGTGTTTGTATTTATTTTTATATTTGTTAAATTGTTCAAATAAATGTAATTATAGGTGTAGTTCTGTTTTTACACAACCTCTGCTTTGGAAATATTGTATTGTTTAGTCATGCCAATAAAGCCACTTTGAATTGAATTGAGAGAGAGAGAGAGAGAGAGAGAGAGAGAGAGAGAGAGAGAGAGAGAGAGAGAGAGAGAGAGAGAGAGAGAGAGAGAGAGAAATATATATAGAGAGGTGACAAAAGAATTAACTCTTCAGTTAATAAAACGCCAATATACTGTAAGAGTTTTGGAATTCCCTGCATGCTTTTAAAGGTTAGGGCACAATAAGTGTGTCTCGACACAAATTTTTCATATTTATATTTTTTCTCTACAGTGATCCAGCCTAAAAGGAAGTATAATTGAGGAGTTTTTGTAAGTCAGTGTGGTCCAAAACATTCAAGCTTCTAAAAGGATATTAAAGCAGAATAAAGGTAATCTATATGACTCAAGTGGTTTAATACCGAAGCAGGTTTGGCTGAGAGACCATAATTTCCTTATTCATAAGCAGTTTACTTGGCATGTTCATGAGAGAAGCTTGTTCACACTTGCACAGACCTGATCTTGATCTATGTGCAGAGCGCTGTCCATAAGTTTAGCTGATGTACACATGCTCTGCACAAGTGTCAAGCTTAAAGAAATGTGAACAAGCTTCTCTCGTGAACGCGCATAGGAGATTGTTGATTTTAAGTTTCATTGCGACTAAGAAGTCACATATTGGGCTCACTACTAGCACCGCCACTGTTGTAGTAGTTTATTCCATTTGAAGTCTACCCCAAGAGACCTAAGTAATACAGGCAGAGTTGTTTTATTTAATTTTCTGTGAAGTCCATCTGAAGTGAAACAGGCAGTTGTCATAGAAGCACCCTTTCACAATTGAGTCACTCACATAATAAATAGAATAAAGGGCACCAGAAATATTTCTAGGCCGCACCTGGGTATTTGAAAGTTCTCTCAAGCAACAGAATACTGTTTAGTAGTGTTTGAAGTCATGTTTAATATAAAGTAAAACATTATTGTAGAACTTTTTCTAGGGGCCTGTGTATCTCAGTTGACAGTGACACTGACTATCACCCCTTGAATCACGAGTTTCAGTCAAGGCTGTACTGAATGTCTCCAGCCAGGCCTCCTAAGCAACCAAATTGGCCCTGTTGCTAGACAGGGTATAGTCACATGTCACAAGTTACCCTCCTGGAGGTAGTGATAGTGGGGTGCATGGTAAGTTGTGAGCAGAGAATAGCACGGGCCTACACACGCGCCGAGTCTCCACGGTATCACACACAGTGAGCCACGTGAAAAGATGACCATCTCAGTAGCAGAGGCAACTGAGATCGCACCACCACAAGGAATTAGAGAGCACTGGGAATTTGACATGCCAAATTGGTTGAAAAAGGGGGGAAATGGCCCAAAAAATAAAAACATAATTATTGTAATATTTTATTTCCTTAATATCAGTTGATTACATGCCATGCACACCTACATCAGACAACACCCACAACAGCAATGTGGGTGAGTATTCATTGCCCTGCTCTGCTTATTCATTCAATTCATATTTTTGACTAATATTGAATCAGTGAATCCTTGATATTTTGATAGCCTAATATAAAATAAGCAGAAAAGCGAGTCCATTTTTTCCTAAAGCTTATAGTATCAAGTAGGCTTATAGAAAACTAGAATAATAAAATTACGTTTTTCAAATGGATTGCCTATGCACATAATATTTTTGACAATTTACCTAAAGGATTTGAACTTTTAAACTAGTCGATTACAACATTTCTGTTTAAACAGCACTTAAATTAGTCATTGGCACATCCCTATTGCTGAAATGAGCTAAATTAACTCTTGTCTGTTTATTTTTCTGCGACTAAACCTGTTTTACCATAAAACAGGGATATCAATAAAAAAATTGTCCTATGGACTTATGAACTGCAAATTTAAATGTTTTTATAATTTAATGAAATTTAGATAAGTCATTGTGAATGAATATGTGATTTTTTGACAAATAACCATAAAGTGACTTTCACTACTTACAACCTACTCTGCACATAAGTCTATATGGAATTGAAATGGGAAAAATTCAGCCTGCAAAACGCTAAAATATAATTGATTTATTTCAGATCCATCACCTAAGTCTTCTTGGTAGCAAAACTCCGGTGATGCTGTAAGGAGGGTGTTGCGCACAGTTGCCACAAACAAAGTGTGGGCTCAGTACAGTATGAACGGTCGAAAGGGAAAGAAAAGACCTGGAAATTTGCACGGTGATCATTCGTAAGTGTTCAATTAAAAGATTTTCTGTACCTCAACTGTGATATTGCTTTTATACAAGTTTAATCAGCAAGCGTATTTGTTCAATAAATGGCCATTTAAAACAGAGATATTCTGATACACAAAGATATTATTTTTGTACTTTTGCCTACCTATGCTCTATGGTTATTTCAGTATCCCAACAGAATTCATTCAGATTTATTGCACCTGTACATTGATGGGATACATTCTTTAGAACATCTTTGTTTTTTTAAGCTCTTTAGGGCTTTTCACATGGCTTTTCCATAGTTTAAAGGAGATGTTAAACCAGGGTTAAGGAAAATTGTGGCCATTATAATCAATTCGATTGTATATGCTGGATGTGTTGCCACATTGCATTGCACAAACAAAAGAACAGGGTTCCAAAATATCAATATCTATATATCTTTTGAAAATAAAACAGGATGCAGGAAGTTATTCAGACATTTTAATCATTGTCGAAGTCTACTCAAGTTCAAAGCTGATTGTCTGTGCTTTATGTAAATTTACAATTATAACCTTTATTTAACCAGGATAACCTCTCTGAGATTAAACATCTCTTTTACAGGAGTGTTCATGCCAAGATAGGCAGGAAGTAAATACAAAATTCACAACCTAATTAAAATCAACAGAATTCTGTCAAATTTAACAGAAGTTTTTATCCAAATCGACTTAACAAATCAGGAATACAACAAGCCATTTATCAGCAATAACATGGGAAGGGATAACAATACAAGGTTCCAAAGTGACTCAGAAAGTACAGTCAAGAACAGGAAGAAAAGAAAATTTAAAAGTTTGTCATTGTTTCAGTGTAGACAGACTCAAGCTCATGTGCCATCTGCCTTGCACAGTGTAGAAAGGGTGTTATTGTACTGTCAGTTGAAAAAAGAATGAACCTGGGTTAAAATTCTCAGGTGTGAAAAGTGTTTAAAAGTTTTTATTTTGATGCAAACAATTGATTTATGAAAAATATATTTTGAGAGGCATGCCGGAAGATGCATCCAAAGGTATGTATATATATGTCTGTTGTGTAACTTTGACCAAAATTACCATATTACAATTACTACAAGTTTTATTTTTATGAAACTGTTTCAGTTTAAATGAGTCTTAATCTGTTCAGAATATTCTTGTTCTTTTCTCTTTTTCTCAAAAATTAAAATGGGTTGATGGGTTGAATGCTTCACTTCCCACTACCAGCATCTCTCCAATCAATTTAGATGGACTTCAAAGAATATAAACAAATCATTTACCTTTACCATTTGTTCATTGCATTACTAACTTATTGAATAATTTAATTTATTCAATGACTAGTATTACATTATGTAACAACACTATATACATGGCATATGTACATTTATGTAATGCCATGAATGTGCTCCCCCATCTCTGCCTGGTTCCTCTCAAGGTTATTCCTTTCTACTGTACACAACCTTACATATATTTCCTTTGAGTTTTATTTCCTTGCCAGATTCACCTTTTGCTTAAGCCCTTAAGATATAACGGCATGATTTTCTGTAAATCTGCTTTGAAATAGCATGCATGCTTTAAAACAAAAGGCTTTGACTTGACCTGATCCGTGCAGATTGGTTTTCTGGACTATGACACTATCACTAGTGTCATCATGCCTTTTGCAGTGTGAGATGATTTCAGGACCATGGACAGCACATATGATCTCCTTGAACACTGGGTGTTTGTTCCATTAGTGTAAAGTTACCTTATTGTATAATATAGCACAACTCCTTATTTTTAACCATTAAACCCTACACTGTTTTTTCCTCCATTACGTTCAAATTGGGAAGGTGAATTTCTCATTAAGCCCAAGTGATGAAGGCAACCTCATGCAAAACTTGCACTGTTTTGCATTTCACAGGTTTGTTTGATGTTTACATTTAATCCATTCCTATTTCTCCATTGCACAAACGATTATAGCAGGCGAGAGAGTGAGAATCATATGTAGACTTTAAAACAGTCTCTGCATGGTACAGATAGTGAGGAGAATTAACGTCCATTTCACAGCACAGCACCGCAGATGCAGCTGGACAGGGCCGGAGTGGTGTGCCTCAGCCTGCCAATGAGGTTCGGAGGGGCCAGCCGCCCAGGAGACACTTAGTAATTGTGCCGCTCTGAAGTGCAGGTAGGTGTGCAAATGACCAAATGTGGCGTGTAAGCCCATTCGCAAGGGCTCCATCATTGTCATGCTTGTCCAAGTTTGCCACGTGTGGCAATAGAATATTGGGTCCACGTTGTGCTTTTGCTTTGCATGGTAGGGATTGTAAGCTTTTAGAAAAGGTGCTATCTACCTAAAAAAACAGAGCATCAGCCATGCCTAATTAAATTAACTGAAAGAATTCTTTGCCAAGCTTCCACTTGTAATGAAGACTATTAATATTTTGCATGGGCCCCTTCTCATTAAAATCCCTTAAATTTAAAAATCAAACAGAATTCACTGGAGCTAAGGATCTCTATGCTAATACAACTCTGAAAAGTGGTACTTATTTGTGGCCCTGTTATCTTATAAGTTTAATCAGGAGCACATAAAAGCTCATGAATAATCAAACTCCACATTACACCCATGGAAAATTAATTTCTTCTGTGTAACTGACAGTCTACCTCAAATTGTTTTCCTTTGCTGGAGTTTTCAGTCACCTCAAAGTCAATTTAGTAGTAGTCTTTTATAGGCAGACGTTTGACGATCTGCATGAAGACTGTTTTATAATTATTATGAAACTGAAATAGACTGAAAATTATAATTATTATCCATAAAAAATAATTGCCTTTGATGTATGTACATACAGTGTTGAACACAGTTAATAAACAAATGTGAAAAATGTATATGTGGCACGGTGGAGGGCGGGACCGGCGCGTGATTACGCACGCCCGGTCCCGTATTAGGCTAATTAAGCCGTCTGCGAGTGGCCTTTATCCCTCTTGATGGCTTAATTAGCCTAATACTGGACCGGGCGTGCGTAATCACGCGCCGGTCCCGCCCTCCACCGTGCCACAGTATAATTTAGAGTATGAAAGTTATGACAACACTTTTGAAAAATCCATGTGTCGAAGAAACACATATCCACCTATTTCCTGGGGGTCTTACTGGGGAAACGGATGTTGGTGCATCTTCCGCAGGAAGTCATTCTCTAACAATGGCATTTCGGATGATCGGATCGCAAATGTTCAGTGCTAAATATAGCTGTAAATGGGGTGCAAAAAGTTTTGAGATTGGATCACAAAAAATACATACAGATGTTGTCAAGAACGCATGCTACCACATCGCACATGAGGTCTAAATGCCTTCCTGAATGCATCTGGGAGAAACAGCGCACCAGTTTTTTTTTTTACGTTATCTTTGTATTTTATTACTTTTTTTTTTGTTGCCATTTTTTATCGTTTATTAACACTGACATAGTGATTGGTGTATGTCATCATTTCTCTCCTAGAAATCCCAACACCGCAACAAAAGAATAAATAGACGTATGTCTCAAAAACAACTATGTTTACTTGATAACAGAAGTAATGCTCACATTTCATGCCAAGCATCACAGGACGTAGGAAAAATGTGGATTTCTCCCATTTTCTTTGTTTGCAATATGTATCAGATAGTCAGTAAATGACTGTGGGCGGTCACCAGTCTGTGTGCATGCCATCTGAGGCTGAGACTAACTTGGTGCCAACATCTTAGTCTTGGTTGCCACTGGATTGAAAAAAATCCCATCTATACTGAAGTGCTTTTCTGCAACATTCACTCTTGGCAGCTGTATTTCCTGTGCCAATTCTTTTGAGTCATTAGCCCCATTCCCTCCCTCTCTTTAACGGACACCTTTCCTTTCTGTGATGCATTGCCTTTATTTAAGAATGTGGCACATCGGCATCCGCATGAAAGATTGCAGCACGCCGGGTTGAAGCCGAAGGGCTGGCGAAAAATACCCACTGACACAGATCAGGGTTCCGTCAGCAAGGTGATAGCCACCACAGGGAGTGCCTGCCAGGCCAGGGTAAACGGGTGAGCTGGACCACGGTAGAAAAATGACCCGCTGCTTGACACATATAATGGTGGAGAGAATGGCAACTAGAGGAAGGAAATGTCCTTTGATCCCCCCAGGTCCCTTCCTTTGGCATGTCAAAATCTTGGCTTATCACATGGGTTCTCACTTGGACTCTCCAAAGCTTGTAAGACTATAAGGTCAGCAGGTTTGTGCTTCCGATATGTCAGCATGCAAGAGAACGAAATGACAGCTAGGGTGAAAGAACTAATCCCCAAGAAATCCTGGGATTTCGATGTATAATAGTTGTGTGCTTTCCTAACATATTACATTCCCATTCCTATGGGACTTCAAGGAATTTTCTATTTTTAGATCATTCATCGATGGTTTGAGAACATTGTGTAATACAGAAAACCGTCTATGCCTGAGCAAAGCTTCAGGCCATCTCTTCTTGAGACTTCCCATCCAATGATTGATTTCGGTGTAAAACTCCAATGATTGATTTAGGTGTAAAACTCCAAGGATCCTTAGATGTAGCTGTTTGAAGTTACATTTGAGTTATGAGGATGATTTCTACTCAAAAGCTATGTGTAGAATAAAGACCAGAGACCATATTAAAGGAATATTTCGTGTTTAAAACAAGTTAAGCTCAAATGACAGCATTTGTGGCAAAATTTTGATTTCTTCAAAAATGTATTTTAACTTGTCCCTCCTTTTCTTTTAAAAAAGGCACAATTCTGGGTTAAAAAGAGGCACTTACAATGGAAGTGAATGGGGCCAATCCATAAACACCCACAGTTTATGAGTAAAGATGCTGACCACCACCCCTGGAGTCATGTGTTCGAATCCAGGGTGTGCTGAGTGAATCCAGCCAGGTCTCCTAAGCAACCAAATTGGCCCAGTTGCAAGGGAGGGTAGAGTCACATGGGGTAACCTCCTCATGGTCGCTCTAATGTGGTTCTCGCTCTCGGTGGGGTGCGTGGATGCCGCAGAGAATAGCGTGAAGCCTCCACACACACTACGTCTCCACGGTAACGTGCTCAACAAGCCATGAGACAAGATGTGCGGTTTGACGGTCTTAGATGAGGAGGAAACAGTCACTACGCACACCACGAGGACTTAGAGTGCATTGGGAATTGGGCATTCCAAATTGGGGAGAAAAGGGGAACAAAAAAAAACACCCACAGTTTTAAAAGTAAAAAAAAAAAAAACTGAGTGTGTTAAAATTACTGTAAAGGGATTAGATGGGCAAAGAGGAGGCGAGAACCGGCTTGAAAATATAAATAATAGTTTAATGAGAAACTTAAACAAAAGACAAAAACACACGCATGACGCACATGTCCGTAAATGACCTCTCTCTCCCGCACCATCCTCCGCAGTCGGCCTTTATCCCTCTCAGAGGCTTGATTAGCACGATTAGGGACTGGGTGTGTAGAATCACGAGAGGAGGGGGCGTGAGGAGGGGTGTGCCTTCCCCGTCTGCCTGCAGGTTATTCCCGTCTACCTGGATGAGGGAGGGAACAAGGGGAGGGAAACAGAAATAATTAAATAGGAGGGGTACTACCTGTAACAGTGTAGTACCCCCCAAAAAACCACTGTAAAATTTAAAAGAGAGGGAAAAGGCCAACTCAGAGCGGCAGTGAGAGAGAGAGAGAGAGGAGAGCGAGATGAAAAAAAAACATACTCGGCATTTCTCCGATATGCCATAGCTTGTTCCCCGGCCACTTCTCCACCCACTAACGGACGACAGCAGTGCCTCCCCGGGCGGATCGGAGGCAGTCTTCCAGCCCCTGGCTGACGGAAAGCCCGCTACGTTCTCGGGGAACAGAAGGATTCTCCCCCGCACCTGGAAACTATTATCTCGCTCCAGGCGGTCAGCAGCGAGCCCCTCCCCGCTCCCGGTTGGTGGTCTCAGACCCCGCCGCATTTCAGCGGCTGGTAGGGGACTCCTCCGCCCCTGGCAGCAGCCCTGACCGCTCCAGGTGGTCGGTTAGGAGCCCCTTCTCCCCTCACGGTTGGCAGCCGTTCCTCCGCTTCCAGGCGGCCGGGCTCCTCGTCCCTCGGCAGACGGTTGTGGCTGCTCCATTGGGGTGGACGGTAGTGGCGAGAACTCTGCTACGGCTTATCCATCCTCCTTCCCGGGACTCGGCAACAGTGTAAAGGGATTTATGTGGGCAAGGAGGAGGTGAGAACCGGCTTGACAATATAAATAATAGTTTAATGAGAAACTTAAACAAAAGACACGAACACACACATGATGGACATGCCAGTAAACGATCTCTCTCTCCCGCACTATCCTCCGCAATCGGCCTTTATCCCTCTCGGAGGCTTGATTAGGACCAAGTGTGTAGAATCATGACCCAGTCCACCCTCCGCCCTGCCACAATTACTTACTAACCTTTTCTGTGTAAAGTTATATCCAATTTTACAACTTCACTACCATGACAATGTAATGCCATAAACGAAAAATACATGTAAGTGGTTTTATAAAATTATAAGCATCCAATTTCCACTTTTAAATCCTCCAAAAATTGGCCCCATTCACTTCCATTGTAAGTGCCTCACAGTAACCAAATTGTTTTATTTATTTATTTTAATGAAAGGAAGGATGAGTCAAATAGTTTTGGTAATTAATTTACTTGTTTTGAACCCAGAAGATTAATTTAATACAGTGGCCCCAAAAACTATGAAGACAGAGCAAATGGCATCTGTGAGCTAATTATGCCTTTGCATTCTTTCATGTAACACATGTAAATATGTAAGGCAGTATGGTCACAATCACCATTCACTTTTATAGCATCTTTTTGTCTCATAAAGTGAAAGAGAATGGTGACTGAGGCTGTCATACTTCCAAACAGCTCAATTTGTGTTCCACAGAAGAACGTTATACAGGTTTGGAACAACATGAAGGTGATTAAATTATGTCAGTATTTTCATTTGTGGGCGAACTATCCCTTTAAGAGTCAAAATACTATTTGGATTCATAGTACACAGATCTGTTTGTGGTCTTTATTTTGCTGTTGAGAAGATAAAGAGCTCTGTTCCACAGCAAAGGAAGTAATAGGGGTCAGAAAAGACATGTTTAACAGAAAGTAAATATTGCAGTCAAAACTTGTTTTGTTTTCCACCAGATTACAGTTATCGTTTTGCCAATTGGCAGTCTATTACCATTTATTTTGAGAAAAACTATATGTGACTGGAATAATAGCATCATAAGTACCTTTTTAGATGACATACGTCTCACATTACAATTCTGTCTGCTTTGACATTGGAATAAAAATTAAAAAGCACACTTGTCATGCAGTTTCATGACAATCTGTTATATATGCTGTCACATTGACAAGATGGATGTCTCAGAGGTAATGAATCTGACAGCAGAGGTGTAAAAGTACGAGAAAAAATAACACAAATACTTTCTGACACCATCTCCGTCTGGGTCAGAGCCTGTCACTGAGGCAGGTCTATCTGAGGCACAGTCCAAAACGCGGCAGAATGCAGCTCAGCTGTGAAATTAGAAGCTGCACTGTCCCGAGAGCTACTGCGCTACAAACCATCTATCTATCTTTGGTCGACCTTCCTGATAAAACACGTTCTGTCCTTCTCTACACTGAGAGGAATGTCAGTCATGCAATCGGAATTGAAAGACCGCCGCTGGGGCCACCTGTGGATGCTCAGTATCAAAAAGATGTCAAGATCTCTATTCCTCTTTCCATGGCAGGCTGGCATGCTGAGGAAGTGAATTCTGCACCCTGTTGGTTTTGAAATTTGATAGAGTGCTTGTACTCACTCAGGGCTGGCACATACTCTTCTCAAATACTGTAAAATCTTTGTTTGTTTTTAGTTTGCTAGCTATACTGACTGTGTCTCTACAAATATAAGCAGTTTTTTTTTTTTAGTTTTTTTACAAACAGAAAAACGTGGTAGTATAGGGGATTTGGCTATGTGTATTAAAGGAGTGCTCACCCAAAATTGATAATTCTGTCAACATTTCCTCACACTCATGTTGTTACAAACCTGTATGAATTTCTTAGGGACTGCCAGGCTCAGTAACAATTCACCTGCATTTGTGGTGATGAACCACCCCATTTCCAAAAGATTACTAGAGATTTGGGCTTCTTTAAACTTCCATCAGGATCTGTGGATCAGAACAAACTCAGTATCTGACATTAATTATGATATTTCATAGATCATTATCATTGATATCACAGCTGCTCTATTAAGACTATTTTGCCCCGCAGCTGCTGTTGGTAGATTTAAACTTTTCATTGAGGAATCGCACAAAAGGCAATTCGCAAACGGCTGTTTGTAATTTCCAAAGTCCAGCTGCTGTGACAGATCCTTTATGATGCCATATATGATCTAATGATGATCTTATACCACCATGGAAGATCTAACAGGGCAAACTGGACCCTGTCTCCACCATCGCAGCACATACCGGCTGTTTTTGAATGTATATGTGAATAGAAATAATGCGCTGCTTCTAAAACTTGCCTTTGCATTTATTTTGAATGCAGTAACTTGTTCAATCTAAATTGGCTGTTTACATATTGAACATTTCAAATGGTTTTATAATGTACTGTATACAAACCAATGATTTAAGCAGTAAAGAAGCATATTACATGTCTGATAGTTGTTTATTTTTATATGACACATCTCTCAGGGTTTAGAAGTCTGTTAAATCTGTGAAGATGTGTATAAATGTCCGACAAAATCATACAGGCTTACTGAATCTTATTGAAGTTAAAACTGGCTTTGTCGATTGTTCAAAAAGAGCCTACATAATGTATATTTCTTTATTATAAATCATAAATATCCCTTTAAATGTAACATTATTATTTTTTAATGCTTAAAAGATTGTTAAAATCACAGCTCTGCCTATTTCCAGTAAGTTTGGAACAAAGTGAGGATGAGTAAGTGATGACGGATTTTTCATTTTTGGGCAAACGATCCTTTAAAGTTTGGTTAAGGCACTAAAGGCATGGCTGTTTTCATAAGTATCACTTGGAAAAAGTTACTAATTCTCTTAGAATCGTTTTTTATTCAATATTCAGGGGACCAAATTGCCACTGAAATCCATCAGTCTTTGTGAGATCAATCCTTCAATTTCAGGACATAATTTGTGGAAAAACAGTAGGAAGGTCCAATAAATACAATTAGAATGTATAGATTTGAAAGCCTAATCTAACCTATGTGTTATCTAAATATAACCATTTGAACCCTTGAGTAATGTTTCAACAAAATTATTGTGGCTAAGCCTTGATTAATCGCTGAATCTATGGATAGAGATTTACTGACATCCTTTTTTAGAGGGGAAGACAGCACCCTTCCAAACACAGCCAAGAGTTGAAACTTGATTAATAAAACATTGGCGAGTGTTAGAGATATGAAGACAGGAAATTAAACACACTAATGCCAGGGAGAGAGGACAGGGTGATCAGGACTTAATTAAGGACTTTGTGGAGGCCACGGTTCCAGGCGATGGATATACTGTCTTGCTGACAACAGTGATGAAACAGGGGATTATGGGGGCATGGTGACCGACAGGGAATTGGAGACCCTTGCACTCCACACACCCTCCATTATGAAGTATGGCTTCAGAGGCTGGATAATTAGCAAAGCCCTTGTGTTGACGCATTGAGTACTTTACTTCGGCCATATATGGCCGGAATACCAATAACTGAGTAATTAGGTAAATGGCAGCACTAGAGTTCTCAATGAGAAATAAGTTCACCATATTTTTTCCTGCTTGGCATTGGATGGAAGCATATTGCAGTAGCAAAACAGCCATCAGATGAGATCCTGACCTTAAAAGATGACTAAGACACACCGGGGAACTTTTGTTGTAAGAGTTTTTTGCGGATTCGCTGAGAGATGTCTGGTTTTTTTTTTGGTCTATGCTGAAAAAACAACTGGTCAAACCAGCTTGACCTGTCTGGATAAGACCTGCAAACCAACTTAGGCAGTTTTTGTTGTATGCTGGTATTAAGCTGGTCTAGCTGGTCTCCCAGCCTGGCCAAGCTGGTCTTTTTCAGGTCTAGATGGTATTATAGCCTGGCCAAGCTGGTCTTCAACTGGTCTAGCTGGTCTCTCAGCCAGGCCAAGCTGGTCTTCAACTGGTCAAGCTGGTATCCCAGCCAGGCAAAACTGATCTTCAACAGGTTAAGATAGTCTTTGCCTGGCCAAGCTGGTATTTTTCAGGTCTAGCTGGTCTTGTAGCCTGGCTAAGTTGGTCTTTAACTGGTTAAGCTGATCTCCCAGCAAGGCTAAGCTGGTCTTCATCTGATCAAGCTGGTCTCCCAGCCTGGTGAACATGGTCTTTAGTAGGTCTAGTTGGTCTTCTAGCCTTGCCAAGCTGGTCTTCAGCTGATCTCCTAGGCTTACCAAGCTAGTCTTCAGCTAGTCTAGCTGGTCTCCTAGCCTGGCAAAGCTGGTCTTTAGCTGCCCATTTCTTTTAGGATGGATGCAGAAGTCTTTGAAGGGTGATTGCTTTTTGGTCCTGCTGAAACAGCTTAAACTAGCTTTAGGTAGATGGTCTTGCTGGTCCTGACCAACTGAAAAGGCACTTTTCCTGAGCAGCTGAAAAGTGCCCAAAACTCCTCTACAACCAGCCAACAGATTGGGATGTCAGGAAACCAGCTAAGACCAGCAAACCAGCTTAGACTGGTGTACGAATGCCATGTGGTTGTTTTTAGCCCAGTATGTTGCCCATTTCTTTGGATGGAAGCATATTGCAGAAGTATCTTAGATGACCCCAAGAGGAAAGTAAGACTTACCTCCAGATGAAAAAAGAAAAGAAAAAGAAAAAGCTGAACCAGCTTTGGAGGGCTGGCTGGTCTTAGCTGGTTTAAGATGGTCATTCAGCCCAGCTAAGCTGGTGCTCAGCTGGAGGCCAAAAACCAGCTTGACCAGTCTGGATAAGACCTGCAAACCAGCATAGGCAGTTTTAGTTAGGAGAGTCTCTGAGATACGTTTTATACCATTTTATTATTTTGACCTCAGTATACAATATAATTTCTATTCATGAAAAATATTCCAGCAAAATTAAAACCATGTTCTAGCACAATGAAAAATATAGCATATTATATTTAGTGGCACAAAGGCCGAGGTCTCTGTGCGTTGTGTTCTCTCTCAGTTCAGTCACAGATCTCCCCAGAGACTTGTACAGAGAAATTGCCCATCTTTGCCATTCATCTTCACTGAGCTATTTAGTCTCACACATATAGCAGAGATGCGTCAAGGTTAGTCCTTAAACAACGGTTACTCTAAAATCTTTACACACATTTCTCACATTTGTGCCCTCCTCTTGCGCAGTTCAAAACTCATTTTTGCCGTGATGAAATACCTCAGCTTGCAAGCTAGCCCATCTGTCTGTATTTCCCAACAACAGAATAGTTGTATATGTCATATACAGTACTTTGTTCCTCAGAAATTCTGCTAAATGAAATAGAGTCTGAAAGCCATAAAGATCAGAGGGAACCAGAAATTGATTGTGGATTATGCTGTTATTTGCAATTAGCAGCCATGGCCTTGTTTACTAGCTATTATTACATTCATAGCGCTTGTGCTAATGCATATTTCCTTACAAATGAGACAACATGATCTGGCTTTGGCACACTCACTCAACAACTCTCATAGGCCTTCATTTTCTCCATTATCTTTGGAAAATTTTTGTCTCATTGCCTTTGTTGCTCTCTTGCTCTTCTTTTCTCTGCTATAAGTACCATCTTAAACCAGCCTAGGGTGGTTGGCTGGTTTACTAGCAAGACCAGCTGACAAATGTCTAAATACCCTCTAATTCCATCAAATCAGTGCAGTCTAAACACCTTAGGCAGGTTTAAGATGCTTGTTTTTAAACAGTTTAAAACAACGGAAGGTGGTCTTCTGGTTTTAGATGGTTCAAGTGGTGTTTAGCTGGTCTCCCAGCCTCACTAGCTTAAAAGTGCCATAGTGTTACCATCCATCTAAAACTATCAAAACAGACCCGCCTAACCAGCTTAGACCAGGCTGGGAGACCAGCTGACCACCGTAGGCTGGTTTGAACTCTTTATTTCCAGTCTATATTTCTCTCAGATGCTCCCTTTTTTGTCTCGATCCCTTTTTCTCACTCTGTCTCTCCAACTACCCCTCTCTCAAAGATGTGAGGTTGATAAATGGAGCTAATTGTTGTAGTGCCAGGCTCCTCTGATGCAGGTGGTCTAATCAGACTGAATAGGAAAGGCCTTAGGGAGGCCATTACCCTTCCTATTGTCTGAGAGGACAGCAGGACACAGCGGCATGCCTGCTCTCTCCTGTGGGGCCAGAATCACTCTCTGACACTGTCCTCAGGCTACTGGAGAATTTCAGAGAGTACCATGTGATCCACAGGTCTCCTCTTGACTCAGAGTACTCAGATCAGCCTTTGGCCCCCTACGACCCATAATAGGTGGAAAGGAAGAAAAAGCACCTTGGGCCCTTTCGCAAAACAGTGGAATCCTGGGAAATGTCTATTTCAATCACATGTATTTTTAGCAGGGGGCTAGTGATGTGTAGTTTCATCACCTGTCAAGAACCACAGTGGTGAATGGATAGTTCACCCAAAAATGAAAATTCTGTCATCGTTAATTTTTTTCAAACCCATACGACTTTCTTCCATGGAAGACAAGAGATGTTCGGCAGTATCTTAGTCTCAGTCGCCATTAATTTTCATTGCATCTTTTTCTCCATACAATAAAAGAGAATGATGAAGGCCAACATAAGTTTGCACAGAAAAAAAAGAAAGTCATATGGGTTTGGAACAACTCGAGGGTCAGTAAATGATGACCAAAGTTTCATTTTATTTGGCAAACTATCCCTTTAAACATGTTACTCTTCATTTGACTATTACAGAATGCCTTTGTTGGGACCATTTGAGGGGCTTATTGTTTCCCTTTATATAAGTGGAAAACACATTAATTTGCAATTTATGTGACATAACACGCAGAAAATGGGGGGGCACAAGCCTCTTTTAAATAGTCCATAATCATACAGTATATAAAGACTATAACCATTATCATTCACAGTGTCTTTGTGGAATCCAAAAAATGAAATGAATAAATAGAAAAAAGCAGTGTTGACTTTAATATTACAATGTTTATGTTACCATGTGTTACATGAATGATAATTGAGCAAAACTAATGAACAGCATGTAGACCTACTAATAATGTTAATATTTGACTGCATGTAAAAAATATCGTTCCTGATATTGTACTTTATTATGTTACAGAATTACATGTTAATATGAACACGTAAATCAAAACGTTGCTAAACAGGAATAGGTCACCCCAAAATAAAAATTCTTTAATTATTTTCTCACCATCATATTGTTCTAACATGTGACCACGGCTGTGAAAGGACCAAAAATCACCATAAAAGAACTATAAAAGTAGTACATATGACTCAAATGCACTATATTTCAAGTCTTCTGCGGCTTTACAATAGCAACATTGTTCTGGTGCTTGCAAAGCAAATAGAAATTAATTCTGTGACTGGCAGTACTGAAGCAGAAAAAAGGCATACTAAACTACATTAATCAGAAACTTGGTGAGAATTACAGGGCAACACTGTGTTAATGCTAATCTAGCTATTAGCATAATAAGATATTGTCATCATGTTTTGTCTTCATGCCATGACCCATTCGTTCCACCTTTCAAAGTTTGTTAAAAAATGAAAAATGAAATATCTGCCATCATTTACTCTCATGTTATTCCATACATGCATGACTTGCTTTCCTTTGTGGAACACAAAATGAGATGTTAGGTAATCTCTGTCACCATTCACTTTCAGTGAATCTTTTTTCATACAATCACAGTGAATGGTGACTGATGCCAACATTCTGCCAAATATCTCCTTTTGTGTTCCACAGAAGAAAATCATGAGTAACAATAACACAATTCATTTTTTTGGGGGGTGAACTAACCCTTAAGTATAGCTTCATGAACATTCTTAAGAGGCCTCGTGTTAAGCAAGTACTTAAAATCACCATGAAAAAATGTGCTGTATGAATTGGAAGGCCTGCCAGCCTCTGGATGCCATATTTTGCTTTAAAGGGCAAACACGAGGGTGGTACTCTCACATTGACTGTTGTTTATTGTCTGTATATTGTGCAAACATGGTTGGAGGAGAACGAGGGTCCTCTAAAGTAATTAACTGTGGGGCTTAGAGAGTATTCATACATCTGTCCCACCCTTATATAAATACTGCAACTCAGCACCAGCTGTTTTTATTGGGCCACCCAAGCCTAGCCCCCCATAGTCCAATCATGTGAATGATTGGACATAGTTCATTGGTTTCACAATGCCAACTCATATGATACAGGTTATCAAGCTGGTCTGTAATCAGTGCTGGATGGGTTGGCTTCACGCTTCAGTCATGTTCACGCATCACAACCAGACGCAATGGTACCCGCTTCACGGTTCTTCAATGTCCCCAAGGGACAAAAGGACAAAGAAACATCTACAGATTAGTCAACCGACAAAAGAAAACACCAACATTTAAGGAACATTTAGAAGTTATAATGAAAATGTTGTCATTATTGATTTACCCTCATGTTGCAAACTCTTTGTTTTGTCTGTGGAACAAGAACATTTATATTTTGAATAACCTTCACACAAGTTTTTTTCCCCACAACAACAACTCATAGTGGGAGTCATGTCTGTTAAGCTTGGAAAAAAAATCACCAAAAAGCACTTAAAGAAGTCCAAAAAATTGTGTCCAAGCATTTTATTGCCATACAATCAAAATGTGATTAATTATTCACTGATAATCTTTCACTGCAGTGAGATGTCAATGTGAGAATTGCTTTGACCATTTCATTTAGCCAGTTAAACTTGGATTTGTGAAATCGATAAAGTAGTTAACTGAAAAAACTATTAGTTCACAGATCTCGAGATCTCGAACAGCTCACTGCAGTGTAAGATTATCTGTGAATAAAGACTCAAATTTCAGTCCTATATTCACACAATACTGTAGTACGGAAGTCTTGGAAAATAGCACACAAGTCATATGGACAACTGATATGGTGTTTTAAAGTGTGGGAAGATTCTCCAACAATTCTCCTTTTTGTGTTACACATTAAAAATTACAGCATATGGGTTTGGAATGGCATGAGGGTGAGAGTGAGTAAATAATGACAGAATTATCCTTTTTGGGTGAGCTGTTCCTTTAATAAATGAGTCCAAAAGAAAGAAAATGACAAAATCTATTACAGGGCATTGTTGTAGAGTCAAGCCACGCTATGGGGAACAGTGTGATAATAATAATAAGAGGCCCATTCTTGACTCTTTTCAAATATGTGTCAGTTCGAAAAATGTTGATAACTTTGACAAATGATAATGATGCACGTTGTCCCTCCAGGGTTCCTTGTGAAATGTCCTGACTGACTTCTCTGGATCACAATAGTGTTTTCAGAATGTATTCTAGAAGGACATTGTGCAGTTAGCTGTCTAACAATGGGAGAAGGACACCTTACATTTTAAATGCTCATGGACCAGTCAAGTAGCTTCATTTGTAATGCCGTCCTAAACCAAGTAGGCATCTTCTGCTTTTTGCAAAGAATTAAATTGGCTGAACATTGAATTTGATGCCAAGAAAAACACATTTTAAACACATTTTGCAAAGTGTCAATCACCAAAATTAGAAGTCTTTCAGGGCGAATCACTTATGAATGACCATTTTATACGCTTCTGTTATTGAGGTGAGAGTGTTAATTATTGATGCTGAGAGTTGAGACTTCAAAACGGCTGACATTTTGGCCACGCTGATGGATAGATTGCTGAGCTTTGCATTAATAGTGCTGAAGCAATTGAACAATGGACGAAATGTGTGTGTCCCACAGCTTTTACTGGATTTATTTTTTATTTTTTGGTAATTATACTTAATAAATGTCATCTAATGACCCAGAGCATTCTTAAACCTATAGGAAAATTCCCAAAATATATAATGATTTAAATAAAAATGATTTATTATAATTGAAAGTTAATGGAACCACATAAATTATGCAAAAATCAATGGTTAGTAACAAACTTTCTTAAGAATAATCATCTAAATATATGGCTAGTCTGTAGAGTAGATTAGGGGTGTAATGATTCTCTGTAAAAAACTGAACCATAAGTCGCCACCCACGGTTCAGTAAGCATTGGCACCGCGGTTCACCTCAAGTTTATTGATGCATCTGGAGCACGAGGTTTTGCGAACAAAATAAAATGTCAAATAGTGTCAAGAACACCACCTCGGAAAATCCTCATGTCTGACACCAGAGATCTCTCTCACCTGAGTATTAACAATTGGACTACAAATCCCAGAACCCACATACCTGGACTGATTGCACACACACCTGTTTCCCATTTCACAGACTATTTAAGCACTGAGCAAGCTAGGCTCAGCACGAAGTCTTATTTTACTATGGCTACATTTCTGAGCATTAACCCACGATTACGGCCTACCTTCTGACCCTGCTTTGTTTATCTGGATATTGAATTTGTCTGTCTGCTGCCTGCCATGACCTTCTGCCTGTTGTGACCATGATTACTGCTCTGTCTACGTTGCTGTTGTTATTCTTGGTATTTCGACCCACGCCTGTTTTGTATTCTGATTCTGCTGTTGTTTAATAAACCGCACATGGATCTTAATCCCAGTTCATCCTCATTACAGAAGACTTCGCTCTTTTGAGAGAAACAAATCATGCGCTGGGATACTAAATGTGTGTCCAGTTGTTTAATGCCTGTCTTACCCATGTACATTGGAACCACAGCCATCAAAGTCGATTCAAATCCAGTGCCTAATTTGCCCCCTGAATACTCCGACCTCTTTGAAGCCTTCAGTAAAAACAAGGCCTAACATTTACCTCCTCACCGCAACAGCGACTGCACCATTGAACGTGCCAGGTGCTACACCGCCCAAGGAAGAATCTTCCCACTATCCAGTGTTGCCAGATGTACGATAATTATCGTATTTGTACGATAATTTTGACCTCTGTACGATGTACGATCAATAATGAAAAAAATCCCATAATGTACGATAATTTCAGAGTTTTCAGTCGTTCGTCCAAACACACATCCTACCGCTTCTCTCTCGGACCCCGAATCATTTCGCTGGCTCGCCTGCCTGCACGCAAGCACGTATACACACACATACACACACACACACACACACACACACAGAGAGACAGCACAAGTGGATGTGGCATCCGATGACGGCATCCAATCTGTACCGTAAAAGGATTCCCCAACCAACAACATCTGCCAACACAGCACAAGTGGATGTGGCATCCGATGATGACAGCGACTTAGAGATCGAATTTGAATCTTTTTTGTGTTAATTGTGCACTTTTTTCTTTTTTGTGCACTTTTTTTTCGGCATATCTTTTGCACTTTGGAAAAAAAAAGTTATTCGGACTTCCTCCAGTTAATGTGAGCGTATTATACAGCTTGTTCAAATTGGATGTAAAATTATTTGGAAAATAAAATTGTTGGAAAATAACTATTTTATGCGTTTGGTTTGTGTACGATAATTTTTTTTAAAAAACGATAATTTTGAGGTTTTGGTACGATACTTCGACATTTCTAATCTGGCAACACTGCCACTATCTGAACCTGAAGCCAAAGCTATGAAAGGCATACATTGATGAGGAATTGGCCAAGGGTTTCATTCGACCATCTACATCACCGGCTGCGGTCGGATTCCTCTTTGTGGGTAAGAAGGAGGGTGGTGTCCGCCCTTGCATAGATTACCATGGTCTTAATGATATAACTGTCAAGTTTAGATACCATTACCTCTTGTCCCGGCTACATTAGAACAACTGAGAACAGCTAAATACTTCACCAAACTTGACCGCAATAAAGCATATAATCTCATTCACATCCGTGAGGGGGATGAATGGAAGATGGACTTTTTCACCAGTAGTGGTCACTATGAATATCGGGTTATGCCATTCGGATTGGCTAACAGTCCATCAGTGTTTTAGTCATTCATAAATGATGTGTTCAGTGACATGTTAAATCTTTGGCAGATTTTTTTACATTAACGATATCTTAATTTATTTGGACACTTTGGAAGAACACATTAAACAGGTCAGAGTAGTCATGAAACACCTAACTGAGCATCAACTGTACGCCAAGGCCGAGAAGTGTGAATTCCACCAGATATCCGTCTCCTCCTTAGGTTACATCATCAGACCTGAGGGGGTAGCCATGGATGACAGTAAGGTTCGGGCACTGTTGAATTGGCCTCAATCTACCACTGTGAAGTGGCTACAATGATTACTAGGGTTTGCTCATTTCTAAAGAAGATTAATCAGGAACTTCAGCACTATCGCAGCCTCACTCACCTCCATGCTAAGAGGAGGAAACACCAAGCTTCACTGGTCAGCCCCACTTAAAGAATCGCTTCACTTCTGCACCAATATTGCATCATCCTGTCCCAACGTTCCATTCGTCGTTGAAGTAGACATCTCAAATGCAGGAATCGGCACCGTTCTTGTCAACATCAAGGTAACCCTCCTAAACTATATCCATGCTCCTATTATTCTCATAAACTCTCCCCTGCTGAACGTAATTATGATGTGGGCAATCACGAATTACTGGTTATGAAATCAGCTTTTGAAGAAAGGCTATATTGGCTCGAAGGGGCAAAACATCCATTTCTCATGTTGACTGATCATCAAAACCTTGAATACTTCCACTCAGCCAAGAGACTATATCCAAGGCAAGCTAGGTGGGCATTGTTTTTTACTCGATTCGATTTTTCAATTACATACCGCCCAGGCACAAAGAATATTAAGGCAGACTCACTATCACATCAGTACGACACTAACCCTCAAAATTCTACTCCAGAACCCATCATCTCTACTTCCCTAATCCTGGCTCTGGTTCAATGGGATGTCATGACCGAAGTCACTCAGTCACTCTTCTCTGTCATGAACACAAACTCTGAAAATCTTCTCATCTTCCACCGGACATCTCTCTAGCCTTTTTGGACTACAAATTGGACTACAAATCCCAGAACCCACATACCTGGACTGATTGCACAAACACCTATTTAAGAATTGAGCAAGTAAGTCTCAGTGCAAAGTCTTGTTTTGCATTTCTGAGCGTTTAACTCACGATTACAGCCTGCCTTCTGACCCTGCTTTGTTTATCTTCGTTTGTCTGCTGCCTGCCTTCTGAAGCTGAGCTAGATGAATCAGAGGTGGATCTCATGCTGGCGCAAGCCCTGCGAGCCCATCGATCTTCTCTTGAAGTGGCTTTGCCTATATATTATATGCGTGACGAACTCCCGTCCTCTGTTGGATCGTGGGACTTCGTTAAATTTGGATGATGACACAATCTCATCTAACGAGCGAGCCGACGCGCCCGTTATCTCGCTCCAGGGATGCGTGGTGGGTCTACATAGCTACACGATTCAGTTCATATGCCAGCCATATCACTTAATAAATGAATCATTATTAATCACATTTGAGATGTGTATTAATGAATATTGTGCACAATCGCTTCCCGGTGACGAGTGGCACTCAGTCTCATCTAGCAAGCGGACGACGCGCCAGTTATTCCACTTCACGGATGTGTGGCGGGTTACACGATTCAGTTCGTACGCCGGCCACTTTGCTACCAGTGTGATTTTAATCTTCGAATTCACTAAATAGTTAATAAAATTATTCATTATCTCACTTGAGATGTGCACTGGATGCGATCACCGCCCTGTGTGGTTTGTGATATTCTAATTATTTTCCTTCATCCAGGACCGGGATGTTACTCAAATGGTTGTTTCTGTGTATTGTGATCAATAAGAACATTCTCACAAAAGAGCAAAGCACTCATTGCATGAGTTGCACACACATTCTGCAATATGCTCCAATATGAAAATGTATGAACCCATATACTCCAAATGGGTCTTATTTAATCAATGATGTTCTATCATCCACAGTCTCATTAAAAGATTAGGTGCGATGGTGCAGTGTGCAGAAAATTCACAATCTCCTTGCAGAAAGCACGATAGGGATTATTTTGAACTGCAATGTTACAGACTCCTATATAGAATTCCAAAAGGGTAATATTTCACCAATGGTGTTCTGCCCTCCACAGTCCCATTATAAATAAGGTGCGATGGTGCAGTGTGCAGAAAGTTCACAATCTCTGCAATCAGTGTGGCACTCACCCCTCTGAAACTGAGTGGCATGTGCATATTGAACTACCTCGACGATTGTCTAATTCTGGCCCAATCAGAGGTTCTGTTATGCCAGCACAGGGATTTATTGCTCAAACATCTGAACAGCCTAGGCCTCAATGTCAACTGAGCGACAAGCACACTCTCCCAAGCCAACAAATATCCTCCTTGAGAGTCCGTCTCGACACCATGAGTGAGCATGGACATCTCACGAGCAAGGGCATTCAGGCCATTCTCCAGTGTCTGTCTCAGTTCAAGCTGGGGAGAACACGTCCACTGTAGCTGTTTCAAAAAGCATTGGGGCTTATGGCAGTGGCATCCCCCATCATTCCATTAGGTCTTTTACACATGAGACCTCTTCAGTGTTGACTTAACCACCATGTGCCACAGCATGCCTAGTATCAAGGATGCATGTGCATTGTTGTATATCACAGCTGTCGAGCTGCTATAGCACCTTGAGCAGCTCCTGCTTTCTACCAGCACGGTGTCATTCTGGGGCAGGTTTTCAGGTGGAAAGTGGAGACTATGGACGCTTCCAACAGAGGTTGGGGTGCATTGCGTGATGGATGCCCGGCCTTCGGTACCTGGACAGGTGCGAGGAGGGTATGGCACATCAACTGCCTGGAGCTGTTGGCTGTTTTCCTAGCCTTTAAGACTTTTCAATCTGAAAAAATTAATTATCATGTTCTGATTTGATCGGATAACATGAGAGTTGTGGCATACATAAACTGGCAAGGCGGAATTTGTTCCCTGCCAATAATGAGACTGACGCTTCACCTCCTCCTGTGGAGAGAGCGGTATATCCTCTTCCTGTGGAAAACATATGTCTCAAGCCGTCTGAATTACGCCGCAGACCTATTATCACGCCAAGGGGTGATGCTTTCAAAAGCCACATCAAACCCAGAAAAGGCCATGTGCCTATGGTTTTATCCACACCTTTCAGATCTCAGGTGGTTCACCTTAAAGCCTTTTTCCCTCCATTTAATTTGGATACGGAACAGTCCTTGCATTTGTTATGCCCTGTGCAAGCATACGTTGAGTGAACCTGCCAGTTCAGACTGTCTGACCAGCTCTTTGTGTGCTATGGAGGGCACACAAAAGGAATGTCCATCTCCAAGCAAAGACTTACTCACTGGATCATTGATGCATGGCCTCTTCATGAGCATGGACAAACAGTGTGTCCTTACAAGACATTTGTTTTACAGCAGGTTAGTCTTCTCAAAAAACATTTGCAAGGTTTTACATTCTAGACATAACATCTCACTTATGCATCTTTCTCTTCATTCATTAGTGTTTTGGGTGGCCTTCTTAACACATTCTTTTCACAGGGGTCTTTTACCCTAAATACAATTTTTTTTTACTTATTTGACAGTTAGGCTACTGTCAAAAATAATCAAATTACTTGAAAAAAAGAAAAAGAAAGAAAAAACCCAGAAAAATCAAAAAGTTTTTGTCTTTAAATATATGTGCTGGTTTTGGAAATGGTCATCAGCTACATAAATCTGCAACGTCTTAAAAGGATAGTTCACCCAAAAGTGAAAATTCTATAATTATTTACTTACCCTCTTGCCATCCCAGATGTGTATGACTTTCTTCTGCAGACCACAAACTAAGATTTTTAGAAGTATATCTCATGGCTGTAGGACCATTCAATGCAATGCAATTGATGCAATCAGAATTTCAGTAATCTTTACAATTTCACATTCTTCATCTTTTGTTTTGGGAGATTCACATTCTTTGTATATATTGCAACCTACTGGGCAGGGAGTGGAAATTATAGTAAAAAGAATACTTTAATATTCATTTGTTTTATGCATCTTCAAAAGTCATGGATTAAACCACTCAAGTCTCATGGATTACTTTTATTCTGCCTTAATGTGCTTTTTTATTTTTTTTTATGTGCCTTCAAAGTTCTGGCCACCATTCACTTTCATCGTATGGACCTACAGAGCTGAGATATTCTTCTAAAAATCTTTGTGTTCAGCAGAAGAAAAAGTCATAGACATCTGGGATTAATTGATGAGGGAATTTTCTATGAAAAAATGTAAAGTTTTTAAAATTAAGACAAGGTTTTGTCGTGTCAACATTAAAGTTTTTCACAAATACTACCAATCTAGTTTTCTTTACCATTCTGTGGTGGTATGTGTGGCAAAAGTGTATAATGTTTTGGGAGAAAATCATATCAAAAGGGCCCTGGGGGGCCTTTAGCCCCATTGTACCTACTTAAAATTTTTGCAGGTGTCATTCTCCACCAACATACACAGTTCTCAAAGTCAGTGACATTTATATATTGGCGATAACTTTCTACAGACATATTAATGATGGACCACAAGGCTGCCGGGCTCTTTCACAGCCATGTAATACAGTGGCTTGGGGAGAAACCTCGAACGGTAATTGCTATTGACAGTGCTATGAAAGCAAAATCTCAACAGAAATCCCTCAGGAGCCAGGGGTCCATCCTGCCTTTTTTTCATCCAAACACATGCCTGTATCAGAGGAGAGACAAAAAGGCGGCAACATGACAAAAGAAAAAACAAAGACTACATAAATTTACCAGAGAGATTAAATCTGCTTTGGTTGCACTAAGCTGAAGAAGTTCGCTGGAGGTCCTGTAGGACTTTCGGGGGATGTGAGGCGTAGCTGAAACAGATTGTCAGGGACTTTGGGAGAACGCAGACAAAAATCGCTGAGGATTATTCAAAAATGTGGCGTTGATCAATACAAAGCATTTAGGAGAGGAAGAAAGCTCAAAGACGGGAAGTCCCTTGATTCCTCTTACAGACAACTAAATTAACATCATTTCAGAGTTTTCCTAGCAGCGGTATTTCTGTTGTGTAATCCTTTTATTTGTTCCATCTGTTTCTCAATTTACTACTTAAATTACACACTTGCGCTGGTTTCTTCATTTAAATTGTTTGTGGCTATTTAAAAAGACAACAAAGCAATCCCACATTTAAAGGAATATTTCTGCCATAATTTACTCACTCTCATGCCATGTAAATCCTGTATGCCATTATTTTTAAAAGTCACTCTTTTCCATAAAATTACTATAAGTGGGGACTGTAGAAAAGAAACAAAAGTGATAGTCAAAAAAGTAGTCAATACAACTTATGCGCTTTATACGAAGTCTTCTGAGGTCATGTGACAGCTGGGTTGTGTGACTAACAGACTGAAGTTTAGTCATAAGGACCACATTTATGATAATTTTAAGGTGTTTTGCACCCATTTTAAAGCTTGAGAGCTCCTGCGACCAATACATTCTTCACTCCTTTTGTCTTCCATGAAAGAAAGAACTCATATTGGTTTGAAACAACCTTTAATTTTGGGTGAAATATTCCAAGATTCTAGAAATTAGTGTAGTTGTTTAGGTAATCTCAAAAAAGTTTCAAACAAATCACTGCCACTATTTCTCCTCTTTCTCATTGGATTGAGATGGACTCTGGGTAGACGCAGCCATCCAATTTTACAATAGATGAACCTGTTCAGCAGATGCTGCTCATTTCCCCCCGGGCCTTAAGGAGCGCGAAAAGACAGATAGATTTCTGCTTGAATGCATCTGACACCTGCTCACACCTGCGTATCTGGGACTGCAGGAGACATGCTTCAGAGAATTGCCTAACCTTTCATCTGACCAAGTGAACATCGCTGCTAATTAGACTGATTTCAGGACTGTACTGTTTCAGTAGAAACCTTTTAAAGATTTTGCACATGGCAAGAATTGCTTGATGTGCAAGTTGGTGGCATGCTGGAAGTGTGAGATCAGTCAAGAATGGTCAGCCTCATTGACTCTTCCTGTCCAACAGAACTATGACAGATGTTAAAATATCTCCTATCCCAGATTAATTTGGACAGTCAACTTAATTTAGGTATTCATAGGTTGATTTACCTGAAAAATGGAAACACTCTTGTTAATATTTTATTAAACTTTTGTATGTAATTCAACCTGCAACATTTGTCAATCAATGATAGCTCAAATCATACAGCTTGTTGAGAGAAAGTGATAGGTTCTGGTTCTGTTATCAATTCATATAGTACTTTTGAGGAGGAAATATTTGTAAATAGATTCAAAAGAACCAGCTCGTAAGAGTCATTCGTTCAGGAACTGGACTTTATTGGGAGCGTGTTTTGTGATATAGATTCAAAAGAACAGGCTCGTTAGAGTAATTCCTCAGGGAAGGGGACTAAATGGGATCCAAAATTTAAATTAGGGTTGCTGTCACATACTTTTGAAGCTTTCAGAGGGTACCTCCATATCGTATTGCTCAATTATCCCATATTCGTTTGGCAAAAAGTTGGTAAACCTGTGTAACAAAGAAGGACACCGGGAGCTGGGTTCTTCAAAACACAGGTAGAGAACTTTTAATTAACCACTTTTCAGCTTCACCATAACTCATCAGCTACACAGGCACTTAGTCACGTAAACACGGCCATTTAACAATAATATACAGCTTCACAGTCGGTCTCTCCCGATCTGGTGCTGGCATGGTCCTTTTATCCCGCTCTCCCCAATCTCACTACAATTAGAGACAGGTGCTCAGGTCTATGCACCGTTACCGCTCCCTCTCTCCTGATGGACGTTTGACCACGCCCCCTCTGCCACACCCTGTTTATAACAAACAATTTTAAAATGTAAACATTACATTTTTTTTATTTTGGTCATAGTTATTTGTCGTAAATGTCCTTGAAATAAAGTCAATATTATGCCAAGTCATATTCATTCATTTTTGTCAGTTTTATTCTAAAATGACATCATTTAGATAATGAAATAAACATTTTTCTTGACATTAATGTGCAAATCAGAAAAAAACATCTGCCAAACTGTTGCAGACCAAACTTTAGTAAATATATTACTAGACTAGCCATACCCAAATTCTGTTCTTAAAACACCAATTTAGGCCTTTTTTTGAAAAATTAAAGACATTTAAATAGGGATGCACCGATGTATCGGCCAAACATCGGTATCGGCCGATATTCGCCTTATTGACTGACATCGGCCTATCGGCAAATACTATGTCATTCACCGATGGCAGTAGCCGATGTTTATCTGTTTATATGTCTTGGTTATTTGCGGTCGACTTGGACAACATTTGCCTACCCAGCTGCAGTTTTGGAGAAGATCTAACAGGTGGTTCTATAATACCACACACAGACACTGGCTAGACATGACTCTGGCATGACATAAGAGGGCAAGGGATGCTGTGCGCACCTGTGGTTTGTTTTCAAATAAGTGCAAGAAAATGTTGCTGTGTGGGACTATTTTACTGTCTGGTCTGTGATTTAGTGAAAATTTCTACTATATAGGTTATATTATACATTGTTTCATAAATTTGTATGATTGAATTTGTGCTCATTCAAAGATAGTGTGATGCAGGGCTGAAAGACATAAAAAAAGCTCATTTATTTTTTATAATGAAGATTTCTTTGTTTCACTGGCACAAAAGGGGAATAAATAAAAGCATTAAAAACAAATCTGTATCGACATCGGCCAAATTGTTTTTTTAAATATTGGTATCGGCCCAGAATTTCACAATCGGTGCATCCCTAAATTTTAATTCTTTACCAACCACATTTTCTTTAAGGGACGTCCTCAAAAGTATTGAGCAAACTTGTGGAGACATTTTTTACCTATTTTGTCCACAAAAGCATAGGTAGGTCAAACACACACACACACACACACACACACATCAGAAATAAGTACCATACCCGAATGCAGATTGCTTTATAATAGTCCAACAGGTTCTGTACGGCATCTGGCGTCTCCTCACACCATTTGCCACACCCTCACAATAAGTATGCAACACAATGCCAGCATCAATGACATTTCCTCACTTTTGTGGGTTATTTCAGCAGTACACAATCAGATAGCTTCAAAAGAGCTCCATTAACATCCAGGATAAAGGACAAAGCTGATGAGCTTTAACTGCAATAAGATAGAACGTTATCACATTTCGCAAGGGGAACCATGAACACGGAACATTGACATTTATTCATCCAACAATAGCAGACATGGATGTCCTTAAGAACAAAAAGTGTGTGCGTGTGTGTGTGTGCGTTAGTGGACTTAACTATTAATAGGGCATATACTATCCTCTCTAATATGAAAGCATATTTAACAACAAACAGAGACATTATCTCAGCATATTTTCAGCTTATTCTGCGACTCTACGCTAGGACCTCATAAATATTGCTAACATTCGGGTATGTGATTAATATTTGTTTTAATTTTCATTGTGACTCAAAAGTTAACATGGGCTAATCAATATTTCATGTTTTGGTGAATGTTCATAATTGCACCGTGAGAGAGTAATTTATTGGCGTTATGGCCTAAATATCCTCTCCCAGAGTTAGACAGTAAACATGCAGTATTTCATTTAGCATATGGCCTTGGCGGAAAAAGTTTCTTTGCAGTCGGATAGTTACTCAACTTCAATAAAGGGAGAGTTCACCCAAAAACCCATTGAAAATGAAATGGTTTCAGAATAACAATTATCTTATTAGTACTAAAAAGTGCTGTGAGTAGTTGCATATACTGTATGCAGAAATGTATCACATGTATTTTTCAGTGAATTAAGAATCATTGTCTTAATCATTTGAAGTTTATTTCACTGTCATATAAGAGTTTGATGCCGAGAATACTCTATATCCAGTATATCCAGAGAAAACTTTCTTAGAAAGTTGTTGCAAGATTTAATACTTAAACACACATCAAGAGCTAAATTTACACAAGTCTTCGTGACATCGTACACACTTCTCTTTCCTAAGGCATTTTCTCCCCCGGAGGGTGTTTAGTTCATTCTCACAACCACATCATAAATAAGCTGCTTTTCCCCCCCACAACCAAGGGGAGAATTTATTCTTCGTCTATCTGGACCAGTCCAGCCCAACTTTTAAACAGTGATGAAATGTACTTGACTGTGGGGCACACTTAAAAGATGAGCTAACTTTACAGCTTCTCTGCAGGAGAATGTTTTCTTTTTTTACCCTGCTCCAAGGTCAGGCACCTCAGGCAATATTTTCGGTTTACCCATGTGTTTATGATTCATAACGTAAAAATGGATTCTGGGCTGAAAAGATCATGGTGAATTTTAATGAAAAGTTGTTCTCAGAAAACGTTGTTGCTTAGAGCGCTTTCACGCAAGAGGTTTTGGCTTCGGACCTAAATCGGTTTGATGTCAGAATTACATCAAATTTATATTACATTACGGTTTTATCCAAAGCGACTTACAAAGGAGGAATAATACATCATAAGCGATTCATCTTAAGGAGGCAGCAGTATGAAAAGTGCATATCATTTCTTAATTTGTTATTATTATTATGAGTGCGTGGTCAAGTGCTCATGGAAAAGATGTGTCTTTAGCCGTATTTTGAAGAGAGTGAGTGAGTCTGCTTCACGGATGGAGTTGGGAAGGTCATTCTACCAATGTGGTACTATGAAACCGAATGTCTGGGAAAGTGTTTTGGTGCCTCTTTGTGTTAGTACAACAAGGTGCCGCTCATTAGCAGACCGCAGGCTTCTGGTGGGAACATAGATCTGTAGGAATGATTTTAGGGATGCTGGAACAGACCCCCACCAATTCTATACAGTATGCCAGCATCAGAGCCTTGAATTTGACACGTGCATCAACTGGCAGCCAGTGAAGGGAGACAAGGAGTGGTGTAACGTGAGTTACATCATGTAAATCCGCAAAATTGATTAGACCAAAATTTAATGAAACATTCAAACATTTTTGTATAAACATTAAGACGAATAAACATTTATTAAAACATTTATGAAAAATAATAAAGATTTATCAGCACAAACAATTCCGAGCTCCTGAAATTAATATACTGAAGTATTAGCTTCTTTCTAGAATTACTTTAGAGACAAAAATATATTCACAATACAAGTTAAGCTTTCCTACAAGCGCCTAACTTTAAGTTAAAGTTCATCCGTTCATTCACTTCATTGTATGTGCAAAAATAATGTACATTTTAATATTACGTTTATGTTTTGGATATAGCAGATTTGCCTCATGTTTGAATTAGGCCATTTACCAGTTAGTAAAGCATTTCAGTTGATCTGTAATCAGCTCTTTCTGCAGCTCAAATGGGGATATCCCCCAAATTATATGACTGGGTTATTTGAATCAATTCTTTGTATACAAATTCTTTCTTCCTCATTAAACATCAGTCAGTATTTTGTTATTTTAATCTGAAAGAAATAGTCATTTTGAAACATATGTATAAAATCATGAACATTCACATGAGATGATAACTCCAGTCAAAACAGTTTCCTTAGAAAAGTGGTTTTATTTTACATGGAGTGGGTCCCCTCATGGGGGCCTCCAATTTAGGTTCACATGACTAGCCAAATAACACTCACATCATTTCAGTAACCACCCTGTTTTTGAACTTTATTATAGCTGAATGTGAATAGTGAATTTCTACAATAGCATTGGTAACCGAAAAATCTTGTGTTTGAATGGTGCTGCATCCACACCCCTAGATATAAGACAACATAAACACAAAAATTACTTAGGTCACCTTTAATTTTCAGAAACTTTGTTGGTGAGATTTACACTGCTTGCATCATGTGTACAAAAATGGACAAGCGATAAAAGAATATTCTGTGTAAATCAGATTTAATCAGTCCTAACCAGCCAAGATAAGCATCAGCTTTGCGCTTGGTAGCCCCATGCAAAGTGAAATGGTAAATGGTCTGCACTTATAAAGCACCTTTTTTAACCTTAGAGGTTACCAAAGAGCTTTACACTGTGTCCCATTCATCCATTCACACACCAATGACGGCAGAGCTGCCATGCAAGGCACTAGCCTGCCATTGGGTGCAACTTGGGGTTCAGTGTCTTGCCCAAGGACACTTTGGCATGTGGAGTCATGAGGGCTGGGAATCGAACCACCAACCCTGCGATTAGTGGCCGACCTGCTCTACCACCTATGCCACAGCCGCCCCATTGGACCAATGAAATCTCATTGGTCCAAACCCCCACTAGTCATAACTATACATTAAATAAATTTTTTTTTTTTTAAATATATTTTCTAATATCGCTGCAATTGTGTGTGAATTTGCTGGAAACTTGTTGCATTATAATTGGTTAGGACACGGTATAAGGCTATTTGCACATGCCATCAATGCTGTGTTGTGCTACACAAAAGACTGAAGTCAGCGAAACAAATATGAACAAATAATGATTTGTTCAAAAACACCACTAAATCAAACTTTGGTTCTGAATAAGGAATCAAATGGTCCTACATACACCTTAACATTTACGGCACATCTACTGAGTGTCATCGTACCTTTAAAATAAACTCTTCCTCCCTTATCATGCTAATGTATTACTTCCATATCAAAGCTCTCTGCTCACAAAACCTCAGCTCGGAGTGTCCAAATGAGAATTCCCTGCCAGCACTGCTGTGAATGAAGTTGTTAAACAATGCCTGATGGAAACCAGGGTTATGTCAGGAAAAGGTTGCTGTATTTCAGGACTCCTTGGAAGAAAAATAAAGCAATCGGCATGCACAATGAAAAATATGCTGCAAAACAGAAGAAAAAAAAATCATTTGTAGGTGCTTCCATTCTGTAACACAGACGGAGAGGGGAGGCAGCAGCTATCTTCTATGCTGATGGATGGATTGTGTAATGCATGTAGCATTGTTGTGGTTATACATATGTGATATATTGAGAAAAGGAGGAGACCTGGCTATCATCCAGATTTGCATTAGGTCAAGTTTTATTGAAGATGACTCAGCACACTGTGCTTGTTTATAATTAACTTAAAAAAGTAGAATACTAATAAATGCTAAAAAGAGTTGGTTGGATACATCATTAAAAAAACAGAGTTTATCCTAAGTGCTGCTTGCCTGGGCAAAATTTACCACCCACCACAATGCTAGGGTATTCTGGATGGTTGCCAGGGTGGTGTTATACAGTAGTACATTCACGTTGTCTCAGAGTTACCACAGTTACGAGATGCCGACTTGTGAAAACTGTTCACAAACTCAAAGAACTCAAAATTCTATGAAAGTACTGACTTGACAGTCATGACGTCATGTAAAAAGAACCAATATGGCAGTGGCATCATCAATTCAAGTTTCAAACATATTTCTGTTTGATAAGTAATTTTATTATAGTCACGAAATAAAGAGGTGAATTAATAACAAAGCCACACATGGATCCGTTATGGCATCATGAGCGCTGCCATTGAAACGAATGATTTCTGAGTATGAGGATATAAACAGATCCAAGTACAATCTTCGAGTCGTCATTTTGTAATTACAGTAATTCTGACATGACGTGAACACACCATTAAATGGTTGCTGTGATAAGGTACTCTAAGCAATTGTTAGAACAATGTGGGTTTTCTGGGTTATTGCTAGGTGTTTGCTTGTGTGCTTTGGGTGGTTGCTACTCTGTTGCTTACCGTCCCAAATCAAAACAGCACACCTCTAAGTCTCTATGATATTCTAGTCCCTAGATATGTCCCAGGTCTTTCCTTCAATGCAAGTCTGTGGGATATTTTCACCCATTTTTATCATCCACCAGGCAAAAATAACAATTCTGATCACTTAGAAAAGTAATCACATATCTCTTCTCAACAATCCGCACAATTTGAGGTATCAAGTAGCACAAATGATGTAGGTCGAGTTACGTGCTTAAGTTTAAAACTTGTGGTAAGAAGTTTGTTCAAATCCCTTACCCTATCCATCGCACGAGGTATGTGCCCAATGGCAATGTATTTGAATGGGCTTTTGTACACAAACCATGTAGATGCCCTTACCTAAGCAAGAAATGGATTACTAGTCACTAGTGAAACAACAACAAAAAAATATTTAGCGTACATATTTTTATGAATAAAAATGTACAAATTGTAGTTTCTCATCTGGTAGAGCAAGGTGCTAACAATGGCAAGGTTATCGGTTGAATTCCCAGGGAACACACAAACTGTTACAATGTATATCTTGAATGCACTGTAAGTTGCTTTGGATAAAACAACAACAACAACAACAACAAAACTGCCAAAAACATTGTTTAATGCATGAATGAATTTGAAAGTGACAAACAATTTCAGAAATCCTATTAGTTTTCTAAATTAAAATAATCTCTCATAAAACAAAGAGCTGGGCTGTTCAGAGTTAAGCGAGAGACTGTGAAGTGACAACAACAGGCTCTGGGCGCGTTGAGCAGTTTTCGAGGTTGAGCAATCCTAAGTGGATTACAGTTTGACTAAACTCTCCACCTTCACAGCAGGATGTCTAACTGAGCTTTACAAGCCTGGAGAAGCCTGTTCGCTTGCACTGTAAAACATCAGCTCCTATTAATCCAAGAACACTGGTTTGTTTTGCCATTGTTAGCCATTAACTCCTAATATGATATTGAGGTTTTAAACACTTTGGGAGCAGAGTTCAACACAGCTTAAACAGATGTTCAGTGGCACGCTTGGCTATGATTCTAGTTCAAGGTTTGCATTCACGCGACCATTAAATGAGTGAAAATGAACTCTGTAGAGGGCTGTATCAGGAAATACGATGAAACAAGCAAGCTTCTAATTACTCTATATTGTTTAAACATGCAACTAGCTTTCAATGGAGGCTTTTTAAAACTATTTTCACCAGCAAAGAATTCCACATCAAAGGATAGTTCACCCAATAATGGTCATCATTTACTCAGCCTCATGTTGTTTCTTATGTGGAATACAAATGGAGACCAGTCACTTTCATTGCATCTTTTTTTCAATACATTGAAAGTGATAGCCAGTGTTAGAAAGGTTACTTCTGAATATTTAAAATTAAATATTAAACTTTTTAGGTAATCTAATCTGATTACTTTTGGATTACGTATTGCATGGTTTGATGAAAATCTAATTTTTAATGATCAAGCAACAATATGCTATTTGTCAGTCACTGAATGGAAATAAAAGACCTTAGTCTTATTCTATAGTCTTTGAATTGTCATAGAGGAAATACATCATTCACCTTGCTCCAGTTAAGCTTCTTTTTTTTCTTCTTTATCTGGTTCTTTATCTGTGTAGGCGATATGAGTGAAGAGAAGAGGTATTCTTTGTTAGAAATATGTGTGTGTGTAGTTTGTTGTCAATCAGATTTGCCCTCCTTGATAAAACTTGGCATGGAGGTGAGGGTGATAACAAGCCAAGCTCTTTCTTCCATTACACCTGCTTTCAACAGATTAGATACTCACTGAAAACATGCAAATTCAACGTGGCCCTCAGCTCAGGGAGTTTTGTAGCAATGATAGCCTTTGTTGTGTCCAGTGTACTGGGTACTTTATGTGGGTGGAATGTATATGAAACATCAGTGCTTGTTCTACTGGTTTCATCGGTTAGGAAAAGTGGAAGTAAACTGTAGGAAGGTAAACTTCAATGATGTACATATGAAACATCAAATGTATTCAAATTTGATCAGGTTTTGATTGTCAAATTTAATGTCATTCCCTCAGCAAACATATTTGAAACCCCATCAATTATTTTATATAACCAACAGGACAGTTCAACACAAAGTGTAGTGTTAAAAATTTACAATTTTAAAATGTTTGCTAGATGTACGCCACTAAATTACATTGGAAATGCTGCATCACAGGCTGTGAAAATGGTCCATTGGCTAAATGGAATAGTTCACCAAAAAGTTAACATTTTGTCTTTATTTACTAACTCTCATGATGATTCAAACCTGCATTCTGTTATTTTTATCCATAGAATGCAAAGAAACAATTTTTTAAGAATCTTCACACAGCTCTTTTCTGTCCAATTATAGTTAAGATTAAGATTCAACTTTATTGTCATTGTGCAGAGTACAGGTACAGAGCCAATGAAATGGAATTGTTTTCACATATCCCAACTAAGCTGGGATCAGAGCGCAGTGTCAGCCATGAAACAGCTCCCCTGGAGCAGATAGGGTCAAGGGCCTTGCTCAAGGGCCCAACAGTGTTATCTTGACGGTGCTGGGGCTTGAATCCCCAACCTTTCGGTCAGTTACCCAGAGCCTTAACTGCTGAGCCACCACTGGCCACTAGTTCATGATGACCACAGATGTCAAGCTCCAAAAAGGACCAAAAACATTGTAAAATAACCACAAAATTTGTCCATATGAATTATATTAAGACTCATATATGACTTACACAGTATGTGCTAAATTTTAAGCCTTTTGAAACCACAAATTAGCTTTGAATGATGAACAGACCAAAATGAATGTCGTTATTCACAGAAAACATCCCTTTGGTTGCAGCTCTCAAATATCATTCTCTATATTGCAGTCAAACTGGCAAGTCATTTTTAATTACTACACATGTGAGACATCAAACTTTTTTACATTTTTTAATCAGAACATAATTGTGAAATACTGTTTAAATTTGGTCTGTTTACCCTCTTAACTGGCAGACCAACCTGAGGGATGGAGGACACACAGCTATTATAGGGTTAACCTTGAACTATAAAGTGTTAACCATGGTTAAGATTCTTCAAAAATATGGAAAATAATGTGAATAATTAATTTATTTCATTTTTTAATGAATTATTCCTTCTCAATTCACACTTTTACATAAAAATTCACATCTCAATTTTCTGCTCAAGCACAACTGGTTTCTATTTCCAAAGAACTGCAAAAAGTTGTCAATGTTTCTATTTGAAGATGGTCTAAAGACAAATAGAGTTGTAGTTTGTTATAGCCAGTCATCTGTTGTCCATACTCTTTCTGGACAGCAATAGAGTAGGCCCTATTACAGGTGAGTGGGTCAAAACCATATGTCAGCTTTAGCGTATGAGAGACAGAATTTGGATCAAACATAATAATTTTCAAATACGTCACCTCTCAGCACATTTATTAGTCATTCAGGGCAATTTTCCATCAGCCAGACCAAACCCAACACCTCCCCCCCCCAAAAAAAACAAAAACATGCTCTTAAAAGGTAAATAATGACTCCTCCCAGGGGGGTACTGGACAAGACATTATTGGAAAGAGATTTGGGTGATGACTCTCCTTAAGTGTGTGGCTGACTTATGGAAGAAAGGATCTTTCTTGTTTCGGATAAAGAATCAATCTCTTTTTTTTATCCCTGTTTCCTGTACCTCTGTCCCAGAAGTGCCTCTGCATTTCTAGCAGTGTTAGGGAAAGTACTTTGAAATTGTACCCAATTCCAAATGACTCGAAATTCAGTTACTTAAGTGCTTAAACTACAGTCAAGCTACTCTTAAAAATAAAGTTAGGTAAACTACAAGCAACTAACAAAAGTAGCTGACAACATGTGAGGCATCAAAGTGTGTGGACAGACTAACTGAGCAAGCACTTTATTAGGAACACTATGGTCCAAATAAAGTTCCTGACTTGGCTTTCTGCTGTTGTAGCCCATCCGCCTCAAGGTTCGACTTGTGCATTCTGAGATTTTGCTCACTACAATTGTATAGAGAGGTTACCTCTAATGTAGGAATCAGATGAATCTTATACATTTCAGAACCACTTGATTTACATGAACCGTCTGAATGAACCAGTTCACTACATGAATCATATCCCAAAACTATAGCGATTTTGCTACACTGCTACTTGGCTGAAGTATCTTATTATAGCAAACGCAACATGATTTAGTAGCAACAAAGTTAGTAGCATCATGACTTTTAGTTACTCTGCTGCAACATCAATTTCTAATCTGCATTACACCCAGAATATTCTTACAAACAGCTCTGTCTCATTCTTGTATTATTAGAGTATTCTCATTGTGCTGATATACATAGAACCTCAATTACATTCAATCAACTGAAAGTACCTGAACGGCAAATAAACATGAGTATCTCCCACTTCCATTTGCTGGGTCTCAGTTACTGTTTATTCTCTTCTGCAAATTACGCCAACGAGAAGGCCATTAACTGCAGGAGAGAAGATCAGTTGTTAGATTGTTATTTCATCCAATGGCTTGATGAAAGGCGAGGGAGAGGGGAATGAAAGGGTGCAAGGCAGGGGTACTCACACAGCGAGGATGACACCGGCGACTATAACGAGTTGTGTCTTTCCCATTAATCAATGCCTTCCACGCAATTTGCCATCTGTGAATTGGGACTGACCTGCTTTGGGGGTCACTGGCCAATTTTCCGCAGTGGTCGGTCTGCGTCAAGCAGAAATCCCTGCACATGCTGAGCGATGCTTCTGAATGATTCGATCATCACTTAAATGGCTGTAGGCGTTGATGCTCTGAAGTTTTTAGCTTCTTCACTATAGACCAATTGAAACTTTTCAAGGTATGGATAGCGCAGTGTCCAAACCAAATGACCTTTTTTTATTATGTGGTAAACAAAAGGAGATGTTTGGCAGGATGTCAGCCTCAGATACAATTCACTTTCTTTGTATGGGGAAAAAAGTGTTAACATTCTATAAAATATATCCTTTTGTTTCTCGCAAGAAAGAAGTGGGTTTGGAAAGACGGAGTAGGAGTAAATGTCAACAGAATTTTTTATTTTGTGTAATTTTATCAGGTCAAGTTTAATACTCTCATCCTAATTTAGGGCTGGGAGTCAATTCCAAAAATAAATTATTTATTGTTTCTGAGGCTTTGGGAATCGAAAGTCCACTATGCTCATGGGCATGTCATGATCTTTTATCATTCACACTATCAGTCATAAATTGCATAAGGTATACTTTATATTGTAATATATTGTTTACATAGAGCGACTCTCATTAGCTTGTCCCGCTGCTCATCCAAAGTCTCAGTTAGCAGTAGGGAAACCACGTTCATGACATGTACTTGTGATTGCAAAGTGCTCCGATACCATTTGAATAACGAATGCCATTATTAGCCATTTAGCTTCTGACAGGAGGTGTGCTGAACTGGAGGTTTACATGTGGATGCATTTTCAGGCCTACCTTCAAACTCAGTGCCTCTTTGTTTAACATCATGGGAAACTCAAAATAAATCAGCCAAAACCTCAATAGTACGTAAGTATAAACACCATGGGACCACACAGCCATCATACAGCTCAGGAAGGAGACGAATTCTGTCTCCTAGAGATGAACGAAGTTTGGTGCAAAAAAGAGCAAATCAATCCCAGAACAGCAGCAAAGGACCTTGTGAAGATGCTGGAGGAAACAGGTAGACAACAATCTAAATCCACAATAAAACAAGTCCTATAATCCCAGACTACAGTTTGTTAGTGCAAATTTTGGAATGCCCAATTCCCACTAATTTAGTAGGTCCTACATTTATGCATTTGGCAGAAGCTTTTATCCAAATCGACTTACAGTGCACTTATTACAGGGACAATCCCCCCGGAGCAACCTGGAGTTAAGTGCCTTGCTCAAGGACACAATGGTGGTGGCTGTGTGCCTTTTGTAAGATTCAGTAACATGACACGTTGCATATTAACAGATTTTATTGGACAATATCTACGCAACTTTGAGGTGGCGTTCGTTAAAATTTTGTTAGCATAACTAACGTTTTGCAAGAATGTTTACTGTCGTGTTTATGATCTTACTGACAGTACATTTAACGGCTGGGTAGTTAAGTAACTAGCTTGATATAGCTAACTAACTTTCATATGCTCACCTGTGAGAAACAGAAGAGAAACAGTGTGAAGAGTCAGGCGACTGAACAAACTGAACAAATTAGTCTACGAAACATTAACGTTTTTTTATTTGTATGTGAGTTTTCGGTTCTGGTTGAAGTACTCTGTGACATTTGTTCAAAGATTCTATATAAATATATTTTCTTACTGTGTAGTCAAACTAATTTACAGTTGGCATGGATGATGAAGATGATGACGATTGTTCAGTTGACACCAAATGTCGCATGTCAGGCTATCTTCAACAGTTAATTTCTAATGATAGGTTTACGGAGTACACCTGGAATTGCAATTTAAATATTTTATTGCTGTTAGTTACTGTTCCTTAGGTTAACATATTGGTGAATTTTTTTTGTTTGTTTTTTTAAGCAAATTTGTCATCGTGCCGTTTTCAGCTCATTAGTCACTCTAACTGAACGTTAGAACAAAACGTTAGTTATGCTAACAAAATTTTAACGAACACCACCTTATTAAAAGTTGCGTAAATATTGTCCAATAAATTCTGTTAATATGCAACGTGTCAGGTATTACCTGTTACTGAATCTTACAAAAGGCAAAAAACAAAACAGTTAATATACTCACCGAAGCACCATCATTTGGGTTTGTTGTCATTGCTGACGGCATTCCTGTAATTTCAAGCACCGGCGTCCTCCTGTCACATGGTTCGATTTCATACAGAATCAATTGCTTATCCTCAGTGTCCCGGATGTTTAATGTGAAAATTTTAACACCGAATTTTGGCATCTGAATTTGACCTATCGAATTTGAGCAACTCGAATATAAATGATTTGAATTTTTAAACTTGAATGTTTAATTCTGAATTTGTGAACATTGAAAAATTAAAGTGAAAATTAGTTATTGAAATTTTGAAGAGTTCAATACAAAGGCAAAACATTCACATACATAGTTTCAATGCTGAAAAATTCAGTGCTAGAAATTCAATGGCTTTTTAATTTCAAAATCTGGTGAGACAGAAATGCTTCCATACTCATGAGAGTTACTTACTGGTAGTTCATATGACAACATGTAGTTTAAAATACAAATGTAGTTTTGATGTAATAAGTGAATAATCTGAAAAATTCTAAATGGACTATGTGGCAAATGAATATGTCATAAATAAAAAAAACAGTTAACTTTTAAACATCCTAACAATATTGATTATTTGACTTTAGTGTCTGTAATATCCACTTGAATAAAGTGCAATTAAAAAATATATATAATAAATAAAAGAAATTGGCCGGTAAGAAATCTGACTGGCTGGTAAATTTTTTCATCTACTTGCCACCTTGGCTGGTGGGCTAAAAAGTTAATTTCGGACCCTGTCTCATTGTTTTTGTGCCAGAAAAATATAGCTCTGCTTATAAAAAAAAGCAGATAATTATATTTCAAAAGAAACTGCCCCTTTAAGTAGCTTCAATATAGTTAGCCACATTTAGATAGTTAGCTTGTTTTGTAGAGAGTAGATTGACTGTAATTTAAACATTTTAAATCATGAGCAGCTTGTAACTTGGCAAGCAACAGTTCTTCCCCAACAGTGGAATAATGTTTCATCATTTGCATTTGACATTTGATATTACTGTCAAACAGGATATAGTGTTGCAGAGACTTCTTTAATGTTCTGCTAACAAGTACTAAAAAGTTCTCAAATGTGCTCAAAGAATCTGCCATTTGTTTTTGTTTTAGCTTCTCAGAATGTAGTTATAGATGTAATTCTTCTCTTCTTTAAAATTTGCTTTGACAGAATACATTTTTCTTTGTCATTGGCTAGACCAATAATTTGAATTGATAAGAATTTCCTTTGGCATCTGTCAGCTTTTTGATTACTTACACAAAGACATTCTGTGGAGCGAAATTTTTACTTCTAAAGATAAATGGCTTGTTGTCCTCTATGGTAAAACACACACACACACACACACACACACACACACACACACACACACACACACACACACACACAGTGCATACATCTAGTTATCACCTTCTCACTAACTGGCAAATCACCTATAATTGCTTGTTTCAAGTGGGTCAAGCATCACATTGGGCCACCCATCATTTTACTATGCCTACGCTAGCTAACATCTCTAACAAGACAAGAGAAGCACACATCCCCAGATGATATTCTTGCTGTCTGCTTCTAGCCCATGATGAAAGAACTTTGCGCTTGTTACCATGACGGTTATTGGTTTCAGTGAAGAGCTGCACCATGGTGGTAATTGTATTTTATGATCACTGAATTGTATTAAGTGTCTAATTGAAACATTATGCCCCGGCGCTGGAAGGAGGCTAATTAAAAGAAGGAGCCCCAAACAATCTGCTACCAATGGAATGGGAATTGAAGAATTAAATACACAACTTTGCCACATAGGTGGATTAACTCAGGGCAAATGTAATTGGATGTTATTGGTGTTATATATTTGTGTTCAATGAAAACAAATATGCACCTCCATACTTTGATTTAAAGCTGAAATGTGGAATTTCTGAGCCACTAGTGAAACTAAATGGAATTACAAAAAGTACCCCGCTGAAATAAACAGTTTAAACATGCCTTGGCTGGTTTTCTGGTCTTAGCTGCTCCCTCAGCCTGATCTTTTGGCTGGTTTGACTTCTCGGCTAAACCTGCTAAGCACCAGCTTGGTCAAGGTCGAGTTGACTTAGTCACTTGTTCATTCAGTCCATTCTAAACCTGATTTTGCAATACCACAATTGAAAAAGAAACAGTAACCATGCCAGTGAGCCCAGATCTGTATGGGACAGCATTCAACCTGATGGTGGAAAAGCATCCAAACAAACAACGCAAATTTTTTACTGCGCAAGAGTGTTTACTATTTAAAAATCAACTTTCAAATGGCTTACTTGTATTTGTCTCTGCATATTAAGCTGGGATAGCAGAAAGTGTCATTTTAATATCTAAAAGATTACACACTTCAGCTGTAAAGCATTGATGTACTTGAAAGGGATTCCTAATATTGCCCTACATCCACCAAAAAAGAAAAAAAAAGAAAAAGGAAAACATGAAGGATATTGCAGTTTCGCAAGAAAAGGGTGACTACTGGGGTTACAGAATTACAGCAAAAAGACTTAGCCGGATAGTTCATGAGAGGAAAATCTAATTATAAACCACCAAGTCCAAATTTCTCTCTCACCTCTCAGTAAGCTTACAGAGCCAAAATGACTCTTGAGGGTGAATCTAATTTTTTGTGTCAAAACACCCCATTCCATCTTGTTCCTCATCCCTCTAGAACAAATCAATGAGATTCATTAGGTTTAAATCCCTTGGGATTAGTTGTTGCACATTCACCAAGATAAGGAGGATAAGGTGAAGATGGAGCGAGAGAGTGTGAACGAGAGAGGAAGGGAGAGCCAAAGAAAACCAGATTAATGGTACTCCATCATTCCAGCAGAACTAAAGAACAAGTTTTGCTGGAACAAACATCACAGTTTTGTACTGTATTTAATATAAGATTCTGTGCATTTATTTGCTTGTCTAACCATTAGCTTTGAATGGCTCTGCCCCTCACTGTTTTAGAGCCCACAAGCTCTCCTTATCTGCCCAACATAATGGTGCAGGGTGCAATCAAACTAATTGGACGATATGGTGATTGTCAAGATCTTTGCACCTCCATCAACAAACAAATGTTTGTCTTAAATGTGTGGTTTTTGAACATTTCATTTCAAAACCTATGACATTAATAGGGAATTTTCTGGTAATTTTTCCAATAGATGCTGGGAGTCAGATGTGGGGATTTGCTCCCATTCAGACACAAGAGCATCAGTAAGGTCAGACACTGATTTTGAATGCTGATTTTGAATAATGGGGCCTGGCTAGCAATTCCAGTGCATACCAAAGGTGTTCAAATGGTTTAAGTTCACATTCTTCCACACCAGACTCAGTAAACAATTTCTTTATTGACCTTGCTTTGTGTACAGGGATGTTATCATTCTGGAACAGAAAAGGTAGGACTCATTCTACAAAAATTGTTTGTCGAAAAATTGTTTGTCGAATGAGATTGCTTGGCTGAATACTTGATGTTATTAACTGTGTAAAATGTCTCATAGAAACACATTACTACTCCAACATTTTTGCAAAATGATTTGTTACGTGGCTCATTGTACATATCACGGCAGTTTCCAGGGAAAATAAACATTAGAGGCACTACAACAATAATTCCATACTTTCACATTCATTTAAATCCGTTAAACAACAGATTATCAGTTCATATACACATATTTTTCACCCTGTTCCTCACATAATGCTATCCATTGGCATTAAAAGACATTTACTATATGACTTGTAAGGCATTATATTATATGTTTTTATTACATAGCCAACTACATTTACAAGCTAGTTAGCACGTGATCAAAATTGCGCTGTAACTCAACAGATAGAGCGTTGCACTTGCAATGCAAAGAACTGGGGTATGGGTCCTGAAGAGCATGCAAGTTGACTTGAGTTGAAAGTGTCATAGAAGCACCATAAAGTTTAAGATAGGGAGATTGGTTTTGTCCACTGCTAATATGCAAGTAGTGTAAATAGCCACGTAATATCATTTTGCAAAAAAGTTGCCAAAAACAATTTTCTTGAGATCAGGCTCTGGTTTTGTGTACCTGCTAGAATTAGGTTCAGTTTAAACAGCCAAATTAATTAATTAGAATGGGGTGTCCACATACTTTTGGCTGTGTAATGTAAGTAGTGTAAGTGGCCTACCAAATAAGCATTCAATTGAATTTATGTATTAATGGGTAAGATGTTTGGAAATACCAATAACCCTGCTGAAAAGCTTAAAGAAGCCAAACATGGTTTGCTGGACTTAGCTAGACTTCCAGCCTGGCCAAGCTGGTCTTTAGCAGGTCAAGCTGGCCTCCCACCCTGACTAGCTAAAAAAAGTACCTTTTTTATGCTCTTAACCAGCAAACCAGATCAGGAGAGCTGGATGGAAACCCAGCTAAGACCACCAAACCATCTTTGGCAAGTTTAAGCTGTTGTTTTGAGCAGGGAAATGAAAATGTCAAATTTGATAAACTTTCCAAAATGATTTATGGTTTGCTTGGGGTGTCTTCATAACTGATGTGCACACAGTGTTAAGTTATTGTACACCGCTAGCTCTGGGGGTCTACAATATGTCATTATTGACTGTTGAGGTGAGAGCAATTACAACCTGCAGACTCATCAACCCCATTCACCGTATTGAAGTCGTTGCATCACGTCACTTTGTGATTCCCAAGTCGGGTTATGGCAGCATCTTTGTGTGGTGTGGTTTTATTGCAATTGATCTACCTCATTCCCCCACTCTTCCCAAGCGTCTGGGAGCAAGGTACGTCAAGCACATCGGAGGAATTTCAATTCTTATAGCCCTCGCAGCACCAAACAGGCCTTGCAAGAGCAGATGCAAAGGCAGTGAGTTGTGAACTTTACATTTGCAATTGTCAAAGGCACGCAGAGGCATAAGAGCCGGAGACAACTACAGCATATTGGCTAACACATTGCAGTGGATTCAGACTATGAGTGAGGCAGGACAAACTGGAGAAAAGAACAGGCTTTAAAATAAAAAAAGGGGGGAAAAAGAGCGAGGACAGGCACTTTTGATGTTTCACATGAGGGAACAGATTGGGCCAGTCACTCAGTGTCATCTTTCGTCTGGAAAGAAATACACTGTGTTGAAAATTGCAAGGCCTCTAAAAGGACCACATGAAATGCTAGCATTAATACTGGGGCTTACCCTCCAATCAAACCGCCATTCATGCAGTGTTAAGAAGGAAGGTGTAATTGGTGGTGACATGAAAACACTTCAGAGATTAGGCGGCTGTAAGAGCCCTCGCCTTTGCCTGCTTTAATTAAAAGGGGAAATTAGTGGAAATGAAAAGACACTCAATGCATTTCAGCTTTATGTTTGAGCTCCAGAACTTGCTTTGGTAGAGACAATGGCCTCCTTTTGATATGTTCATTTTTTTTTAAGAAAGCATCACACAGTATCCTTCGTGGAGAAGGCAATCGCAGAATGCATTGAATCAAGCTGAGTGCAAACATTCATACAAGATGATAGACAAATTGAGGGAAAGGATGGAAAAAAAAAAAAAAATTATATATATATATATATAATTTTTGCTATGCATTAAAATGGTTATTATCGTCAAAGTTCCTTCAAGGCAAGTCAGATCACTCAGTGGCCATCTAACACCTAGGGGCAGCCTGTGGGATGCTATTTTCTATGGATACAAGTGAATCTACTTGAATGGTGAAAGACCAAAATCTCCAAAATGGTTGATCAAGTTTATGTGCAAATAAAATATTTCAAATAAGCAAAAAAATCGGACAACAATCATGCCATAGCTTAGCAACATGCTAACCCAGAACTATTCAAATACATTTTAAGGCGAGTCTCCTGTGTGCTTTGTGTGCAGAACACTATTTGCATGACGCACAAAGTTGCTGCCTATGTAGACTGTTCCAAATTGATCACTGATTGTTAGGATGCTGCCTTAGAAGGCATTTGTCTATGTAGGCAGTAAACAGCAAGGCAGCTCAGTGTGTAGGTCACATAACATTTAAATGACTACACAGTTCTTTCAGTTCTCACAGGCTCCTGTAGCTTTATGCAAAATATATGTTTTCACAGACAAAAGCAACTATTGTGGAAGTGGACTGGAGCAACCGTAAGAAAACAGCAGTTAAATGAAATTGGACCAGAGTTGGGTAAACATATATCAACTGGGAAAGCCATTTATAAACTGTCACAGTTCCTCTCTGTGCCTCATTTGGAGTCGTGGTTTTAGCTTGCTGTTCACTTGCCACACTTAGATTAACAGAAAGAAATGAGAAGAAGTAGGGAAATGAAAATAAGGATTTACGTGATTTGTATCACTTCCTGCAGACATATAATTGAACAGAGATTCTGAGAACAGTCAATTATGATATGTGTTCTTAAGAGTTCATACTGGTCATACTGGGGTACCTTTGAAATAAAAGTGAAACATCTGGGCCTATTTGTCATTTTTATTTGTAGTGAGAGACAAGACAGCTGGTACGTGATAGCTGTGCAGTGTGTAAACCTAACACATCTGGCCTTAAGAGATGTACTAGCGACCGAGGCTAGAGACCATGGCTTTTATAGCTTCCTTGCTAGCTCGTCTAACTCCCATGCCAGGGATCGCCGGTTCGTATCCCGCTCTGGATGGGTCAAGTAGGACTGGTGACACTGGTGCGGTGACCCGGATGGGAGTGAGGTTTAGGGGGGTGAGTGTAATGTTAGCCAGCTGGTACATGATAGCTGTGCAGTGTGTAAACTTTACTCTCCTGGTGTTAAGAGACGCACTAGTGTCTGAGGCTAGACGCTATTGCTTTTATAGCCTCTTCGCTAGCACGTCCGACTCGCATGCTGGAGATCGCCGGTTCGAATCCCGCTCGGGGTAGGACTGGTGACACCAGGATACAATGAGGGGAAAGGGAATGGGAAATGTTGCAAGTCAGATTTGAACTCAATTCACCCATGTAAACACTAAGCCTCAACGTGTCAAAAATATATGCTAACCATTATTGGGGAATAGATATATGTAATGACACTAAATTAACAAAATTTTTCAGTAGTGACACTAGTCACTTTACATTTTTTTGCATTTAACAAACTACTTTTTCCAGTGAGTAGCGATGTAGCCTACTGTAGTTTGTCAAAGATGCTTGCCTAAAACATCAACCCTTATGAAGTATTTTGAAAGTCTGATTAATTTGAGTTCATTTAATAGATATGTGCAATTATTTTATTCAAACGAGTAAATACAAACATAAAACGATTCCATGATTTGAGTCCTGGCATACCCCTGTGAGGCTTTTAGCAATATTTTCTAATATTTATTACACATACTTAGGCAAATGCCTTGAGGATAAACTGTTCTAATGGTATTGGTATTATTTAGAGAAAATTGATCAGTTTGACTGCCATCACTCTAATTGAGGTCTGCATTAATTTGTGCAATATATAGATATTAATTGTTTATCATATTACGATATAACTTTATGTTTGTACTTCCTGTCACCTTCACAAACAATGTTGTGCATTTATTTGCTTAATTGCAGTGCAACAGTACAATAATCACTACAAATGATAATTCTTTCTTTCTTTATTAAATTTCATAATCTTAAAATAATAATTAAAAAATTATGTTTGATAGTATAGCATACAATTAAATTGCAGTAGGGAACATTTCTTTTTGTTTTAAATTTAGCTATAACTAAATATTGAATTGCTATTTATATTAGCAACACACCTTAATACAGTGATACCATAGTGTTTTTGGGACGGTTATCATACCAAGAAAATGTCATACCTTCGAACCCTTATTTGACAAGCTACAGTTTCAAAGTAGCTACCCCAACGCAGATGTTTACTACCCACAATGCCACGTTTCTGACCTTAGTTTTGACTTATATCACATCCTCTGTTACAATTAGTTATTTGTTTGTTTTTTTGCAATAAAAGGGCACAATCTGAATATTTTTTTTTTTTTAATACTTCAAATCTAAGGCATGGAACAACCATATGTTTGACAGCTCCGTTTGTTTAATGAAAAAGCAAAATACTTTTACACACTCAACAGTTCAAACTCCATTCTGTCCAGAAGGGAACATTCAAGGCTCAGACCACAGTCCCCCATCAGCCTTGATATATAGTCACATTGAGCTGGTCCAACTCAGATAGAACCTGCTGTGAGCTGTCCAGGTTGTTAACAGTGACTAAAAAAAATGTTGCATTTAGCCAAACTGAGGCAAGGCACCCCATGCGTCACTTGTGATTCGACCACTCCTTTGGAGAGCTTGTCAGTGTGTTTTCTCAGTGAGAGAGCTCAGAGCCAATTACCCCTGATCCCTTGGCCACCCTTCTCCCTTTTATTAGCCGGGTAATGGCACAGATACATTATCAAAGCTAATCAGAGTCAAATGACTGGAATTGCCATTTTCTCTCCATGCAAGACAGTGTGGTTGGGGTGGCAGTGAAATGCACACACATTGACAAACACACACACAAGTCTTGCTTTATCAACGACACCACTATATCCAGCCTGGAAATGCACACACAAACCTCACTGGCAGGAGGACCTGCTTTGTATTCCCGTTGTGTCTGGAACTTCAAGATGGCTTAAAGAACGGACAGGCCTCACAAACCAGCGGATTCTATAGGGCAGCTTTTCAATCACTCCACACCACACCTGAGATAGAGAGAGAGATAGAGAGTAAACATATATATATATATATATATATATATATATATATATATATATATATATATATATATCTTGAAATATTAATGTATTTATGCATGATTCTATTAGAAAGAAAAATTAAACTGTATTAAAAATAAATATAATTATTATTATTATTATTATCATTATTATATATAATTACATAGATTTTTTAACATATATATCATTATATATATATATATATATATATATATATATATATATATATATATATATATATATATATATATATTAATTTTGTACACTTGTCAAAAAGTATTTGTTCGTTATACTCTTCATAACCTGTCCAAACTACATTTAAATAAAATATTTTTAAAAGATTAGGCTACAAATCTACAAAGAATATAATTTGATATAATATTTACTCATGAATAATTAATTATACTATTTTCATTATCATTGTATTATTATTGTCATTATTATTATTATTATTATAATCATTATTATTATCTGTCTAATATATAAAATATTATATAGTATAAAAGGATAAATAGTATAAAATACACAGATATGCAAATTAGATTTTTTTTTTTTTTTGACATCACATGTTTTTGTTCTTTCTTTTGGTTTTATAATCTGCCAAAATTAGATTCACTTTAAAGATTATAAAAGATGGCAGTATCTATATATGTAATGTATAAACATTTACAAAAATAAGATATATTATATTTCATATTTTTTTTTTAGATGTAATTCTATATTTTTTTATAAGTAAAAAATATAATGTCAAAACTACATTCACAATTATGAATAGCAAGTATTTTTTCAACTATAATGACACCAATACTTTCCAAAGGTCTTGATTAAATCTTCAACCTCTGTACTCTTCAGTTGATAATAGCACAATTTATCTGCTTGACTTCTCTTGACCCCTGACCTCTCTTTACCCTTTCAAAACATTCAACCGATCATACAAAATTTGCAGATCCCTTGTGTGAATGAAACACAATTGAGTCTGGTTTGGCTTTTCTTTATTGGATCAATGCAGTGCTCTTCCAAGGTGGATACAGAGCCTTTGTATGGACTGGAGGATATAAATGGGAACATTTAGTCCATTTCGATCCGTTTAGGCACCCAAAAGCCTATTGATCCAGTTGCCCTCTCATCAAACTGTTTTCATGTTAAAATGATACAAGCTGCAATCTTTCCCCTAAGAGAGAGAGAGAGAGAGAGAGAGAGAGAGATGACCACACAAATGGTGTGTGGATGAAACAGCCCTTCAGATGCCAGGTGTGTTGCATGAACATGAAGTGAGTGAAAAATGCTCTTTTCAGCAGGGTGCAGGTATCGATTTGTTCAAGTCATTTGCTATAATTGAATACAAAAAAGTATTCCCATCAGCCGAGAGGTGAGGAGCAAGCGATATTTACTGTCAGATTTGTGTTTGGAAATCTCCACTGATTATAAAACAGAAGGATCAGCAAAAACCAATATGACAGTCTGGACTAAGTGATTTTCCGTTAACTCAAAGAGCTTAGCAAGTCATGTTCTGTTTGGGGCCCGAGAGACCCCAAGACCCTGTTAACATCTCAGAAAACATACTTAACATTGAAGTATAAAGGCTGATATTTTGTCTCATCTTATGAGAATTGATGATAAACAAACTTTTTACTTGTTGATTCCATGGTGTAGTGACAATACAGTGATTTGATTCTCTGGGACCCCAAGCATAAACACAGTAAAACGTCTCGGGTTACTTGTGTAACCCTTGTTCCCTGAAAAAAAGCGGAACGAGATGCTGCGCTGCTAAGCGCTATGGGGAAACAATCTTATTGTGAGCTGCTCTGAACATGTGTGTAACACGTCAATGAAATTGACTGGAATTTATAGCCTCGGTTGGTGAGATCATTGGACGCACCTGAGACCAGGCTATAAATAGGAGCCGTCACCAGAGTGTCGTCAAATTATTTTTCTGAAGAGCGGTCCTGGGACGTCCCAGTGCGGCAAAAGAAGCGCAGCATCTCGTTCCGCTTTTTTTCAGGGAACAAGGGTTACACAAGTAACCCGAGACGTTCCCTTTACAAAAAGCTTCACTTTGATGCTGCGCTGCTAAGCGCTATGGGGAACGAAATGCCCACGCCGCCGCACTGGGGCTGTCCGGACCCCTGATCGTTGTGAAGTGTTTTCACAGAATGCGAGAGGTTCCAGACATGAGCTTAAGATTTCGACTCAAGGGCATAAGCCCGGAGTAGCAGAACATCTAACACCATAAAATCCGAAGAGTGTGTGCGGAAAGGACTAGCCTGCCGTATCACAAACCTGGTTTAGACATGAGCTTGAGATGTCGACTCAAGGACATAAGTCTGGAGTAGCGGAGCATCTAGCCCACAAAGTCAAAAGATGAGTTTGAGAAGCCGATCCAAAGGCTCTAACTCAAAAGTTCGTACCATGAACTTGGATTTGGCATGAGCCTGGGATGTTGACCCAAGGACATAGTCCGGGGTAGCAAAACATCTCAGCCCATGTAGAAATTGTAGAATGTGCGTGGAGAGGACCAGCCCGCCACGTCACAAACCTGTTCCTGCATGAGTTCGAGATGTCGACTCAAGGACGTAAGAGCCCGGAGTAGCATGAACATCCAAACTATAGAATTTAATGAATGTGTGCGGAGAGGACCAACCTGCCGCATCACAAACTTGCTGCAGAGGGACCCCTCTAGCCAAGGCTTTAGAGGAAGCGACCCCTCTGGTGGAGTGAGCCCTGACACCTACTGGCGAAGCTTGACCGCGCGCCTCATAGGCCAGGGCAATAGCATCCCTCACCCAATGTGACATAGTCTGCTTAGTAGCGGCCGCCCCCCTGTTGCGGCCCCCATATCAAACAAACAATTGCCCTGATTTACGCCACTGGCTTGTGCGGTGGACAAAAATCTGAAGGGCACGGACTGGGCAGAGTCCGTGAAGTCTTTCCTGTTCCGGCGTTAAAAACGGCGGGGAGCAGAAGGCTTCTAAAGTGACAGGATGTATTGTCGAAAAAGGAACTTTAGGAAGGTAATCAGGGTGAGGATGCAAAATTGCTTTGGCCATACCGGGGACAAATTCTAAGCAGGTCGGCAGAATAGACAGAGCCTGTAGATCCCCAATCCTCTTAAGAGAGGTAATAGCCATAAGGAAGACCATCTTGAGAGTCAGAAGTCTGTCAGACGCTGACTCCAGAGGTTCAAAGGGGGTCTCGACCAGAGCCTCCAGGACTATTGTTAAGTCCCACGAAGGAGTTCTGGCCCTAACGGGAGGCCTCAGTCGCCTGGCTCCACGAATGAAGCGGGCGAGTAGAGGATGTCTCCCTAAAGGCACCCCGTCAATCAAGGCGTGGCAAGCCGAAATGGCGGCCACATAAACCCTGAGAGTATCGGGGCATATGCCTGCTGACAGTTTTTCTTGCAGAAACTCCAGAACTGAAACAATTTGGCAGTTAACTGGATCTGCATCATGTGAACTGCACCACCTTTCGAAGACACCCATTTATTGGTGTAAATTCTTCTGGTGGAGGGAGCCCTAGCACTAAGAATGGTTTCAATAACCCCAAGCGACAGCCCTGTGTCCCTCAGTTGGTACCCTTCAGGGGCCAAACGTGAAGTTTCCACAATTCGGGCCGGGGATGAAATATTGTCCCCTGTGCTTGAGACAGAAGGTCCCTCCTGTCCGGAATCGCCCAGGGCGAGCCGTCTAGGAGAGACATCATCTCTGAGAACCAAACCCTGTTCGGCCAGCGAGGCGCTATCAATAAGAGGCAAGACCCTTCCTGCGAACTCTGGCCAGGACTCCCGGGAGCAGAGAAACCGGAGGGAACGCATACAGGCGCATTCTGGGCCATGTATGCGCCATCGCGTCCAGACCCAGTGGGGCTGGGTGACTCAGAGAGAAGTAGAGGGGACATTGCACAGTCTCTTGAGAGGCGAAGAGGTCCACTTCGGCTCTGTAAAATCTCTCCCAAATCTGTTGTACTACCTCGGGATGGAGTTTCCACTCGCCCGATGGTAAGTTTTGTCTGGACAGAAAATCTGCTCCCACATTCAGGCGTCCAGGGATATAGACTGCCCTGAGTGACAGTAACTTGCCCTGGGCCCAAAGGAGAATCCGACGTGCCAGCAAATTGAGGTGGCGAGAACGTAGGCCTCCTTGATGATTTATGTAGGAGACTGCTGCTGTGTTGTCCACCCGCACAAGGACATGGCAGCCTCTCAAATGTTGGAGAAAGTATTTCAGGGCCAGAAATACTGCCATCAGCTCGAGGCGGTTTATGTGCCAATCGAGTTGATGACTCTCCCATTCCCCTTGGGCTGGACGACCACTTAAGACCGCACCCCAACCCGTCAGGGAGGCATCTGTCGTAAGCATCCTGCGACGACACAACACACCAAGAGTGGGACCCAAGGTGAGAAACCGGGGTCTGAACCACATAGAAAGGGAACGAAGCACTGGGCGCGTAACCCTTATTTGCCTGAGGGGACTGGCCCTTGGATGAAACCCCCTGGCTTTTAGCCACAGCTGAAACGGTCTCATATGGAGAAGGCCCAAAGGAATCACCGTGGACGCAGACGCCATGAGACCTAATATTCGTTGGAACTGAAGAACAGTGCAACCTTGACCTAGCCTGAGAATGCTCAGGGAGTTCTGAATGGAGATGACACGAGCGGGAGACAACTGTGCCTGCATCATGATCGAATTCCATATAACCCCTAGATAGGAAATTTTCTGGGTCGGGGAAAGAACACTCTTTTTGGCGTTGAGTCTCAGACCCAGAGAACCTAGATGAGCCAAGACGATATCCCTGTGCTGAACTGCCAGTTCTTGAGACTGGGCTAGGATCAGCCAGTCGTCTAGATAATTCAGAATGCGGATGCCCTGGAGTCGCAACGGAGCCAGTGCTGCATCCATGCATTTCGTGAATGTGCGGGGTGATAGGGCTAGGCCGAATGGAAGGACCCTATACTGGAAGGCTTCGTCCCCGAAAGCGAACCTCAGGAACTTCCTGTGCTGTGGCAGAATTCCAATATGAAAGTATGCGTCCATGAGGTCGATCGTGACCAGCCAATCGAAATGTTGGAACTGAGACACGACGGACCTGACTGTTAGCATCTTGAACTTGAGCGTCTTGACCGAGCGGTTCAAGGCACTAAGATCTAAGATGGGACGCAACCCCCCCCCCTTTCTTGGGGACCAGGAAGTATCTGCTGTAATAGCCAGACTTTTTCTCTGGAAGGGGAGCATGTTCTATGGCCCCTTTTTCCAAGAGATTTTGCAGTTCTACCTGAAGTAGACATGCCTGTTCCGGGCTTACGGTAGTGGAAACCACGCCGTTGAAGCTCGGAGGGCGGCAAGCGAACTGAATTCTGTAGCCTTTTTCTACTGTTTTTAGAACCCACATAGAAATACCTGGCAGAAGTTTCCACGCTCCCAGGTTCTCTGAGATGGGAACTAATTTCAAGACTTCCTGTCGAGGGGGTGTCGAATGTTCCGTGTCCTGGATTATGGCAGGGAGCAACGGTACATTCAACATTTTGTTGGAAACCCCTGTCACCCGAAACACCAAGGGTGGCGGGAGTGAAGAGGTTTCGTGAGGGTATCGGGAGGGCCGAAGTGAATGATACACGCGCCCCGTCCCGAAGGGAACTACCCTCACAGGGTTGGATACAAGACCGTCAGGGCTTCTTTCTCTTGGAGATACAAGCCCTGAGGTCTTGTTTGGGAGGTTGCTGAGGGCGACGAGCCTGTCCCCAATCTCTGCGAGGGGGAGCACGACTTGCCACGCTCTGTTTCTGAACCTCCCTCCTAACAGAATCAGGGCGAGACTGGGTGACCGACGGCCTCGCCCCCTGAGTGCGACGAGGAAGGAATTGCCCAAAGGCTTCCTCATGGCTTTTCGCCTCCTGGAATCTGGAGATAACCGTGTTCATGGCGTCTCCAAAGAGACCAGAAGGCGAAACTGGGGCATCAAGGAGGAAAACTCTGTCCTTATCCTTGATGCCGGATAGATTCAGCCATAAGTGCCTCTCAGTGCTAACCAAAGCGGACATAGACCGGCCAATAGCACGGGCTGACTGCTTGGTGGCACGGAGAGACAAATCAGTAGCTCGACGAAGTTCAGAGAAAGCTTCGTCGTCGAGACTTCTTCCAGCACTCAAATCTTTTAGCAGGTCAGCCTGGTATGCCTGCAAGACAGCCATGGTGTGCAGCGCAGCACCAGCCTGACCAGCCGCTTGATATGCTCTCCCGACCAGCATGGAGGTTACCCTGCATGGCTTAGAAGGGAGAGCAGATTTATTAAGTGATGATGCCGAACCCGGTGAGAGATAACCCGCAAGTGTCTCTTCGACCGGTGGCATCTTTAAATACCCTCGCGCCTCAGCGCCCACGATAGTCGAATATATTGACGTCGAGGGCACGTGAATGCGCGAGGTATAAGGCTTATTCCAAGAACGAGAAAGCTCGTCATGGAGATCATCAAAGAAGGGAAGGGACTGATGAGGTGTTCCCTTCCCTTGGTCACCAGACAGAAATCTGTCCTCTAACTTAGAGCGCTTGGGGGGAACTTGGTCACGTGGCCAGTCTATTTGAAGCCTGGCCACCGCGCGAGTAATCAAATCGAGCAGCTCCTCCGAAGATTTAGAATCGCGATTGGAGTGCTCAGATGCGGTTAACTCTAAATCTGACCCAAGGGAATGGAGGTCCCCCTCGTGAACTGAAGAGGCGCCGAAGCACGCTTCAGGATCACGCGAGGGACCAGCAGGATCTGGGGAGAGAGCGAGCGAAAGGGGCGAACCCGTCTCTCGCTCCTCAGCCAGATCCATGCGAGAGCCCCACGAATGAAGTGTGGGTGCCGGCTCTCGGAAGTAAGCAAGGCGAGCGCGAAGCATCCCGACCGAAAGTAGGTCGCAATGCACGCACCCGCCCTGTTCCAACGCGAGAGTAGCGTGCTCTTCCCCCAAGCAAACAAAGCAAAATTGATGCGTGTCCCTGTCAGACATAGAACGCTGACAAGGAAACACGCATTGTTTGCCCTGCTTTTCCGCCATTTTCCCCTTCTTTTTATATATATATATATATATATATATATATATATATATATATATATAAAGAGAGAAAGAAGGAAAGACTTAAGATTTTTTTAAACAATTTTCTAGCAAGAGTTTTGTGAAAACACACAGAGAGAAAGCTCTGAAGAAAAATGTCTGACGACACTCTGGTGACGCCTCCTATTTATAGCCTGGTCTCAGGTGCGTCCAATGATCTCACCAACCGAGGCTATAAATTCCAGTCAATTTCATTGACGTGTTACACACATGTTCAGAGCAGCTCACAATAAGATTGTTTCCCCATAGCGCTTAGCAGCGCAGCATCAAAGTGAAGCTTTTTGTAAAGGGAACAACTTTAGTGTGGCAAGAGCGTGGTTGAGTGTCCGAAACCGGGAACTGGATTCTTCAAACACAGGTAGGGAATATTTAATAGACCACATCTCTGGTTTAGAGCTTCACAATAACTCATCAGCTTCACAGCAAAGTTCTCAACCCAGTATCTCTCTCTTGATCTGGTGCTGGCGTGGTCCTTTTCTGCCGCTCTCCCCAATCTCACTACAATTAGTGACAGGTGTTGGTCATAATTTGGCTCAGGTGTATTCAACCTTCTCTCCCTCAACGGACACTTGACCACGCACCTGCCGGATGGCTCCCTGGCATGAGTTGGGCTGTGGGGATGTGAGGGGATATGAATAATATTTTAAAACAAAAATGTTTAAAACAAAACTACTTGTTTTTTTCTTAAAGAAACTAGTCATGCCATTTTGTTTAAATGTTTTTTACTGTCTCCCTTCTTATCCCCGTCATTTCCTGTTGTCTTTCTGTATCAATTAATAGAAATAAAAAATTTTAAAAAAATGTATCCTAAAAAAAGGAAAACATGATGCTCTTAGCACGCCGCATTCTAGCTGATGGGGTTTTTATATATTGCAATCATGTGTCATTATCTGCATATCAGCCCATCAACAGCATAGTTAGTAAGATACCAATCGCCCTCGAGGACATTCAGATGCTTTGCTGCACTAAAATCCTAAATTCTGGATATTTTAACTGCCCAATGGCAGTTAAATTACAGTCAAAATGTTGTCTTTTCAGATGTATTGTGCTTTTCAGTATCCTGCCCTTTACCACTGCAGAGTGCATCAGAGCTGTCACTTTGAAAGCTTTATCTTTGCATCTACAATTGCCTCCGTGACAAGGACAGTAGATTTACCATTAAAAATAGTAGATATCTCTCTGCCTCTTATTTCAAAGTCCATTTCTTAATCCTACGTTATTTCAGTTTTTTCGCTTCCTGTGTATTTTGCATTCACGCAGTGGCCTATTAAAGGGATAGTTCCCCAAAACATTTTACTTCTGTTATCATTTATTCACCCTCCTGTTGTGCTAAACCCGTTTTATGTTAGGCAGAATGTCAGTCTCAGTGAGAGTTGCCAACTGATTTATAAAAAAATAATAAAATGTATTACATATGCTATTTAATTAAATTAATCACAAATAATCACATACATTTTTATCCAGAGAAACCCCCCCAAATATTATTTTAAGTTAAAATAAGTTCAGGTAAAAAAACAAAGCAAGACTCCTGTATTCTGATCCATTCTGCTGCTCTCCATCTAGCTATTATTGAGAACAAGAACGTGTCTTGTGTGAACGGCTCCTTGATCATTCTGTGGTGGATGTTCATGGTAAATGTGGTTTAGCAGGTCAAGTGATGATTAAACGTGTTATTTTAATATCCTGTTTTTTTAATTGCACTAAATGAATGTTAAATTGACAGCTCTTATTATTTACTACTTCTGTTTTATTGAAAGGACACTTGCTTCACTTTAACATTAACATTAAGTTTTTACTTTAAATACTTGAAGTTTTTAACCTTTTTAAAGTAATATAGAATTTAAATAACTGAACGTTACACTTTGTAGTTTGAGCTAAAATTAGTCGGTGCAGGGCAAGATCTATTTTATTGGATGAGGTCTTCCAGTTCTGCTTAAAGTGACTTTTACCAAAGCAACTGCTTTTGACCTTCAGCTGAACAAGACCATATTCATTTGTCATCTATGGAACAATGAGTACCTCAGCGAATAGTGAATACCAATACAAATGGAGAAAAAAAAAAATCACAAACAAAAGAAATTACACAGCTCTGTCAACGTTATTTTTACATGACAGGAGCATTCTGATTAAAATGTCATTGGTCAGGTTCATTTTCTATGATATTTCTGTTGAACTTTACACACTTGACTTGTTCTGTCCTGAAAATTGTTGCCAAGGCTGGTAATGTTCATTGCGCTGATGCTCTAGGCTCCTTGTGGAGCCATCTCGGATGTTATGGTCAGGAGGCAAAATGTCAGGGTTTGTGGGGAATTCAGTTTTGTGTGTTACTCTACAGAGGGTCCAGAACAAACATATTTGCTCTGCAAGGGTTAGATCATGAAGATGTGGTGATCCACAACAGATGGTTCAAGGTTTGTTTTAATGGATACAACTTCTCGTGAAATGAGAAAGGGTGAATTCCAGGTCATATTTCACACCAAAAACCAAAAGAAAAAATAAATGATCATACATATCACAAGTAGCGTATATCCTCATGAAATATTTTAATATATTATTATATAATATTATATAAACCATAATATCCACTTCATCAAGCACACCAACAATTTCAGACACATTTATATACTGATATACTGATTCACACATAGCTCCCTATGTTGTGAATCAGTATATCATGAACACGAAATCGGGCACTGGTAAAGGTACTGATCCACTGCACATCGGGACATTTACGCCTCAATCGCATGCAACACATTAACGAGCTCGCGCATTCAAGCGCAGCTGTTTTTAATCAGCACCATCACTGTATAAATGACACTATCGTTCATTTTCGTAGAACATATTAAGCGTACAATGTTATTATAACAGATAAATGGCATAAATACAAATATATTGGAGTGTATTTGAAAACTTCTGTGGTGATGGGGCGTGGTCGAGCAGCGTCTGTGGAGAGTGAGGCTGAGAGAGTGAGTACGGTAAGGGTTGGCACCTGTGGGAAATTACCTCTAACAGCTGTTTTGTGTTTACAGTGAGAGCGGAGAGTGATTTCATGGGCGATCCGGACCGCCGGAGGAGGGAGAGAGCTGAGCTTCCAGCGAGAGTGTGTGTTGGAGAGCATTCTGCTATAAAGCATAAAATCTGTGTGTACAAACAAAAGACTCGCGTTGGATTGTTACCTGGCTCCCGCTTCCTCCTAGAGAGAAACAAAGAACCTTGTCACACCTTCTTTTAACAACTAACATTTTTAAAAGATTGTTTCACTTTTATGGTTATTATGAATGAAAGACGTTGCAAATAGCATCTCTTTTAAAGAGCAAACAAGGATTAGACTTCATACCATTTTACTCTTGTGCTCGTCATCTGACGACTTGAGAGACTTAAGAAGACATGATGATGTTTCCGGTAAGGGAATATAGTGAGCAATAATGCTCCCTGGTTTTAATGGTGCATTGTGGGTTTTTTTTTTAGGGAGAAAACGTTTCAGTGCCCTGGAATGATTTTCCAAATGAGACAGACCTAAAAATGGCCGACTCACTGATAAGTGCCTTGACTACTGAACTAGGGAACTGATTGAGATGCACCCTAAATCTCCACTTTCACTATCAATTCCAGATTCTTCATCCTCTGTTTTTGCCGATTCACATCATTTGTGCATATCGCCACCTACTGGGCAGGAGGAGACATTAGAGTAAAAAAAATACTTAAATGTGTTTCTTACCCAAACCTATCATATTGCTTCAGAAGACATGGATTTCACCATTGGAGTCATTTGGATTACTTTTATGCTGCCTTTATATGCTTTTTGGACATTCAAATTTCTGGCCACCTTTCACTTGTATTGTATGGACCTACAGAGCTGAAATATGAAAATCTTAATTTGTGTTCAGCTGAAGAAAGAAATTCATATGTAAATGAAGTAAATGAAGATACATTTTTCATTGTTGGGTAAAGTATTACTTCATGATAGTGCATTTTGGGTTGACAGCATATGAACAGTGTAAAATTCACATGCATTATGTATGGCTCTTTCTTGCAGGCGATGAAGCTCATTTGAGATTATGATGTTGGGGAACTCAAAGCTTTAGCTAAAATGTCTCACAATAAGCCTTCTTGTCTCAAATTTGCATTATCTTCAAGTTAGACAAACAAAACAAACAAAGCACTTTACATTGCTTATAGGGCTAGGTGATAACTTAAATATTCAAAATATATTTGCAATGCTTTTGCTGATGATTTTCATGGCAAAATCATAAATATTGCAAATTGTTTGCATGTGCTTTTTTTTCTTCAATGAATCGATTCAAAACTATGAAGGATTAATTTGTGTCATAACCTAAAAGTGTTCACGGAAGTTCCTGCGTGTAATCTTTTATGTATATTTTTGTAAAGATATATGTAGTTAATAACTACTGTTTATTCCCAAGAATGTGTTAAATTGTTGCATTTTAATATACATGTAAATGATTAAATACTGTATAACTTTTCCTTGCCTTGATTTTATTTAACTATATATTTTACTTCTTGCATAAAATATTTTAAATCTACTTCAGAGCAAATACAGTACATACATCTTGAGACATATATATCAAATATCATCATAAGGCAGACAAATATTGAGATATCTTTATTTAGTTATATTGCCAAGCTCTAATTGCCCATAAGAAGCTCAAAATGACAACTTGATTTTCTTCTCTTTAAATGGCAATGTTGGATGACATTTCTATTGGAAACCAACTTGCATTAAAGAAGCTGAAAGCATCTGATGATATTTGACCCTCAGTCTATAGATAAATTGGTTTTCAGATGATGTGTTCTCATGTGTGCCTTGAACAGGCATGGAAAAAGTATGTCGGAGAGAGTCTTATGATGGCAGATCAAATGGAGCAGATGTGAGCCAGGGATTGTGGGATACATCAAGGGGGTTGTAAATCTTTTCGCTTGGACTAATGAGTGTGACAAGTGTGGGATATGACGCACTCAAGACTGACAGAGGTAAGTGGGGTGGCGTTGACAGGGCAATGATGTTGAGTGTGTGTGTGTGTGTGTTTGTGTGTGTGTGTCACCATTAGTGAGTGAGACCACACTCTGTCTTAGGAACATCATTAACATCTAGGTCAATTTTATAAGGGCCCGGAGCTGTCGTCTCTCTCACGTTACCAACGGGTATGAAAAAATAAATAGTTAAGAATGAGTGGTAAATTAGTCCACAAGCATTGACATGCACACATTTACTTAGCTTATCTAAATGAGGACATATCATATACTTAAGTTGTTTTGTTATATAAAGTCTATTATAATTACAGAATAAGCCTAACCTAAACACTAACCCTTAAAGAAAATCTTTTTTAGAATGAGATAGAACGGGGGAGTGAGAATCCAGGTGCAGCTTTATTTAAATACCACAAAGTTAAGGGAAGTATAAACACAGGAACAAATGAAACATCCACGAGGGGAAAATAAAGACATGAACACAAGATAATAACATGGGGAGTCTTCCAAGGAGGGCACAGGCAGGAACACGGACTAAAGCAGGATTCAGAAACAACATGGACTGAACATCAAACATCAAACAACGACCAACCAAGGACAAGGTGAACATGAGGGCCTAAATACAAAACCAAAGGGGAAACAAAAGCCAATGGGAGAACGGAACTCAAAACAAGATAATAAGGCAATTAACTAAAACCAATGACAAAACTAGAACTGATAATAAAGTAATCAAACAATAAACCAATGAAAACCAGACACATAGACAAGGAGGGAAAACAGGACATGACAAGACTTTCAAAATAAGAGTGCATAAACAAAGAACAATATGGAACATAAAAGGTGCCAAAAACTTAAATAAAAAGGTACACAAACAAAAGACAGTGTGGATCGTTACAAGGACACTGTGCTGTCAGTAATTACCCTCAAGTCAGGGTTAAACCTTCGACACAAGGAATAATGTGCTGAAAACCACATGGTGCTGACCACAGCGGAATTTGTCCTTAGGAGAAACTCCAACAAAACTACATCTGGTTTGAAACCTAATCAAGTTTTTAAATTGAAACCTTTACAGTGAGTCTCTAGTTTCAAACGATATGCCATTTTTTAAATTTGAGAATTTAATTGCATGCTGCTAAACACAATGTACACTAATGTGTACTTTAGCACATGTTTTCCTTCCTATATTTACTATGCATTGTCACTCTGAGAATAAATGGGTTCATCCGAAAGCTGAACATTTTTGCTTTCAGTGGCTTTATATAGAGTTAGGATGAAAATTAGGTGCATTTCAAACTGTTCTGAAATCAGTGCAGACAGACATTAGACTGGTGGTTAAATCATTCGCTACATATGGAGCAAGGGAGCATCCTATTGCTCTCAATGCATCTAAGTGCATTAACTCCTAAAATCCAACCAAAAGTTCAGGTTCAGGCTGCAGATGATGTTTGGACCACTTAGCTTTTTTGGCAGACATGGGACAATGGAAATCTCTACATAGATTTGTAATTTATAATATCTAATTTTATGAGATAATATCTTTATTTCATGGCTGGCAGTGATTTGATGATGCTGATCATTAATTTGAATCAGAATTAATTATGCTAACTTCTGATGTAATGTCTTTAACGTCTTAAAAACATGAATAACCAACACTCCTAGAAATATAATAAACATTTAAAAAAATATATGACATCCAATAGCTTGGCATTCTCTAAAAATTCACAACTTGCGTTGCCATTTCTTTCTTCATCTGTTTATGAATAAAAACTTATTCAAAACAAAAGCCACATAGCTGACTCTTGGAATGAAATGGTTTCCAACCCAGAGTCTAGATGTTTTTGGATTTACATATCTTAATATCCAAAGGTTTATAGTGGTCATAACATGATTAATCAAATTAAATTTGATCTCTTGAGATAAAACAGTTAAAAAGTTGTAACTTTCAGAACTCAGAAAAAAAGACAAAGAAAAAACGTCTCGTTCTATACTTGCTCAACATTCTGATGAATTTTCCGACTCAACAAGATGAGGTAAAATATGTTAAACCCTGTGCTGTCCTGTCTGTTTAGCACCTAGAGCACTGTATGTCAAAGTAAAAGTGTCAAAAACGGTTTATTAAAGTGTTTATCATTGCATAATGTTCATGCAGCCTAGCCCGTAATTTCATAATGTGTTTTTAATTGTATCAAAATCATACAAAGTGGAACAAACTTGAATAACTTTGTTTCCACACTGTTTGTTTTCTATACTGTAGGTTCATGGAATACCCTCCCACATCATCACCAGAACAAATGCTACAAGTCAGTTTTATGTCAACTAAATGAATCAAGGCTGCTTCTTCTCTCAGAGGTAGAAGTAAAATTCAGGTCTCAACCCTTCTCTTCACCCTTCCTCTCAAGGACTGTCTACATGTCCCCTTCTCTTTTAATGTGAGTATATGAGGGGATGAAAAGAGAAGCTGACAGAAGCAATTCTCTTGCTTTCGCTTCGTTAGGCTACCTAAAGGTCGCCATTAGTCTCCGCGTTTTGCCCTGTAGAGTGCTCAAGGCGTGCTGTTGGGTACCTGCAACCTGCAGCCACGGCCGACGTTGTGTCGTTGAGTGATTTATACTCTTATATAATCAAACTATAGGGATAATCTGTCTTTTTTAGTGCTTTCAGGTTAAACATAAAGATATTGCCGTCTGCTGTCCCATGAGGCAATGGGAGAGGGGAAGAATCTGATAGCGGTGGCACAGCTGTATGTCTTCTACATTAGATTTGCATGACTGGGTAGGGATCAATCCTTTCTTTTCAATGGAAATAAAGATAGGTTGTGAACTGGGGAACTGATTGAAGGCTTTGTGTTCATTCCATCGGGCCTCTAAGGGCGAATGCATTTGTGAAATGATGGGTTTGTTTTGAATGATAAAGTCGGATCGAAAAAAGATTTTCATCGTGGAAAAAAAGTTTAATGAACTTAAAAATTATCATTATAATTTTTCTTTAAACCTATGATAGAAAATTAAGAAAAAATATTTTAACTCGTGACATTGACCATGTTAACTCATTTGTAAAAATAAGGTCAGATTTTCTTTCTTCCATTGAAGGAAACAAGTCGCTTTTATATTTTAATGTGCAATGTATTTGCTGTTGATATCTATGTTTTCTTTGCTCCCTTATGCTTTTTCTGTGTAAAGATTTCCTGGAAAATAAATTACGTTTCATCCACACCAAAGCGGTAAAGGTTCATTGGCGTGGCCACTGAAAGAAATTCAACTTTCAATCAATTGGCGGATGACCTTTAAAGAAGGCCCATAATCAGTTTGAACTCCTGTTATATGCGAGCGGCTCTTGGCAGCCACCACTGTCAGTTACTGTCTGCTTTCATCTCGTTCAGCTCTCTTGCTCTCTCTGTCTCGTTCTCTCCGTCTATCTCTTATGTGCTTATCTCTGAACAAGGTCATTATGTTTTGCATTAGCTGTCTGAGCTATAGCTGATTGCCAGAAAGAACGATTGATTTTCCCTCTTTTTTTTTTGCTTCAAGGTCTGTACCATTGTCCAAGATCAAAGTATTATCTGTCAAGGGTCGTGCCAGTCAGTGTAATGTCAAATTAATGTGAAGAAATTGACCTTTAAGTCTAATCTGAGCTAATTTATACACTTGGCCTAGGAAACAGGTGTCAGTGAAGGATGCACTGTCATTATTATAAAGGATGCAAGAAACAATCAGTCAACACACACAAATGAACACACATACACACAGGTTTCTTGAAATGCTATTATTTAGAATTTATAAAATTGACAAAAGTGATAAGAATTTTACTAGTTTGTATTATAAATATATTATGTATTACATTATACATAATAATACATTATATATAATGTATTACCTATATTCTTTTATGCAGTGAGTATTTGCACTAGGTGTAAATGGCACCTGCCACATAGCACAGCTATTTACACTCAAATAGTCTGGTGGAAACACAGAAAATGAAGACAAAATGCACCAACAAGTGTTGCTGCGATGGCGTAGTGTGTAAAGATGGCCTAGATGTGCTTTTTTGCATGCTGATGACCCCGGTTCGATTCCCAATTTTGTTACACATTTTCCCATCCTGTTTCCAATCTTAATATGTCCTTTAATACTACTAATAATACTAAATCAAAATGTATATAAAGGTTAACTGTCTCGCAGTGATTTGGTCACAATGACTGTCGGAGACTTGAGAGAAAGGTTTGATCCAGCTAAAATGAACCTAGGTTTTACATAGTAACATTGTAGTAACCATGTCTTTTAGTGGAAGCCATAGTTTTAATGCAATTAACCATGGTGTACTACAGTACTATGGTGTTAATATAGTAAGCGCGTTTAATTTTGAGGTTTCTATGATTTTATTACAAAATGCCATGGCAATACTATGATTACTGTAGTAAGACCATGGTCAATTTTTGTATATTACTTGTAATATGTGTTACAATAACAAAAGATACGTATTTTTCATCCTTGTTTTGTTTTATAACTTGTATGGCTTCTGCTGGAAAAAGAACTGATTAAAATGGGCTGAAAGGAAACAAAACAAAAACCTTTTCTGTAAATCACCATAGCTTTCCTGAAAAGGTCAATGCCTGCTCTGTTGGTCTCAACACATTTTAGAGATCAATGCTCAACTCTCATTGTTTCTTCAAAGGTGTTCTGTTCAAACAAGGTTTCATATTTGGAGTCATGCTTGTTTACCTCGCAAAAATTACAGTTTTGAATGTTACATTTAAATTTTCAATACACAAAAAGGCCAGAATCCACCAATAGCAATACAACTCCAGCTTCCTATCTTTTTCTGTAATCTCATTGTTTATTTGTTCTAAATATAAGTCTGTTTACATATCCAAGATTAACCACACTATTTTCATATTTGTTTTACAAGCAAAAGACCATTAACAGACCTTAAACGCACAATGCTAAGATTCATAGTCTAATATGCGCCGATTCCTGTGAAGTGAACTAAGGAAACTGCTAATATAGTAAAATAAAACTGTGGGGGACAATGTCATTTATTTTCTATTTCAATTCATTTTTAATGAGTCCATTACTCACTCCAGGGGCCCCTCTGGGCCCATGAGTTGAAGTGGTTTGCGTTTTTAAATACAGCTGTGATTGTTTTGTCATGTTTATTCACAAGCCACGGGTCAGTGGTCGGCCATAATCTTCTTTCCCTCCCAAGGACAATTTGGCGAGATATCATGAATAAAAATGATCCTAATAATCAGAAACAAAAGAACCCAGAGCAACTATGAATATTATTACGTTCAGATCTGAAACGGTTTATGTCAAAATCACAGTATCTGAGCAAATGGTTGGCGCTTTAAGCATAACTTAATGTAATGGCTCAACCAAAAATGAAAATTCTGTCATCATTTTATCACCCTGGTGTCATTCTAAAACTAGAAAACATTCCTTCTTATACAAAACACAAAAGACATTTTAATGAATACTGTGGGCCGTCAATACAATGGCAGTGGATGGTGCCTCACATTAATGCTTAAAGGAATATTCCAGGTTTAATACAAGTTAAGCTCAATCGACAGCATTTGTGGCATAATGTTGATAAATCACCAAAACATTATTTAGACTTGTCCCTCCTTTCTTTAAAAGTAAAAATCGAGGTTACCGTGAGGCACTTACAATGGAAGTGAATGGGGCCAATTTTTGGAGGGTTTAAAGAGATAAATGTGAAGCTTATTATTTTATAAAAGGACTTACATTAATTCTTCCGCTAAAATTCATGTATTGGCTAATTATGTAGCTAATATTTTATGTAATATTTTATATTGTATGCTACATACAAACAATTAAATAATATTTTAATAATATATTTGAGCTACAAAGCTGTTCAAATGATCATTTTTACAGTTGTTTTTGTTGACATTACATCGTCATGGCAACGAAGTTATAAAATTTGCTATAACTTACACAGAAAAGGTTACTAAGCGATTTTATCACACTAAAATAATCTTAACACGCACATTGTTTACATCTTGTGGCTATACTTTTGAAACGGTGAATATTTTAACGTTTATGGATTGGCCCCATTCACTTCCATTGTAAGTGCCTCACTGTAACTGTAACACTGTAACTGTGCTTTTTTAAAATAAAAATAAATTTTTGTGTTTATCAATTTTATGACACAAATGCTGTTCATTGAGCTTAACGTGTATTAAAACCAGAACATTCCTTAAAGACCCTAAATATCATAAGTAGTCCATGCAAAATGTAAGCAATTTTTAATTGTAAATTGACACACTTTGCATGTTGATGAGTGCTGTGAGAGAAGCTTGTTCACAGTAGCACGAGTGTTTATGCAAAATCTTTTTTTTGCATTGTTCAATACTAAAATCAGCACAAGTTCTCGCATGAACACACCACTGTGATCGTACCACAGACATCAAGACTTCATTATTAACACTATAAATTTGGGTTGTTTCTTACCAAAACCAACTTGGAACATGACGTATGAGCCGCATGGACTAATTTATATGGTACTTTCACAACTTTTTTTAAGCTTTCAAGTGAGTCACGATCCACTGCTACTGTGTTGCAAAGACGGACTGTTATATTCATTAAACATCTCCTTCTGTGTTATGCAACAGAAAGAAAGTCATACAGTTTTAGAACAACATGATGGTTTGTCAATTATAAAATGTAAAGTTTGGGGTGAACTATCCCGTTATGTGTGGTCGTGAGGCTTTTAATTAAACCTTACCCAGTAAAAAGCACACACAAACACATGCACACACTCTAAAAATAAACTCTAATGGCCTTTCATTGGCAGATTCAGGAAAGCGCACCTCTCCACTTAATTTTTGCCTCAAGTGCGCTCGGAGCTTGAAGCAAAGACATGATATAGCTGAAAACTAGTACACAGATTTCCACTATAAAGTACTGTTAAACTTTAGTCTAAAATACATCTGACAAACACTTTCTATCATGGAAACACAGCCCTGGTGCAGGAAAGAATACCAATTGCTGCCTCTGCTATGAAGCCAAGTTACTCTTTATAACTTTGAAAGACACTTTCAGGAGTGATATGTTAGCAATGATACTGGGGTAAACCTTTTTTGTGCAGGTTTACTGAGGGGAATAATAATAGGACAAGTCATTGCTCGAAATATGAACAATATTTAGGATATATTTGTTAATTGGAGCTTTACATTATGGTTTCTAGGCATCTTTCCTCTTGTTGGCGACCTTGACCCAGATGGGGACTTTCAAAAGAGGGTGAATTAAAAAGGATGGAAAAATACAATTATATCAGATTTAGTATTTTCCTTGAACTGTCGGATAAGGGGACCATTGTACCCTTGCAAACCGAGCGGTAAGCCTTGGCCGGGGTCTCGTATCTAGAGACGCATTCTCGGTTTCCAGACATCTCACGGGAGTAGGGATCAAGACAAAGGTAGAGGATTTTGCACAAATTACATATACATTTATTAATAGCTCAGCAGATAAATGGACTCGGGTATATAGCAGCTGTTTGCTTTAATATTGCATATGTATCAGAGACTTAACTGAACTATTTCCATTAATGCGGGGCAAGTTTTAGCAGGGGGGCTGTGCCCCTTACATCCCCACCATGGTTAAACTTTCCTTTTTTTCCTCTAATTCACACTGACCTTTACAACAGTTTCTATGATGTATCTTTTATAAGCTAATGACTTTGAGGAAGGGCATTATTAAAACAAATCTTCAGGATTTCAATAGTTACATCCTTCAAGTGATAAAGACCCAAAGCCACTGTTTGCCTTTGATCATGTTTTGTAAAATATAGTTCACATAGTTTAAATATAGTTTCTACCTCATCAAGGGAGTTAGGGGCACCCAGTCGGATTCAAGCCTTTGTACGTGAAACAAAATGACAGTTTTAGTCATAAAACCAATTTTTAGTAGTGTCAGACAAGAGAACTTTGATCTTTTGGAGATAATCTTACTCATCATATGCTTACCTACTCATGCCTCTGCCTAATTGATATATTGGTATAATACTGATATAATAATGATGATAATGATTAACTAACATGACTTTGCTTTTGGTAAATGCTCTTAATCTATTAAACTGACCGTTCCAAAAAACCCATACTGTTAAATATAAACGCTCACAATAGAACCAAAAAGGGTTTTGCAGCCTGACACATTGAAGAACCTTTAAAAGTTCCAAAAATACCTTTTTCTATTATATACTGTACTTAAAAACAAAACAAAGTGCTGTTGCTTTAATAAATGTTCTGGGTGCAATACAATTCAAGCTCTATTGACAGCATTTGTGGCATAACTACAGAAAAACTGGTCCCTTAGTTTTTTTTTGTAGTTACAGTAAGGCCCTGTAGTTAAGTCTAAATGGTAATTTTGCCGTGGATACTGTTCTACTCACTGACAATAATCCTGTGCGATTCTATATCTTTCTGTATTTTAATATTTATACCTTTTGTTGTGTATTATACTTGTTATCTTTGTCTATATACAGTGTATATATACAGTGTATATATATATATATATATATATATATAAAGTTCTTACAGCTTCTCTGTCAGTGTGAGACTCCTTCCACCTCCATTTGAACACCATTTAGCCAGTAAGACTTTAATGGTGTGGTTTGACTCTTCTGTTTTACTCTCAAAGATATTCACAAAGAATCCTGTTCAAAAAGAGGTGGTTTACTGTGGTTGGAGCCTGGGGAGAAGAGCTTTGTGAGGGGAGAGGGGGATTTGAGACTGGGGTGTAGTGATAAAACCCCATCTTAAAGGCTGGTGTGCAGGAACTAGAGGGGAGAGTCTGAGGCCTAATCCAACACTTCCTCTATCAACAAATATTCCATTTGAGAACTGAATCAGGTTCTGGCATTCCTGATGTATAGATATGGAACAGGGTTGAAGAGTTCAGAATTGAATTGATAATGCCTTTTAAATTCCAATTAAATTCCTGAATTTGAATTGTGGTAGCAAACGGGATGCAAAAAACGAATAAACAAAAGCACTGTTGCATGAGCAATTTATCATTCAAACTATTTTACAAGTTTATAATACCCATAAACATGTTTTCATTGTCAATGTTCAAAATGCCATGTATATATTTGTCAGTAATATACAGTATATGGAATTAACTATATTATTTTAAACGTATAATAAATGCATGAAGGACATTATTGTTAGGTATTACATATATTATTCACCACTGAGGTGCAGAATATGCACTATTCCCCAGAATACTCTAATTTACCTACACATCTTCACAATGGAGCCAATGAAGCAGGCTTACAAGATGGATACCGTAATTAATTTAATAATTTATGTATTGTTACAAAACTTATATAGGACTGATGAAATTCCTCTGTTGTGTGACTACATTGAATTTCTTTGAACTGCAATCCATTAAATTCCACTTCCTGTCATTTCAATATCCTGTGAAGTGTGGCCAATTCAAATTCTAAGTCATTAAATAAATAGGAACCAATTCCTAAAATCTGAATCTTGCCCAGCCATGATAAAGGAGCTTTGCAGAGATGTGATGCAAGTGTATGAGTGTGTGTTTGTTTTGTCCGGTGGGTGTGAGAGATGGTTATCTCTGCACTAAATTATAGCAATTATATGTGATAAATTATATAAATTATACAGGGAAAGCTTGAGGTGAATAATCCAGGCAAGAGAAAGAGCATGCGAGCCAGAAAGATTGATAGAGAGAAAGTGGATGCATTAGACATTCAGGAGGTGTGATCTGGTAGAACAACAGGCAGCCGAACCTTTGCACTGCATCAGAGTGGTGGTGACTTTACATACAATTATACATCTGCCTATCAGCAAGACCATATATGCACAGTGACCTCCTCTCTGCTCCCTCAGGTCTCCGACATACACTAATTTCAACGTCAGTTCCACATTTTTGAGCTGCAGGTTACTATGCAAATTTAAACAATGTAGAGGAGGAAAATAGACTGGCAGGATAATGCATCTTTTCATCTGTTTTCACAGCCAGAAATTTTCATTGCCGTGTTTGGTTTCGGCCAATTTGAGGGAAACGCTGATGAAATCTAGAGTATCTAAGTGGGGCCCAGAAAGCACACAATGTTTTTGGCAATGTTTCACATTGCATTTGGTTGCAGGTAGGTTGTATTACGGTACAACATTTAATAAAAAGTTCCAAAATCCACCTAGACAATGAAAAATAATGTAATCAAGACTTATAGTTTACGTATATAAATTAACACAAAATGATCAGTACCAAAATACAAATTCACAAATATGTCCTACTTTTATACAACCAACATTTAACATTTTGGAAATGTTACGTAGTATTTTTATAAATCTTTTGCAACCTCAGGTCACGTCAACACTAATACATTTTCATTTAAAAACGTTTCTTCCTTTACATTTTTGACATTGAAAACTGACTTTTTGAAAACACTCTCCCATGTTGATTAATTTGAAAACGCATGACGTATTTGTTGTCATGTGACGCAGTCATGTGATCCATTCAACCCAAAACGTCAAGATGGCGGCCTATGTTGTTGCGGCATTGTTGTGCATGATATTCACTTTGATAGCATTGTTAAAGATAAGTGTTTGTTTGTGCAACCTGCCCTGATTGGCCCGCTCCGAACGGGACTCGAACCGGCGTCTCTGGCGTGGGAGGCTGGTGCACTAACAAGGAGGCTAAAGGCTGTAGCCTCTAGCATTAGTCGCTAGTGCACTCTTGAGGTCAGGAGAGTGAGATTTACACACTGCACAGCTATCTACCAGCTGGCTCCCGTTACATTTGCACAACCTTCACATTTCATTCTGTAATGGGATATGGTGGGCAAGGAGGAGGCGTGAACCGGCTGAACAGTAAACATAGCTTTTAATAACATCAATTAATTTGAATCAATATAAACACATAGAAACACACACACAGCAGCCGCATATGACTCTCTCTATTTTGAACTTGCACCACCCTCCCGGCTGTTTAGCCCGATTCAGAGCCGGGCGTGTGTCCTCACGGCTTGGCCCTGCCCTTATCCTCATCACACATTCCTTCAAAGGTGACGAGAACTTTACTCGGAATTGCTGTCTGACAACGGAACACTATGACAATTGCATTTCAGACCAAGGGCTCCAGACTGTGACTAAAATTGTCGCAAATGCAATCAAAAATAAATTATTGTGACAATCATTTTAAATCTAGTCGCCATTGGCGATAGTCGGGATGTTTGCTTTCATATTAAGTTTCGTCAGATATTATCTTGTGGATTATTGAATACATCTTTAGAGCACCAGTGTATCTCGTGCAGCTTTTCACACTTTCTGTTGATGACATGAGCTCGCTGGCTCACACAACAACAAACAGAGCACGAGTCATGATATTTGATTCATGAACAAATGACTCTTCTGAACCAGGTCTTTATAATGAATCACTCGAAAATAGCTTGTTAGAACTCAGGAGCTCAGGTTAGCAGTTTGAATTTGAGACACTTTCTCAGTGAATTAGCCGTCAGTGAGTTAGCAACTGGGAGTGCAGACATTTCAAAATTGTAGTCCCATGTGTATTTTGGGCTTGTTTATCATTAAAACGGTCTTTAGTAATTGTTTTGATCTGGAGCCCTGAGACCGTTTATGGAACAGCGATTTTTTTATTTATTTATTTATTTATTTATTTTTTTGCATGCGCTGTAAGGGGATTTAAGAGTCTTTTTTAAGAGTTTCAGTGTGGATGAGCAATGTTTGGAGATTTCTTGAAAATGGCAGTGTGGACGGAGAGTATTTGGAAAATACAGTTATCAAATGTATGACTAATATGGACGTAGCCTCAAACGGACACGAAAAATTCTTAACTGCTAATGTATATTCTTCTTATTTTTTTAATTGAAGAAAAAAAAAAGTAAGAATATTTTGTACTGCCAAAAAGATAATATATTCCATCCATCCATCCATCTATCCATCCAATGTATTATTACAAAAAGATACACAGTGTATGTTCTTGCTAAATTGCTCGGAAATGTAAGATTGATGTTTAGCATAGTAGGTCATACATACCATGTAATACCTCCATCATGCCAAGTCAAATCATGTTTATTTACATTTATGCATTTGGCAGCCACTTTTATCCAAAGCGACTTACAGGGACAATCCCCCCAGAGCAAGCTGGAGTTAAATGCCTTGCTCAAGGACACAATGGTGGTGGCTGTGGGGCTCGAACCAGAGACCTTCTGATTACCAGTTATGTGCTTTAGCCCACTACACCACCACCACTCTAGTTTATACTATAGGCAACAGATTGTTTCAAAGCAGCTTAACATTAATAAACAGAAAAATAACAGTAATGTTTCAAAATGCAGCAATTATGAAAAACACTTCAATTTCGGCTATAAAGCAGCTCAAGACAGTAATGTAATTATTCAGCTCAATTCAGTTCAAGTTTTGTGTTCTCATCCGATAGTGTCAATACAGTCAGATAATATTTTCTGAATATTAATAGTCATTTAAGCCCCCAATGAGCAAGCTAAACGCGACGATAGCAAGGAACCAAAACTCCATTAGATGACAGCAGTGAAGAAAAAAAAACCTCATGTATCCTGTATGTACACCATAGTTAAAAAATACCTACAGTAGCCTATTGTGTAGGTACACTAATATTACAAAAAGGTATGCAGTATTCAATGTTTAATTGCTCTCAAAGATTGTTATTTAGCATAGTATAAGGTCAAATACCACGTAATTTTAGAATAGTTACCCCTTAGTTATAAAATACTTACAGTATAAATTATTTGTAATTTTCCAGGTTGTTACCCCTTTATTCCACAAACTTTGCATATTGTTCCTTTATACCTACAAGTACATACTGTGTAGTTACACTATTAATACAAAAAAGGTATGCTATTCTATTCTGTTTGTCTCCTTTTTTAGGCTACGTCTGCACTAATAATTTTAAGTTTGAAACACCTGTTTTCTGTTTCCTAACGTCATCGTTACCAAAAGTATCCAATAATGGAGTGCATTTTCAAAAGTCTATTTTCAGAAAGAAAATGCTGTTCAGTGTGGATGACTGTGTAAGTGTAAACATAGTACAATCAATGCATTTTAAAACAAAAACGGTGTAGTGTGTGTAACCCCTATCTACCAACCATTTGCACTAGGTCAGAGTTTTTGATAAGGACCTGAGTTCTTTTATTTCTAAATGATCTTTTAACCCTGTCTTCTAATATGGATTAACCTCCAAAGGAATCACTTTAGGCCAACCGTCTGTTTACTTATAGCGACTGATTTGTTTATAAATTACTTTTAAACTAAAAAACACCCACACACTCACAAATAAACGTTTGAACCAATAAATATTGTATTATGTGACAATGAAATTGACCTTTGTATTGAAATGAAATGAAACGGATCAAGAATTTGACAATGTAAATGAAACAAAAAGAACAAATGAAATATGTCAAAACAACCCTCTGTGATTGTCTTTTAACAGTAACTAAACACTTTTTTTTTACTGTTTCACACCAGGATTGTCAATTTTAAGTTACTTTCTGAATGTATTTAACTCACTAAGGTTAATCGTATATGCATAAACCTTTTCTAATTCCTGTTTAACTTTAATTTATATTATCCAATTACCTTACACCTCCTTATAACTATTACAAACTTTACTAACCCTTTTTAGCTTTTAACACATTCAAAAATACACTCAAAATGGGAAAAACAGTCACAATATCATTAGTGCACTCGAATGTTTACACACATCCCACCCCGTTGCAGGCCTGATACGGAGCTTGAGTGCGTAGTGGCCTAAAAACGAACTGGCCCCTTCGCTCCAGAGAGCAAACAAAAAGAATGTTTGGTTGTTACCTCAATCTGGTTGCTAGTTGGCGTTGAAACACGTCTGCATTCATCAAATTGAACTGATCCAGAGCCTCGTGTGTTGAAACGTCTCTGTGTACCACAGGTGCGGTGGTTGTTTAAGCGTCGAATTCTCAAAGTTACTGGATGATGCTCACCGATATTTTCATCCCGGGAAACAAAGTCTGCGTATTTATCCTGAAACTCCGCTTGGGTTAAGCAGGGAACAACGACAGTTTCAGTCTAGAAAGTATGAAAAACTGCACAGCGTTCAACTCTGGCCGAGCCGAACATGCAGCGACTACAAACTTGCATGAAACAGTCTGAAATAATAACGAGCCCCTCCTTAGTGAAGAAATACGAACAGTACTTCTGATTACAGGAAAGATTCTCGTTTTAACTACTCCAAGACATCGCTAATCTTCCATCTTTTATCCATCTTAGTTTTTTTTCCCTCTTCTCTCTTCTTCTCTCCTGAACTCACTCTCATAGGAAAATCTGATTGGCTCACAACTCGTCAGTCTCTTATTTGACCAATACACATCATCTCAAAACCCAAAATGATGTTAGACACGTTTTTTCACAGGTACCCCCCCCCAACCAAACTCTAATATAGGAAAGAAAAAAAAAACAATACATATTAAACATAAACATATTTGAAATTACAAAAGAATAATTAAAACAAAGCATTTTATCATAATTTCACCCTTAGCAAATATAGAAAATGACACCTATATACAGGGTTATATCAGGGTTACACTCTCCCCCTTCAGATGGTCTTCATGCCCCCATAAGACCTAACTTAGAACATATGCTCATTTATATTGATAGGGGACAGGGACACATTTACAACCTGTGTCAAAGGAATTAACCTCTCTGGTTTCGTAACTTATCCGAATGACAAGCCCACGATGTACTAAGGTAATAGGCCGATTTGTAGGTACTCCTGGCTCATCATAACTGAGTCGAATGACAGGTTCTACCCTGCGTCTGAGTCTATAAGTATGCCTACTTTCTTCAGCTTTACCAGAGTCATATGAAACGGGATTGTCTCCCCCTTCAGACTCCGAATCCACTGTTTCAGCTATGGCAGACTCAACATCGTTCCCCACCATCTCATCAGGTACAACAGGTGGTTCTTCTACATCACTCGGCTCATTGACATACAAAATATCTTCTGCCAACGCTACCGGTTCGCTATCACCATGTTCCGGCTCTTTTCTGAAGGAATCCAGTATCTCTTGGCAAATTTCTGACTCACCATAACACATTTCATCCTCAGAACTAGATAAGCTGGCTGAAAAATCTACAGATACATGAGGTAACTGAGTAGCCTCTGTTCTTGATGCTTTTCTGGATTCTCTCCTTGCTCGTTCAACCCTTGTCACCGGTTTACGAGAGACTTTTTCTTTCTCAGCGGAGATACCAAACCGAACAAACTCTCCGATTGGGAGCAAATGATCTCTGTGCAACGTTCTCTCTCGCCCAAACCCATTTTCAGGTTGCACACGATATACAGGCACATTGGGGAATTGTTCCACCACAAGGTGCGGAATGGAACACCACTTATCTTGAAGTTTGTGTTTCCCTTTTAGTCCCAAATTTCTAACCAACACTCTGTCTCCTTTAGCTAAGACCTGGTGCCGGACTCTACGATCATAGTAAGTTTTGTTTTTCTGGTGATTTCTCAACGCTGCAGCGGAGGCAAGTTCGTAGGCCTCCTGCAGATCAGCCTTCAACTTTTGAACATACTGCATGTGGGTAGTATTTTCCTTCCCATAGGGAAAAAGTCCAAAACAAACATCAATGGGCAATCTTGCCTCTCGCCCGAACAACAAAAAATAGGGTGAGTAACCCGTTGCCTCATTGAAAGTGCAATTGTACGCATGTACCATTGAGCTAACATATTGGCTCCACCTTTGTCTCTTTGCAGACTCCAGAGTACCCAGCATTGACAAAAGCGTCCTGTTGAAGCGCTCCGGCTGTGGGTCACCCTGAGGATGGTAGGGCGTGGTCCTGGATTTTCGGATGCCTAACATTCGGAGAAATTCTTGGATCAGTTGGCACTCAAAATCTCGCCCCTGGTCAGAGTATACCCGTGCAGGTAGACCATAGTGGACAAAAAATTTCTCAAACAGGACCTTTGCCACGGTTGTCGCTTTTTGATCCCTAGTGGGATACGCCTGAGCGTAACGGGTATAATGATCAGTAATTACCAACACATTTGCAAATCCCTTGCTATCAGGCTCTAGGGATAAAAAGTCTATACAAACTAAATCAAGGGGGCTTCTACTGGTTAACTGATTCAACGGGGCAGCCTTCTGGGGTATAGTCTTACGTGCAATACATCTACCACAGTTTTTCACGTAGGACTCGATGTCGCTACCCATTTTTGGCCAGTAAAACCTGTCCTTAATCAATTCCTTGGTCTTGTCAATACCTAAATGACCTGACTCATCATGAAGAGACCTTAGAACGGTCAGGCGATACACTTCAGGCAAGACTAACTGTGTACCTTTTTCACCCTTATCTGTCTGCGTTACGCGATACAAAACATCATCCAAAAGGCATATTTTTTGTCTCTGACGCTGAAGTAGGGTAACAGCTGGGTTATCTCCTTTCACAGTAGACATTACATTACCGGTCTCTAGTTCCCTCTTCACAACTCCAATTACAGAGTCGGTATCCTGAGCCTTCTTTAAGCCATCCAAGGATAAAAGTTCCAAGGACTCACCACCTAACTGTACCGGACAAATGAATGCCGCAGGAAGACCATCAGGATGAACTCCTAACTGATCAGCTAACCTGTGAGGAGTACTGGAAGGGACATCGACTTGAGCGATTTTGCATACCGCTTTGACACCAGAAGGCGAGATCTCAGCCCACTTAATTGGAGCTGGGTCATCTTGCGGATTGCGAGACAATAGATCAGCATCAGTATTAATGCGACCGGGCTTATACTGAATGGTAAACTCATAGGTGGCGAGAGCGGCCAACCATCGGTGTCCGGTGGCGTTCAGTTTAGCACTGCTCAGTACGTAAGTGAGAGGATTGTTGTCGGTACGGACGGTAAACCTTGCCCCATACAAATAATCATGAAACTTATCGACCACAGCCCATTTAAGGGCAAGGAATTCAAGCTGATGGATGGTGTAGCGCCGTTCTGTTTCACTCAACTTACGACTGGCGTACGCAACTGGGCGCAACCCATCCGGGTTTTCTTGATTAAGGACCGCCCCAAGACCATTCATACTTGCATCTACATGCAAGATGTATGGCCTGGACGGATCAGCAAAGGCCAAAACTGGTGCATGAGTCAATCGGTAAATAATTTCCCTAAACGCCTCAGTACATTCGGGAGTCCAACGATCTCCAAAGGGTTCTGACTCTTTGAAGTACCCCTGAGCACCAGCGGTCTTAGGCTTTGTTTTCCCCTTACCAGCAGGTGGAAAACCTTTCGTTAAGTCAGTGAGTGGTCGCACTACGGAGGAGTAACCCTTTATGAACCGGCGGTAATAACCGCAAAAGCCCAGAAAGGACCGCAGCGATTTCAGGTCATATGGCTGCTTCCAGTTTGCTACTGCCTCGATTTTTGCAGGGTCGGCCGCAATACCCTCTGCCGACACCATATGACCAACATATTTAACCTCAGTCTTGCAAAATTGACATTTGTCAATAGAGACTTTTAAACCGCATTCTTCCAACCGATCGAGAACTTTGAGAAGACGCTCTTCATGTTGTTCTAAAGTTCGTCCAAACATGATGATATCATCAAGATAGACGATGGCTTCGAGGAGGTGGATGTCCCCAACGGCCCTTTCCATCAGCCGTTGGAATGTGGCTGGGGCTCCAGTTATTCCTTGGGGCATGCGCTCAAATTGGAAAAACCCCAAAGGACAGATGAATGCGGTTTTCTCTTTATCCTCCTCAGCCATCTCTATCTGATAATATCCGCTCCGGAGGTCCAGGACAGAAAACCATTGGCTACCCGCTAGGCAGTCCAATGCGTCATCTATCCTGGGGGTGGTATACTGGTCGGGTATGGTGCGACTATTTAAAGTGCGGTAGTCCACACACATTCTCACATCGCCATTCCTCTTCTGAGCAATGACGATGGGGGATGCATATGGGCTCCGTGACTCTTTAATAATTCCGGCGGTCATCAAATTTTTTAAGTGCCGCCGAACATCTTCAACATCCGCAGGGGCGATACGCCGGGATCGCTCACGGAAAGGGGTGTCGTCCCTCAGCCGAATATGGTGTTCGACTCCTTGCGCTAACCCCACATCAACATCAGATAGGGAAAACACATTCACTCTTTCTGATAATTTCTGTCTGAGTCGATCTTTCCATGTCTGAGGCACAGGGGAGTCACCAAAATCAAACAATTCTGTATTGAGTATTTGATGGTCCGTTGTTACCTCCCGTGTGTCTCTCACAGTGTCTGTAGCATAAACTCTGGCTAACACCATCCCGTTTGGTATAAACTTTTCCTTTAAAGTGTCATTTCGCACCAAGACTCTGAGTTGTTTTGCCTCTATTGCTGAAAAGGGAACCACCACAGGAGGAACTAACACTCCAGCAGGAAGAACATCATCTTCAGGACCCTCTACCAGGTAAATATCTTTTTCCAGAGGAGACTGACAGTCCATGTGACCCACCACACATGTTTCAGTCTGAGGAGGGAGTGTAAGAGGGTTATCACCCGCCCACTTCACCTCACCCACCGGCTTTTCTTCGGGAGCAGCCATTTTACTTGAAGGGACTAACCTATCTGTTATCCACGGAGACTGTATCCTCATAACACGAGAGGTCTTGGGCCCTGAGCTCCCAGTACAAATGTCAACTAATCTTCGGAAAAAGCTGGCATTGGTCCCCACAATCACTGGCGTTTGTTCAGGCCCGACTGGATCCGGACACACCAAGGCAATTACTGAAATTACCTCAGAGGAGCCCATCAGAGCCTGTGGGAATTCCATGTCTACCACAATATACCCTCGGTAAGGATAGCTGGAAGAACTCAAACCCCAGATAGCTAACCCATCCAAGTGATTTAAAGGTACTTGGGGTAGATGACGTAAGTACCACTTCTCAAAGACAATGGTCACCTGTGACCCACTATCTAACAAAGCTAAACAAGGCTGTCCATTAACCTTGACCTCGACAGTGGATGATGGCCCTACTAAACCAGCTGGTACAAGACTAGGCTCAGGAACCTCAATTAGGCTTTTCTTGGAGAAACAATCACTCTTCCCTACATCAGTATCTCTCTGTCCTGAAGCAGGGTTTTTCTCTTTAGATTTGCGAAGTAATTGCAGCAGTTTCTGAATAACTAAAGCCGAGTTTGCAGCATGTTCACATTTGCTGGCAATGTGGCCATCCCCTCCACAATGGTAACAGAAAAAACCGTCTCTGTTTTTACCCGCCGATCTTATTGGAGCAACAGAACCACGGCTTACATAGAACTCTTGAGTATTCGGACTACTTGCCCCTACCCTAAGCACAGACAATTGTTTCTTTAGTTGTTCTACTTGAGCTTTTAGGCCTAGGACCTCAGCATTTAACGGGTTGTCTGAGGGTCTTACCTCAGTTTTGCTTTTAACATCATCTCTCTCTCTGAGGGCCGCGACAGACTTGTGGTGCCCAGTTGGAGTCTTAACTCTTTAGCATCTACTTTCAAGTTGTCTCGATTTGACAGTGGGCCTCTCACTCTGTCTTTTACTGTCTTATCTTTCACAGTGACACCAAGCTTACGTCTAGTCGCTTCGTTTTCTTCTTCTTCTCGAATCTCATTGAGAAGTTTAAGAAACGTGGGGGGATTTTCTTTCCGTTCATGCAGCCGCAATTTCAATAGCATCAAATCTGATTCAATCGCACCCCTTAACAACTGTTCTACACGGGCACGATCAGCTCTCTGAGGAGTTAACCCTCCCCGTTTGATTACTAACGTTAGCGATCTTTCTTGTCTACGAAGAAAATTAGACAAGGCCTCCCCAGGCTCTTGTCGAAGCAAACGGAAAGCAAAATATAAGTCCTCCCCCGACTCTGAGGTGCTAAAAGCACTCTCCAAAGCCTCAATATACTCAAGTGCTGTAGCATCTGTGTTATTGGCTCTTACCGCCTTTATCACCTCTAAGTCTGGCCCTTTAAGGCTTTCCACAATACGTTTGCGCTTCTCCTTGGCGGAGCAGTCTGACTCAGAAATCATCAATCTAGCTTGCTCAAGCCAATTCTCACTATTCTCTTCACCTACTGGGGTAGGCTCAAGACCAGAAAATATGCGTAAGCGACGGTAGGCTTGACCATCGCTAGTAGGCTTAGTTTTCTCCAACAGCTCCCCAATGGCACGAATGATCGTCTCAGGTGATGTAACATTTGAAACCAAGGGGTTTATCAGGCTTTGAAGTTCATTAATGCTTTTGCCCTCCCTATTTAGGAACTGGGCTAATCTGTCTGAAAAAGCATTCCTATTAGGATCCTCATCTTTTATCACAACAATTTTCCAGGTCTCCCCAGAGGATGGCAACACTTCAGACGGCACCTGAGCAGGGCAGATTTTCTCTCTGCACTCACACAATACCAAAAGTGTCCCAGGAACTGTGCCGTCTTTTGTTGCGCGAGCCCGTACTCGACCAAAGACTTTTGACCGTTTGCACCGTGTCTTCGATAAATGCAACATCGGTGTCAGCTGGCACACCAACAAGCAAAATAGCATGTTGGGGATCAATTTTCTCGTTTGCAGACCAGCTGCAAAGTTCTCGTGAAAGATCGTTCTCCGACATTTTTCTTTTACCTTTTGTTTAGAAGACAGGAGATCCCAGCGGTGCCTCCATTATGTAACCCCTATCCACCAACCATTTGCACTAGGTCAGAGTTTTTGATAAGGACCTGAGTTCTTTTATTTCTAAATGATCTTTTAACCCTGTCTTCTAATATGGATTAACCTCCAAGGAATCACTTTAGGCCAACCGTCTGTTTACTTATAGCGACTGATTTGTTTATAAATTACTTTTAAACTAAAAAACACCCACACACTCACAAATAAACGTTTGAACCAATAAATATTGTATTATGTGACAATGAAATTGACCTTTGTATTGAAATGAAATGAAACGGATCAAGAATCTGACAATGTAAATGAAACAAAAAGAACAAATGAAATATGTCAAAACAACCCTCTGTGATTGTCTTTTAACAGTAACTAAACACTTTTTTTACTGTTTCACACCAGGATTGTCAATTTTAAGTTACTTTCTGAATGTATTTAACTCACTAAGGTTAATCGTATATGCATAAACCTTTTCTAATTCCTGTTTAACTTTAATTTATATTATCCAATTACCTTACACCTCCTTATAACTATTACAAACTTTACTAACCCTTTTTAGCTTTTAACACATTCAAAAATACACTCAAAATGGGAAAAACAGTCACAATATCATTAGTGCACTCGAATGTTTACACACATCCCACCCCGTTGCAGGCCTGATACGGAGCTTGAGTGCGTAGTGGCCTAAAAACGAACTGGCCCCTTCACTCCAGAGAGCAAACAAAAACAATGTTTGGTTATTACCTCAATCTGGTTGCTAGTTGGCGTTGAAACACGTCTGCATTCATCAAATTGAACTGATCCAGAGCCTCGTGTGTTGAAACGTCTCTGTGTACCACAGGTGCGGTGGTTGTTTAAGCATCGAATTCTCAAAGTTACTGGACGATGCTCACCGATATTTTCATCCCGGGAAACAAAGTCTGCGTATTTATCCTGAAACTCCGCTTGGGTTAAGCAGGGAACAACGACAGTTTCAGTCTAGAAAGTATGAAAAACTGCACAGCGTTCAACTCTGGCCGAGCCGAACATGCAGCGACTACAAACTTGCATGAAACAGTCTGAAATAATAACGAGCCCCTCCTTAGTGAAGAAATACGAACAGTACTTCTGATTACAGGAAAGATTCTCGTTTTAACTACTCCAAGACATCGCTAATCTTCCATCTTTTATCCATCTTAGTTTTTTTCCCTCTTCTCTCTTCTTCTCTCCTGAACTCACTCTCATAGGAAAATCTGATTGGCTCACAACTCGCCAGTCTCTTATTTGACCAATACACATCATCTCAAAACCCAAAATGATGTTAGACACGTTTTTTCACAGGTACCCCCCCCCCCCCCCAACCAAACTCTAATATAGGAAAGAAAAAAAAACAATACATATTAAAAATAAACATATTTGAAATTACAAAAGAATAATTAAAACAAAGCATTTTATCATAATTTCACCCTTAGCAAATATAGAAAATGACACCTATATACATCAGGGTTACATGTGGATGTGATCTTTATCACAGCTAACCTTCTGCCAACAAATTGGCAAACACAAACAGCACGGCTATAAAGGGTACAGGCAACCCAGATGACAGAGCATAAGATAGCCCCAAAAAAGTAATCAAAATGGAGTCTTCCTGTGAATAAAGTTCACCGCGGGGTCAAACACTGAAATGCCACACGGCATCTCTCCTGCAGTTGCTCTTCAAAAAGCATTTACCTGTGGATGCTATACCTCAGCCACTGGAGACAGCATCTATTATTTCCTCCTTTATTTGATCAGATTGAACTTCAGAGGAAGCAATGTTGAAGCTGGCAAAACAAAGGAGGCTGGGATAAGCAAAAGTAACAGGGTGAACTGTAAGTTCAGATGCAATTCGGTTAGCCAGCTGAGCCTAATATGAACTGATGGAAAGGGGAAGACAAGAAATGGCCAATTTGTTTTCAATTGACGAACAACGCATAGTTAAATTTTTTCAAGTTCCTTAGTGTCGCTTTGTACAAACAAGCCTTGATTTATTTACTGTTTGTTCATAAAATGCTTCACTTGTCTTTTGTCCATTTTCTTCCCCATTATGTCCAAAGTGGACATAATATTTGTTGTTTAGCGCAGAGCATGATTAGCCTTGAGTTCCTTTTATTTTTTATATTGTTATAGAGTGTTGCAGTTTGTAATTGGGTATTGTGGTTTTATTAAAGTGGCCTTCATTTAATGTTCCATTAATCTTAAAATAACATCAAGACAAATGTGTGCGTATGTTTGACTGTTTCCTGGAGACACACTAATTCTGTGTAGGTGGGCTGACTGAAGCTTAGTAAATGTGAAAAAGATGACTCAGTAATTGGGTTTTACTCATTTCTATGAGGAACTTAAGCCTGTGTTGGCGCTGAAGAAACCCACACATCCAGTGCAAACTGGGCTTTCCATGTACCACAAGGGTAAAATCAATCTGTGGGGTATTATTAATGATAGAAAGAAAACAATGTGAAAAGGGGAGAAGGGGGACAACTGTAACAGTAAATTTCTCCCATATAAATGTTTCTTATATTAAAGGATGACTAGAAGACAAGAGATGTGTTATATTTTAAAAAAAGTTACAATTGCCTCCGGATTTTTATCAAAGCATTGGTACAGTACTGTATATTACAGATTAGTGCAATACAGTCTAAAAGAATACAATATGGTGCAATACGTAGTGGTATGTGCATGTAAAAACAAACAAACAAACAAACAAACAAACAAACATTTAAATTCATATTTGGACATGCTACTTATACAAACCCATGTGTTCAACATTTAAAGTCACTATTTTTACATATTATTATTCATATTTAGACTACTACTACAAACCCATACCCATTTAAACAATGTCATTTGCACATTCTTGTATAAAAACTCTGCGTACATACAGTATACTATTCATCTATATTTTCGTCTATTCAACACAGAAATACAGCAGCTAGACACAGAATTACATGATATATCATCAGATGCCAAATGTGTGTGTGTGTGTGTGTGAGAGAGAGACAGAGAGAGAGAGAGAGAGAGAGAGAGAGAGAGAGCACACATCTGGGCAATAACAATGTGATTTCTGATGGTTATCAGATGGTAATACCATGGTAATTTGATATAAAATTAGCATATTTATGTACCATTCTGTCTTTGCGTGGTGCTTCAAAGCAGTTAAAAAAATGCCATGTTACTACCATGTTAAATTGGTATATTATTACCATATTCATATACTATTGTATTTGCATGTTGCTTCAAGGTAATTAAAAAAAAATACCATGGTACTTCGCTCTATGATTACCATATTCATATAGCCTACCATTGTATTTACATAGTGCGTCCAGGTAATGGTACATGTCCAAAAAACATGGTACGACTCAGATGAGCGATTAATTTGTGATCGGACATCTTTAGTTTTGATTCAAAACTGGCAATAGTAAACATCGGGTACAAGGCATGATTTAGCGGTAGCTTAGCAAAAATATAGCTTCACTACTGAAAAGCTACTTGATTTAAAAACTAGCAAAGCTACCATCTCGCTACTCAGAAATGTAGTTAAGCTAATAGCTTCGCAATTTGTTGCGAAGCTACTGCCCATTATTGAGCTTAACGAAGGAACTAAAGTTCAGACCAAAGAATCAAACTAAGATGACCCAAAACACAATCGGTTTGCCTAAAAACCCTTATCAATAACTCAGAGCTGCTCATTACAGTATTTACTGCATAGTTAACCGATATGATACCTTTTTGTATCTGTTCCAGACAAAACCGAATCTCCAAAACTAATATGGTGTTTACTGAAACACATTAAATCTTTGCAGTAGAATATTTAAAGATGTTGAATCATGAAAATTTTTATTTACAATACAAAAGCTGAATCTACTACAATATATAATAAATACACTAAATTTCCAAAGTAACTTAGTCCTCCTTAGTCCAAACAAACCATCTATTAAAACAAAGCTGCAAAGTCATTAAATTAAATAAAATTAGAGTCCTAGATAACTTGTTGACAACGACAAGTTGTTTTGGGAGGCATATTAAAACATAACAATATTGCCACACAAAAATTATACACTCTATTTGGTGTTCAGCTACTTGGCCCATCCATTTGTGGTGAACTTATAAGGAGGTAGGATATATGCTGTTATTGCTAAAAATCATTAGAAGATATGAAGATATCAGAAGATATCAATTCACATCCCAAAAGAGCCAGAGCTGGGCAGTGATATACACAAGATAGGCGAGCGTTTCACACTGTACCTGTTACAGTATGTATTGTACCATGGCTGGAACACTGTATTGACCAGTCAGCATCCAGGATCAGCACTAACAGTTTTATAAATTACCTTGACATCTTCAACTCCAAAACCTCGATCTTACTCCAGTCTAAAATCCAATCACAAGACTTCATCCAGAGACAATTCTCTGAAAGTCATTTGTGCAACAGAAAGTATTTTTCTATACATATTTGCAGGGGCACCATATGTCACATTCCATGAAACATATGGAATTTTGGTGTTCCATCCCAGCAGCCTCTATGGTCATCAATCATACAAACTCAGAATTAAGAGCTCTGTTTACCTGTGCCTAGCCAGCAGTTTTTTTAAGCTTACTATGGAATACGAATACACACTGAGTGCTTTGTTATAAAGGCCTGGTTTCTCACAAGATCAATGAAGGAAAAAAATTATCTTAACAGAGGGTAGGCCTAGACTGAAGCTGGAGAGCTGTCTTGTTGCCTATTGTCTACATTGGCAACCGCCTCCTAAGGCAGCATCCTAACCGTCATGGAACCTTATACGTGACTTATTTGGAGTGTTTTAGCTATTCCAGTTTTGAATGAGATTTGTTCACATGAAAACCAGATTTGTCTTGACATCCAATAAAATCAGCTAGTTTTGTTTCCGTCTATAAGTTAATTCCCTTTCCATACTTTGGCTTTAAAAGCGTGTTGAAATGTGATCATACCCAACGTTTTATATTTCAGAGTGTCAAGATTTACAGCCTTTAGCGCATATCTAAATAAACCAGGAGACCCTTGTCAGCCAGAATCATTGTGCATTGAGACCATATGCATCACTTGCATCCCAGACAACATATCCATAATTCAGTAATTTGTTCTCAAAATTTAATGTTTTGGCTTGTTAAGAAAGTAATCATAAATTCCATGTTGTTCAGTTGTCTAAGCTAGTGTTGTTATCCATCTCTCTCTGGCGCTGTCTTGCATACTACCTCGTGGCGTATGGATAAAACACTGCATTATCAGGCTGATGTGCCTGTTCAAACTTGTAGAAACGTTTGTATTACAATGTAATTGTGCATTCTGCCGTGTATGGGGAGCAGTGTGGCTGTGGTTTTGGGACACGTTCTAAAACACGAGAGTTGTTGCAAGTGCGTCATTAGGTAAAATAGTTTGAGATTCTTTTATGTTAATTTGGAATTATGTTCCTCAACCCATTACAAATTAAAGATGGCACTTGCATAAATGAGATCTATATCGGGAATACAGTGTTTTGTTGTCATGGAAACAAAGTTGGAATATTGGATATAACTTTAGACAGATAAGCTTAGTCATCATATTAAAATCATTAGAGGTAGACCAATGTATCGGTTTTACCGATTAATCAGTGCCGATTTTTGCTTTATGTAACTATCGGTTTTCAGCCAAAATCTATGCCAATAGATGCAGATAGCTTTTTTTTTTTATTCCTCTGTGTTTCTCTTTGGCTGGCACTATTTTTATTAGATAATCAAGTAATCTAAATTGAAGCGAGGGCATGCAAAGAAATACGTGACTATATGAAAACGTGACCTATCAGCACATACTCTACAACTTCATATTTTATGAATGATAATAAACTTTATTCCTCATTAAACCTCATCTGGTTATATATATATATATATATATATATATATATATATATATATAAACTATAATATAGTTCATATTATATTAATATATATTATTCCTGTCAGGCAGACGTCAGGTGGTTAGAATGGGCAGCAACATCTCCTCATCAATGACCCTCAACTGGAGCCCCACAGGGCTGTGTTCTCAGCCCACTCCTGTATTCCCTGTACACACATGACTGTGTGGCAACACATAGCTCCAATGCCATCATTAAGTTGCTGACGATACGACGGTGGTAGGTCTGATCACTGACAATGATGAAACAGCCTACAGAGAGGAGCTGCACACTCTGACACGCTGGTGTCAGGAGCACAACCTCTCCCTCAACGTCAGTAAGACAAGGAGCTTGTAGTGGACTTCAGGAAGAAAGACAGAGAACACAGCCCCATCACCATTAATGGAGCACCGGTGGAGAGAGTCAGTAGTTTCAAGTTCCTCGGTGTCCACATTACTGAGGAACTCACATGGTCCGTCCACACTGAGGCCGTTGTGAAGAAGGCTCACCAGTGCCTCTTCTTCCTGAGACGGCTGAGGAAGTTTGGAATGAACCACCACATCCTCACACAGTTCTACACCAGCACTGTAGAGAGCATCCTAACTGGCTGCATCACCACCTGGTACGGCAATAGCACCGCCAACAACCACAAAGACCTGCAAAGGGTGGTGTGAACTGCCAGAAACATCATTGGAGGTGAGCTTCTCTCCCTCCAGGATATATATAACAGACGGTGTGGGAAAAAAGCCCAGAGGATCATCAGAGACTCCAGCCACTCGAGTCATGGTCTGCTCTCACTGCTTCCATCAGGCAGGCGGTATTGCAGCATCAGGACCCGCACCAGCCAACTACATGACAGCTTCTTCCCCCGAGCAATAAGACTTCTGAACACTTGATCTCTCACGATCAACAATCAGCACTGCACTTTGTTAATCTTCATCTTATTATCTCACACTGGACTGTCAAATATATTCTCCACAATATAACTACTGCATATATATTTTTATATACTCTTATTTTTTATTGTATTTGTATTCTATATTGTGTGTATTGTTTACTGTACATTGTATAATAGGATTGTGTTGTGTAAGTATATATACATTTGATATGTAAATTGTGTTGTGTAAATACGTTGTTTATTGTAATTGGTATATGTCTCGCCACTGTCATGACTGCTATGTTGCTCGAAACTGCACACAAGACTTTCACCTACTGTTGCACTTGTGTACAAACATTTGATTGATTTTTGATATAGGAAATGAAAAGCTTCATTTGGAAATTACTTAAACATAGAGCATTTTAACTGAGCCAAGTCGCTGTAATTTCAAAATAAGAGTCCTTTGTGAGTTTTGGGATTGTTTACAGTTAAAAGTCCCACATAATGCACCAAAGTTTTTTTTTTTTTTTTTGGTTATTATTGGGATTTGGGTTGAACAATAAACTGAATATGATTTTATTAATGTTGGACTTTTGTAGCCTCTATGTCTGTGCCATTGTAGTATAGTAATTTTTTAACATTCTTTAAATCAAATTTAAAAACTACCAGCTGATTAATCGGTTATCTGCATTTTTCACTACATGTATTGTTAACATCTTGTGGCCATACTGTCAAAACAAGGTAATTTTGAGCATTCATTGACTGGCCCCATTTACACTTCCCTTGTAAATGCCTTACTGTAACCGCAAATTGTGCTCATGTTTCTGTTTTCTTTTTTTTTATAAAAGAGGGATAAGTTTAAATATTTTTTTTTGCAGAAATCAACGTTATTCCACAAATGCTGTAAATTGAGTTTAACTTGCACAGAATCTGTAATATTCCTTTAAAGTCAACATGAAATAGCATTCAGAACCCATTTTATTAATATCGTAATTTACCATAATGTGACATAATTTCAAGTTCAAATGTACAGTATTCAACCAGACTTGATTTTATCTAACAGGAATTGATGAAGTTAAAAAATAAGACTTTGTGATGCCAACCGTAAAGCAAAGTAGTTTAAATAGCAAGCTATTACATTTTGATGATTGATGGCAAATACATTTTTTTTTCTTTTTTTAAATAACGTGCTCCAATGAATTATGAGATCAGAATGTGTATTAAGAAAGTATAGTGTTGATTTTAATTTCATGTTGAAAAAAAAAAGGATTTGGAAGACTAATCAATGCTTTTAATTAAATTGTAATAGCTAATTGTAAGATAGTAATAGAGTTGAATACTATGACAACTATATGAATTTGAGTGAACACAATCTCCACAATGCAATATTTCAGTGACATCCATTGCCTATCTCACTGCACTTGGTGTAAAACAATTTAGTTTGACAGAAGAGTCCTTGAGCTTTCAAGAGTACGATCTTTTTCTTACTTAACAAATGTGCATTTTTTCAAAAAGAGCTAAACATTAGTCTGCAAAATGCTGACATTTTGTTATTCCCTCTCATCTGTCAGTGCCATGACATGTACATAAGTGACTCATGCACAAATTTAACATGATTAATTTAATTCAGGAAAAAATGCACCTGACACCTATAAGTTACAATGCCAACCATAGCCATCTCCCAACGTGTCTTATCAGCCGTATACCTATTCCTCATGGTGCTATTGGATGAAATCATGTAGTCTTGTTCTCTTAGTTGCCCAGGCACACATGAATGCGGTTGACCAAGGTTGCATACAGAGAAAAGTGCCGCTGAAGTTGACCTTGCCCGGATAACCTCTGAACAACCCTGCTGACATCGTTACTTTGATGCCTTGTGAGCATCAGTGGCAGGCCCACTCACAAACACACACAAACACTCACTCCAAGAGTGTTTATTTTGATCTAGCTAGCAATGTCCAGTTTAAGGCCAGAGAGGTCATGTAGCTAAATCAAGCTGCTTCGTTCTTTCATCTGCTAACATTAATCATACAGCAAGATCTCATACATTTCTTGTTTTCTCTGTAAATGTTAATTATATAAGACAATGATTGCTGATACCAGATATTTAAAGTGTAGCAAAAAAATGCCCTGTTTTACTTTTTACCTTTTCATAATGTTCTATTCTAGGACTATATGGTGATGGTTTTAGTATGTTTTTATTATTATTATTATTTTACATTACATTGAGTGCACACAATACACAAATGCACACATAAAGGCAAAAATGGATGGATGGATGGCTGGAATCTGTCAAGCACGAGTATCCGCCCAGCTAAAATTCATCCTGACCTTTTTATGAACGCCACCTGAACTTGACCTGCAGATAAACCCTATTCCCCTTCCCTCCTTGTATAGACTGTAAAACACATCCCCGTTCGGTGAGATTAAGCCGCCTGGCCGAATGTTGGTATAACCTGATAATGGAGGAAGCTTTCATTTCAGTGGCACTTTTGTAACTCTGTCTCATCTCATGCTCTCGCTGTCTATCTATATCTCTGTCTCACTCCCTCTCTGGCGTTCCTACTCTCACTCGCACCTTGATGTGACGCTTAGCACGGCCGGAATGGGACAAGAAACGGCTGCCATTATTGCAGCTGAGTGCCATCCATCCTGCTGAGAATCCCTGGGCAAGAGATCAATACACACTGGCAGAGAAATGGAGTACAGGAGAGAGGAATCACTAAGAGAGAGAGGAGAGATGGAGAGGAAGGGAAACAGTGAGACAAAGATGGAGAGAGCAAGACAGAGGCTGGAATGGACAACTACCATGCTGCATGTACTATTTTTGCAGTGTGCATAGTGTGCACAATATGCAAATGATCTGAATGGATGGAAAAACTAGTATGACCTGCTATATTTGCCATCATTTTCTGGGTTCAACAGAGCACACTGTGTGAAATACTGTTTCCCAAAATGCAGTGTTGATCAATTGACCTGAATGATGAATGAAATGTACACAATACGATCAATGATTTTTAACATTTTCTTAGCTAATTATTTGATAGAATTTTAACATTTCTTAGCAACTAGGCAAAATAATAACATTGACTTATTTTTTTATTTTGTATTTTTTTTTTTTACGAACAGTTGCAGATGCAGGGTGTGTTTGAAACTTGTTGCAATTTTAAAACAATCATTATTTTTGCAATTTTCTTTTGTGTGTGTGTTTGTGTGTGTGTGTGTGTGTATTCTGAGATAGTAACTGGATGCCACTCGCTGCATTAAATATGCAAATACATATGAGGACATATGAGTCCCAGTTCATTTTAAACACTATTGGCACTGTATCTTTCTAAGGTATATAAAAAGTTTGTTTTAGACATATAGTAGTAAGTAAACAAGATACCCCCACATACTGTATATGTCAAACTACATTTAAAAAAAAATGTTTGACAGTTAAAACATTGACTACCTTAAAAACAAGTGAAGTTTGATCTTGAACTTGTCTATTTCATCCCAAAAACTTTGAAATTGTATGTTTTCTTTGTACTTTTTAACTGTGGTGAAAAATAACTATATGATTTAAACTAAATTTTATATTATTTTTTAAGAAAAACATTTGAAATGGGGCCCCAGGTTGGTCGGTTGCTTGGGGCTTCAGAAATCTTAAACCTGCCCCTAACTGCGCCCCTTGGTATGCCGACGCAACCACCCTTTAAGCTGCACCTATGCGTTGCATGCATTTCATATATGGTTTTTGCACCTCTAGTATGCTATGAATTCTATTCTGAAAATAAAAAATGACAAGGATAGAGAGAAAAAAGAAAACAAGACTTTGCTTTGCTTCCCAAACAAGCACCACTGAGGTATAGCCACTCACTGTTAAATAATTACCAGTTAAATGCACATTTATCATCATGGAATATGTTACTGTTCTAAGTGTTTGCGGCTCAGTGGCTTTAATCCAGTTCCCGTGGCTGTAATACACAGGGAGAGTTTTTCAAATGACTGTCATTACTGTAAATGATTATGTTTGCCCCTCTTTGATGCATACGAGGCAGCTGCTTATTCCGAGGAGGCAGTTTTATAGTCGTTCACCATGTCGACAGACTAGATCGTGTGCTCAGCCTCCCCCTTCTTAAAGAATCAGTGGCCCAGATGTCCTTTGAAATAGTCTGATTTGACACCAGTGAATAAATTTGCCATTAGTTTCAATTCTTAATATGAAGTAAGATTAATTTGAATAGTTATGTGCAATATGTTCCTAAAACTGAAGTATAGCTACACTTGTCCGTAATTTTAATGGTAAAAGACTGAAATTGCTACGGTAAAAAAAAAAAAAAAAGAAAAGTTAATTGGTTAATGGGTAGTTATCTTAAAATATATGACAAAAAAATATAATAGATTTAAAAAGACAATACATATATGGTAAAATGTTGTAAACATGAAATTTTTAAAATAATTATTATTTATTTTTTAAATAATTTTCTTTTTTTTTAAATATGATTTTTACCATACAATTAACGGTAAAAATGTATATTATTTTTAACAAGACAGTACATGTATTTTTTATCGTAAATTATTGTTAAAATTTTGGTAAAAACACAATAATCACACGTTCCCAGAATTCCCTGTGTGACCCATCACATTTCATTATATTTTATGGGAATAGTTATGTTTCTTCTTATTTTTAATATCATTTACGTATCTACATTGGGTTGTTCTGTGTTATATCTGATGTAGTTTAGTTAATGTTTATCGCATTATTCTAATTTAACATTTGTTACCCTGACGGTGTTTTCGGCACTGTTTCTACATGTTTGTTGGTCATTGCTTTTGGAAAGGCCACTGATGAACTTCATGTCATTATGTGCCTTTCTGCAATCACTATGGTGAGTAACATTACAATATAAAGTGAAAAGCAGATTTTTACAGTTTCAAAGGTTAAAGTATAAACTTTCTATCAATTAATATTATAAACTTCAATTCATTGTAAAATAAACAGGCATCAAAATTACATCCTGTATAGCCTGAAGCGTGGTTACCATATTTTTTACAGTGAATTTCTGGCAACCACAGCTGCTAGTTTTTTTTTTTACCATAAATTTAACAGGTTTTTTTTATCGTGTAGTTTCCAGTCTAGAAAATTCACATTTAAATTTTACACTTTCAAAAACAGCAAAAGCAGTGACACGTACATCACTGAGGTGTAAAGTATATTAAATGTGTGTGTTTATCTGGAAGATGTAACTTATGTAGCATTCGCTTATCTGCAATACATCGTTTAAATGGATGTTCAGATTCAGTAGATGTTTACAATTGTTAATATATAAGTGTTCTTTTTAAGACATTTATTTGATGTTTGTACACAACAGTGATGCTTAAAATAGAACATCTGAGCAAAGTACATGAGGAAAATTTGAATAGCTTGGGAAACAATGCTCTCAGTAATATTTCATTTTAGTATCACCTTCATCTCAGATGTTTCTCCTAAAACTTCATTTGGAGAAATAAATATAGACATAAATGAGACATAAATATGTTGTTGAAATAAAGTGAGTGTAAAGGTATTTAGATGGGCAGGGAGGAGGCGAGAATCGGCTTGACAATATAAATAATAGTTTAGTGAGAAACTTAAACAAAATACACAGACACACACACATGACGGACATGCCCTTAAACGATCTCTCTCTCTCGCACCACCCTCCGCAGTTGGCCTTTATCCCTCTCGGAGGCTTGATTAGCCTGATAAAGGACCGGGTGTGTGGAATCACGACCCGGCCCCACCCTCCGCCCTGCCACGGTGAGCATGCAGAGCTATAAAATCAAAGTGGACAGCAAGGCTCATATAATTGGCTTTTGGTAGAATTTGATAAGCAATGTTTGAGTTCATAATGAAATCTATGACTTTTTTTTTGGCAGACTGTAGTATCTTGGAAAATATGAGCACAGCTTGACATTATTGAGCTCTTTTCTTTAGAACAATCTAGAGGAGACACACGTGAGGTTATTGGGGTCTTGAAGCAACCTTTCGCATTTCCCAGACACTGGACAGTAAATCAACGAGTCAAGCACTAAACAAGCTCATTATATAGGCACAACCGCTTGCAGAAAACATATTGCAGCTTGCAATTATTGCATTTAAAGACACCTCAACAAATTCCAAGGTGGGACAGCTGGAATTAAATCAGGAAAAAGTAAAAGTCCATAAAGTAGCATGATGGAAAATAGATTTGACTTTATATGTACTATTTTCTACATTGTGTTGACAAGAAAGGGGAAAATCTCCTTCACGGACATTTGAGAGGCAAGTGACAGTAAAAAGCAAACATCAACAATTCTGACTCTACAGGGCAATACTGACGGAACTAACCCAGCTCTGCAATCACATACTGTACATTTCCAGGCCTGCTGCACACGATTTGCACATTGTATTCCTCAATGCAAGGGTGCACATAATTGCATGGAGAGACGGGGTGAAAGATACACAGACACCATATAGAGAATGAAAGGAAAGAGACATCAAGCATGAATGTGCTGACAATGCATAAGTGTTTGGCCGCTGACGGGACGCTGTTCAAATTTGTTAATGGAATTTTATGTGAGCTCCAATTTCTCTCTCTCTCTCTCACTGTCTCTGTATCTCTCACTCTTTCTGTCCTCTGTGTATCCCATTATGGCTTCAAAGTGTACAGAAGGCGGTCCAATACCTAATTTTGCAGTTGAATAAACATTTAGATTGCATTAACTTTGGCTTTTTCTTACTGAGTTCCCTCAGTAATTTTCTTAGAAATAGAGGTTGTTCTGGAAGTTAAAGGTAAAATCATTATGGTTTCTGGGTGGTTTCGTACAATTTAAGGTCGTATACTGTATGCTTGAGTATTGCCATTATAGTGCAGGGAGATCTCCTTTTGAGAAAATGTGAGAGATGCTTGCTTATGCAAAGCCAGGGCATCGCTATGCAGTTTCTGAGGTATTCTAGGTGGTTGCTATGTGGTTGCTTGCTGGTCTATGTCAGAAAAGCCCTTCCCCAATTCTATGATATTTTGATTCCTAGATATGGCTTGAGTTATTTAAATTTGTATTTTTTTGTATCATCTGCCAGAAAAAAATCATAAGTCTGATTGTTTGACACGATTTGAGGCATCATTCATGTCCGTAGTACATACGCGAGAGAGAGCGAGGTGCACGTTTGTGTTGTTACATCAAATCAAGATTATATCGAATCATAAACCTCATATAATGCATCGAATTGTGAGAACATATCATCTCACCCCTAGACCCTAAGTATGAAAAATAGCAATAGTAAACAATTAATAAAGAATGCTTGCATTAATATCCATAGGTGACTTAAATCCAGCAGTTTAAATTCACTCCAGAACAGAATACAACATTCTTGCCACAATGTCATACCTTATATAGCATTGCAGGACTGCCCATGGTTCTTTATTTCAAACGGCACATTTGACACCTCTACAGATCTGCTCTCTGCCTCCTTGTGTCGTTTAGTTAAGAAACAGCTGCTTCGTCCTCTCACCGATCTGTCGTGGCACTGCATAATACTTTAATGCCAGTCATCTGGAGAAATGCTGGGAGAAACGTCTCCAGCTACTCTCAGACCCATTTATTCTGGTTCGAAACATTTCATTCCATATGTTGTCCTTATTCATGTCAATGCAGAGACGATTAAGGTGGTATGGAAAAGAACATCTCAGCTGTTGAGCTCAGGGAGATCTAGAATACCTGAAGAAAGCTATATGTTAGCATTCCTACTCATCTCAATGGTAGAACTCAGTTGGCGCGTGACCAAACCACTGTTACTTTTTATAAAAAGTAAGCAAAATGAAAGTCACAACTACTTTAAATGGCCATCAGAGAAGAAACATATGTTTTGCCCCCATAATGGTGTAATTACAGCATCTGTCAGCAGGAGCTAGCTGGACCAGCCAAACATTGACCCCTTGGTTGAGCTATAGTGGAATGAACATTCAGAGCTCGGTCAAGGACAAATGTTGACCATATAAACTGTTAGGGAGCACATGATGGATAGCATGTGCTGGAATCAGTGATATATCACATACCTTCTAGACATACAAGACATAATCACACAAGATACAGCACATGTCTAGATCAGATACCACCAGATGTGAAAGCAAATAAGAAGAAATCGTTTTGGCTTGAAAAAAGACTATTTGAATTGAAAGCAATGTAGCAAGGATGAAAAGAAATCCAATGGGTGTCCAATTGATGTCCAATATGTCAAAAACCCAGAAATGGCACGGAAATATTTGAACTACTCTGTAAACACAGCGCCTCTCAGGCCAGACAGTGAGGAAGGCTTCCACGGTCTGAAAAATGGGGCATCTGTGATAATTTCTGACATATCTGACGGTTAATTGGGAATTTTTACATCTGACATCCATGGGACACGATGGCAAGCACAGCTTGCTCTTTTGATGTTTGAAATCCTGACCCCAGTTGTCCTTCCAAGTGAGGGAAGTGTCCAGTAGTCAAGCTGCGTGGCTGAGACGTTGACCTCTCTTGTCCTCATCACCTCAATAAACTGCTTTCCTTCAGTATGTTCCTTAAAATTTTGTCTGAGCTGGCGGAGAAAGCCAAATTCTAGATTTGGATAAATACCAATGCTTGCAGTGCCACAAAAGTTACAAAAAAAGTTTACAATATAATGTTTTTGATATCAGTTACATAATTACTTCAGCTAGTGGTGCATAAATGAAACAGTTCAGCTTGAAGTTTTAGGTAAGCTTAGGTTATTGGCTTTAGTTTTTTTTTTTTTTTTTAAATGCTGCATCAGAACCATAAACAGATGTGCAACAATGTTTTTTTTTTCTTTTCGTTTTTTGAGAATTAAAACAGTGCTACACACTCTTTGCAATACAAAAGTGGCAATAAATGGTTAAATTAATTCAGCATGACAATAGTAGAATGTCGTCTTCAACATCGCCTAAAAGGAGACTTCCACATGATTCGCATCAGCATTGGCGAATATATTGGACTCTATGAAGTTAAGCGCCAGAGTCGGCATTATGCTTCCACTGATCTTTGATATGATCTAATCAAAGTTCAAACATTTTCAACATTGACCACATTGCCACTGACCTTTCGAAGCAGCAGCCAATGATTACCGGGCAATTTGCATATATGCAAAGTCTGTTTATGCAGTGACCAACTGCACTGTGGTGATTTTCACATTTATCCACACTAATGATGTCTTTTAGAGTACAAAGCAACAAGAACTATTTTAAAACTGCCAAACTTTATGAAGAGAGATTGAATATCTAATTTTTTTATTCTACATATTAACCTAATTGTTTCCATGCATCCACAGACCTCAGTTCTTAAACAAAATTCACCACGAACATCATAAGACCTTAACGTAAACCAGTATTCTTATTACATTCTACAATGAATCAATTTATCAAAGCAATGAACAGGGCTTCATTTCTCTTCTCGAAATATGTTTTCAATGTTTACGGTGTACACCTACTGCTTTCTTGCATGGCAAACGCGCAAACTCACCCTTCTGTGATGCTATCTGAAACTTTGATGTCAAAGCAGCACTTCACCTAAGTCATGTGGAAGGTCCTTTAGTTACTTCTTGAGTGCTGAACATTCTATCAGTGCAATTCAGATTTTCGAACTTTTTCAAAAAGAGATTTTCGAAATTTAATCTTAAAGGTTTACAAATAACAAAAATAGGCAGCACACCAAAGGCCGAAATTATCTACAAAACAAAGTTTGAATGTTGCTTCCTTCTTGTGTAGAAAAGTAGAATATGTGAGGAATATCAAAACAGTGCTTGCCTTAGAAGCACTGTATAAAGACTTTCCCTTCTCCCCAGAAGGATGTTTCCAGAAATTACTTGGGGCGTTTCTTAAATTAAGTGCCTTTCGTCAATTAATTCTGAAAGACAGACTTTCACACTTCTGAAGGCTGACTATTTATGCATCAAAACTGCTGAAGAAGCCACATTTCCCTGCTCCAAGCATGACAGGGATATTGTCGCAATAATAACATAATTATATGCTATTAACGCATGTTTAATTACATCTCATTTTTACAGTGGTGGGTGGACAAATACATTTCCCCTTTTGAATTACATTTCCTTGTTATACCTGACAGCTGAATCGAGAAAATGGCAATCTGCATGTCACAAATACGCCTTGCAGCGGAGATATCGTATTTGTAATCCTGTTGAAAAATGTGGGCAGCACCGGCGGCTCTCACATCTGAGCTTGCCTCTTCTCAGCTGGACACATCTGGACATGTGGGAGATAGGGAGATAATTTAGTCACCCCTGGTCAGCTGGACCCGTGCCACGGTCCAGAGGGGTTTTCTTCTTTCGCACTGGGAAGTGACTCTTGCTTTAATGTGGTTTTATAGCAGGCCTTGAAAACTCTTCTGTATGTTATTAAAAAGAGCTTCTATCTGGTACAAAAGAACACAAATGAGACATCTCTTAAAACAGCCACTAACGTCTTAATGAGTTTAAACAAAGCACGATGGAAGTGAAGGAGGACAATTTTTTTTTAGGGTTTAAAGGCAGAAATGTGAAGCTTCTAATTTTATAAAAGCATTTATATTGTTCCTTATGTTAAAAGGTTTTTGTATTACCCTGAGCTGTATAGTTGTTTAAATCGTTTTTTTTCTCATCATATTACAATGATGTTGTAAAATTGAACTTCGATTGTAAGTGCCTTTCTGTAACAATTTTTTTTTCTTTTTTTTGTTTTTGTTTAAGAAAAATAGGGACAAGTCAAAATAAATGTTTTTAGTTATCAACATTTTATGTACATTTTAATACTGTTGATTGATCTTATAGATCAAATTGATCTATAAGCTTTTCATTGCCTATATCAAAAATCAATCAAATCACTTTATTGTCACACTACTATGTACACAAGTGCAACGGTTGGTGAAAGTCTTGTGTGCAGTTCCGAGCAACATTGCAGTCATGACAGTGGCGAGACATACCAAATATCCGCGCTCTCAGCTTGCAGAGCTTGTTGTCCAGAGACTGAACATTTGCCAGTAGCATTCTGGATAGTGGGAGTCGTTTTGCGCGATGTCTTACTCTGATGAGAACGCTGGCTATTTTTCCCCTTTTCCTTCTGCGTTTCCACGGCCTGGCAGCCCAGACAAAGGGCTCCGCTGGCGTGTTTGTAAACAGCTGGTCGGCATTGAGGAATTTGAAGTCCGGTTTTCGGACTTTAGAAAGTCTGCCGAATTGCCGAACCAATGTCCAAAAGCGTTTGTCTGTCGTATGCAATAAGGCAGACAACATCCAAGACGAAAAAAAAAAAACTGTAAACAAAACAAACAATAAACTGCAGTGTTGTGTCGGAGCTCGCAATGCAGCAGCCATACTCGGCGCCATCTTGAGTCCAATATTGTGTTAACCCAGAATATTCTTTTTAAAGAAATGCTTTCACATTACATAATTTGTATAAACTCTTTTAAAAACTTTCAAAATTTTTCTTTAATTTTTAAGCCAGCTTAAAGGGATAGTTCATCCAAAAAGGAGATGTTCACACTAAACACGTTATTGCGCTAAAATGCTAAAAAGGTGCCTCAAGATGTGTTGTTAAGCTTTAATTTTATTTAACTTGAGACAGCATGTAAATACAGCCTGATCTCATTATATTTACATGGCAATGGCAATATTTGTGCAAAACAAAATTACGTGCTTCATTACTCGTTTGGCTGCAGTTTCCCAGGGAAATATCCAGTGGGTGGTGCCAAAATCGAGTGAAATGATGTTGTAATCAGATGAGGTTTTAAGGTGAATATTAGATGGATGTGTTAATGGGTAAAATATACCTGTTTAATCTCAAACTTTAATGAGAGCTACAAAACAGACATCCATCCATCCATCCATCGTCAACCGCTTATCCTGTACAGGGTCTCGGGGGGCTGGAGCCTATCCCAGCTAACATTGGGCGAAAGGCGGGGTACACCCTGGACAGGTCGCTAGTCCATCGCAGGGCCCAAAACAGACATCCTTACCCTAAATCAACACCTAAACTTAACCGATATTAGATATTAAAAGCACATTTACTGAAGCAATCATGTCATTTCATGTGGCTTCTATTAAACGGTCACTTCATATTCACCTTCTTTTGAGTGTTCTTAGCTGGGCTGGAGACTCAGTCTCCAAGTCCAAAGTTCAACACTCTATCAGGTAAGCTACCATGCAAGATAATCACATTACAATAAGTGTTTAAATCAGAATCAAAATCAGCTTTATTGCCAAGTATGCTTGCACATACAAGGAATTTGTCTTGGTGAGAGGAGCTTCCAGGTGCACAACAATACAAAAACAATACAAAAACAGCAGCAAGTCATAGATAATTAAAAACAAAACAAAGAAAAGAAAATAATAAAAATAAAAAATAAATAAATTATAAAACAAAATAATAAAAATAAATTATTATACATATAAGTAAAAATATTCAGACACACACCTACATACATATCCACATACACACACACGTAGTGCAAATCGAATAAAATCTGTTATATAAAGAACAAAAATACAGTATATTATGTACAGTGCTATGTATGTAATGGCAGAAGTGTATATTTTAGATAATATAAATAGACTTAAACTGTGTATTGCACATAATTATTGCTCAATGGTGTGGCTTTAACTGTTTACGCGATGGATCGCCACTCTGAAGCGTCGGCCAGAAGGCAACAGTTCAAAAAGGTAGTGGGCTGGGTGAGTGGGGTCCAGAGTGATTTTTGCAGACTTTTTCCTCACTCTGGAAGTGTACAGTTCTTGAAAGGGGGGCAGGGGGGAACCAATAATCCTCTCAGCAGTCCGAACTGTCCTCTGTAGTCTTCTGATGTCCGATTTCGAAGCTGCACAAAACCAGACAGTTATTGAAGTGCAGAGGACAGACTCAATGACTGCTGAGTAGAACTGTTTCAGCAACGCCTGCAGCAGGTTGAACTTCCTCAGCTGGCGAAGGAAGTACAACCTCTGCTGGGCCTTTTTCAATGTCTATCTCCCACTTCAGGTCCTGTGAGATGGTAGTGCCCAGGAACCTGAATTACTCCACTGCTGCCACAGTGCTGTTCAGAATGGTGAGGGGGGACAATGTTGGGGTGTTCCTCCTAAAGTCCACAATCATCTCCACAGTTTTGAGCGTGTTCAGCTCCAGATTGTTATGATTGCACCAGACAGCCAGCCATTCAACCTCCTTTCTGTATGCAGACTCATCATCATCTCGGATGAGGCCGATGACAGTGGTGTCATCTGCAAACTTCAAGAGCTTGACAGAAGGATCCTTGGTGGTGCAGTCATTGGTGTAGAGGGAGAAGAGTAGTGGAGAGAGCACACATCCCTGGTGGCACCAGTGCTGATGGTACAGGTACTGGTAGTACATTTTTGCTGTCTAACAAGCTGCTGCCTGTCCGTCAGAAAGCTTATAATCCACTGACAGATAGACATGGGAACAAGGAGTTGGTCTAATTTAGTCCGGAGAATAGCTGGGACGATGGTGTTGAAAACAAGCTGAAGTCCACAAAAAGGATCCTTTCGTATGTCCCCTGTCTGTCCAGATGTTGCAGGACATGATGCAATCCTATGTTGACTGCATCATCCACAGATCTGTTCGCTCGATAAGCAAATTAAAAGGGGATCTAGAAAGGGTCCAGTGATGTCCTTCAGGTGGGCCAACACCAGTCTTTCAAATGACTTCATGACCACAGATGTCAGGGGTAATAATTGAGCGTTTGAAGCAGCATGGGACTTCACACTGCTCCAGTGATCTATTGAAGATCTGAGTGAAGATGGGGGGCAGTTGGTTAGCACAGGATCGAAGGCACGCTGGTGAGACGCCATCTGGGCCTGAAGCCTTCCTTGACCTTTGCTTCCAAAAGACACGGCACACACACATTGTCTTCACAGATCTTGAGTGCAGGTTGAGTAGAAGGAGGGGGGAGGAGGGGGGTTGCAGGAGGTGTTAATGTTTGTGTGAAGTGAAGGTCCGAGTGCATGTGGGGTGTGAGATTGGGCCTTTCCAATCTGCAGTAGAATACATTCAGGGCGTCAGCCAGTCGTTGGTCCACCGCAGGGTTGGAGTCCTGTAATTGGTAAGTTGTTTTAGGCCACTCCACACTGATGCAGGGTCGTTAGCTGAAAACTTGTTTTTCAGCTTCTCAGAGTAACTTATTTTAGCCACTCTGATTTCCTTATTCAGTGTGTTCTTGGCCTGATTATACAATACTTTGTAGGTGGGTCTTTAATACAAGCATTTCCACATTTCACCCCCCTTAATACCCTTGATTTGTAAAATAAGAAAGTGAATAAAACACACAGTCCTTGTAGCGGCTCTAGTGTTCATTTCTCCAGGAAACTGCAGAAAAATGTTAAATGTGGCAAGTAACACTAAGTTTGCAAACATGTAGTTATAATATGTTCATTCTATGAGACTAGGTTGGTAAAAAACGTGGCATTTGTGCCAGAGATTCTAAAAAAACAGCGAGTTGCAGAGCACTGCTCAAAAATGTCTAGCTAGCGCATGTTTACATAGAAAAACAATAAAAAAACAGTGTTTGGTGTTCTATCTTTGTGCCATTGAAGAGTCCATATGTTCATAATACAGGCCATGATAATGACCTATATGGTTTAGATTGTATAAAAATGGATGATGCATGGATTTTAGCTCGACGAGCTAAATACATCTGCCAACCCTCGGGCCTCTACTCCTCGCACACACTCTCACTGATGTTTAAGTGTAAAATATCCAGGCTCCTGCCATACATGGTTTAATATAAAATTATATCCCTTAAGGTCTAGTTGCCAGCTGCATGGGCTGTAATAATGATAATCACGGTCAGAGAAGCTACATTAAAAAAAATTGCTGGATGTCATATTCTGTCATGAGGACTTAGCACACTCCAAAGTCTTATCAGTGGTGTGCCCTTTGAGAACACGTCTAAAAGTTAAGAAGCAGGAGGGGGTTATTGGGTGTTTGTCTCAGTTTGTTTGCTTGTGCATATAAATATTTTATTTGCACCTCATATTCTCTCCAAATTGCTAATGGATTTTGAGATGTCTGCATCATTATTTCAGGAGACATTCTCTCGTGATACTGATACGACATTAAACCAAGCACCATTCTTGTGAAAAAAGAGTCGCTTTGAGTGATTTAGGTGAGAGCTTTATTTTAAGCTATTACTGGGCTTCTATATGAAAAGTCTTCTAATACATGACGGGTTAAGACAAAAGCATGCATGGAAAGAGAAATGCTATACACAATGGGTGATTTCTTGACCCAAACATGACCAGACCTCGAGGAAATATTCCTCTGATGTAAACCATAAAAGCTCTGGTGTCTAAATGCACAGTTCTTGTTGTGACCTGCTCAGAGTGCTCTTTGGTCCTCAAGTGTCTCTGCATTGTGCAGATGCAAATATAAAGGGAAAATGTTTTGTCGTACCTTTCAGGCAACAAAAGGAAAGGCGTACAAAAGCACTAGAGTATATGGACAAACAACATTTATGTATAAAATAGTATGCGTGTAAGAGTACCTTTTTGCAGTACGTCTCCAGCAACAACTGGAAAAATGAGAAGAGAAAGCAAGATCTTACAACAAATAGACAAAATGTGTTTGTACTCAACTGAATATGCCAATTTGTTTTATTTTTTATCTGGAAACAGCAACAAAACCAAAATCATACAACTAGTGATGGCTCTTGTAAGGAATTTAACAATATTTTTTGTAGATTTCAGTCCTATCCTGTTTCAGCCAAAAATGATCATTCTCTCATTATTTACTCACCCTTATGCAGTCTCAAACTTGTATGACTTTCTCTCTTCTGCAGAACACAAACAAAGACATTTTGATTGAGATGTGTGGTGTTTTGTACTATTTATAGCATATGGAACACAACCTTTGAATGGAACACATTTCACTTACACTTTCTTTACACCGAAATATGAACGATTTTGAGACTAAATTGTTAATACAAAGATTTGTCAACAGGGTAAAAAGTAGAAGAAAACAGGAAGTAAAAACTGAAGGAGATTTGTGTTGGATGGTTTAGTGCCCTATTCGCTAAAGGAATTATGCAGATCAGGCAACGGCGTAAACATGGACACAAAATATGTGCTAAATGCTATTTGCACATAGTTAAAAATGATTAATAAAAATGTAATTTACCACCTGCTTCCTTAGGGTGGTAATAATACGATGTCAATTAGCAAATAGCACAGAGTTTTGTGAATGAAGTGAAATCTATAATGAGCCTAATTTATTTAGAATGGGGGTGTGTTTGCATGGAAAGTAATGACAATTACATACAGTTAAATACTTAAGACACAATGCTTAGTGCTGTTTGCACCTGATTAAACTAGATTAAATGTGGTAAGTGAATAGGATTCAGGTTTTTGCGCCGCAAAAGTGGCACAAGTGTTTAGTGAATTCACCCCTAAATGTTTGCTTGAAGTGAATCTGGCAGGACTACGTTTTTATCACCCTCTCTAAACACCTTCTGAGATCTAAGAAATCTAGCAGATCTAAAAACTAGGCAATGCTCTTTAGATATGCCCAGTGGAGGACTGTAATGTCGGAGCAGTTTGAAGAAAATCTTCAAAGCACCAGTATTTAAGGTAACTCTATTGCTGCCTTAAGTACTGAGGTTTGTTACCACCACAGCAACACAAGAACAAGTACAGGTTTTGTGGCAGTAACATTTCAGGTAACTCTATCGTCCCCCTTGAGTACTAAGGTTTGTTACCACCACATGCTTGCAATGTGTGGGCTAAACAAAGGATGATTCATAAATGTAGCTTAATATGCAGAGACAACTATAATTAAGCCATTCATAGATTGATTTTGTTTGGTTTGTTTGAGCATCCAGACCAGTGCCACATAGAGTGTGTTTCTGGCTAAACTGTAGTGTTTACCAGACCTTCAAGTTTTCCGAAGGCTGCAAAATAGTATTGAAAAGCGTTTAGGTTGCTAAGGGAGTATATTTTATCCGAGGTGCATGGGCAGCCCCTGTGAGCAAACCCTGTTGCTATGAGACAGATTGTCTTTTGCAGATACCTGACCTGCATTCCAGGTTTGCGCCATACTAGAACGGTCCACCTTGCCCCTTGTATTCCCACATCTATCCCCCGTCTCTTCCTACAATGGTAGAGGGTTTCCGCACACATTTTGACTGCAGACAAGAGAAGAGATGCAGCCTGAGACCTCTATGCGAAACAAAGCAATTGCGTTTCATATTGAATTGGGAATTAGGGACGCAAGTGAACTCCCTTCTGTCAAGATCCTCTTTTATACTGAAGACTTGAAAGGGAAAAAAGGAGGTAAGTAATGCTTGAACTGTCTCAATATGCTGATCTGGGATCAGCATCATGCAGCTTAAACTGCTGATTGTGTAATCCTCTCCTTTGGAGATGGTGGACACTTCACTGTGTCTGTATTAGCACAGTTGTATGAGAGGAAGAGACTTTCTAAACACTTATATACAAGTATTCATCTGCTTGATTCTAAATAGAAAAAGCATAGAATTTATAGGTGTCATGAAATGGAGAATCATATTTTCCTTGATATTTAGTCAAATATGTGGTAACAGTGCTATAAAAACATTCTTTAAATTTCAGAACTCAAAACTTCCTCCTGAGTCTAAAAAGAGCATTCATAGCTGCCACCCTGCTGAAACGTCTATTTTTGAAATCTGTCTGTTCGTGACATCATGAAACATTTGTATTTACACATCCCACAACATGCGCCATGGCACCCTTGGCCCCGCCCACTGGTGCACAATTCAAGTCAAGAAAGCAGGCCTTGTGTGGTTACTGTTCCAAACATAACACCTAAGGGGAACCATCAGGACTATTTTGGATTATTCTTTTATATATTCATACACAAAACAGACATCTTTGGCCGCTTGACACATACCTCGTGCCACTTTTAAAAGATGGGGTTTCAAGTTACAACACTGAAGGCAGAAGCATTTCTCTTTCATTCAGCTGCTGTCTGTGTTGCTATGAGCACAAACATGTCATGAATGCGCTCTTTCTACCATCTGAACTATTTTAGAATTTTTTTATATTTTATGCCCTTTCTCCCCATTGTGGAATGCCCAATTTCCACTACTTAGTAGGTCCTCATGGTGGAGCGGATACTCACCTCAATCCAGGTGGTGAAGGACAAGTCTCAGTTGCCTCTGCTTCTGAGACAGTCAATCCACACATCTTATCATTGTGGCTCATTATGCATGACACTGCAGAGACACCACATGTGGAGGCTCATGCTATTCTCTGTATACGCACAACTTCCTAAGTGCCCCATTGAGAGTGTGAACCACAAATCGTGACCACGAGGAGGTTACTCCATGTGACTCTACCCTCCATAGCAATTTGGTTGCTTAGGAGATCTGGCTGGAGTCACTTCTCACCCTGCATTCAAACTCGCGACTCCATGTGTGGAAGTCAGCATCAACACTCGCTGAGCTACCCAGGCCCCCCATTTGCACTATTTTTAATTGTTGGTGTATGTAAAAATAGGACGTCTCTGACAATGGATGTTTTTGTCTGTTTCGGTGTCTTACCGGTGATGTGCACCTCAGTGCACCTATAGTATGTATGTGTGTAATTTCACCATTATTTGTACTGTGTGTGTGCATTTTTTTTTGGCACATGTCAGCATGGATTGCTTGTTAAAAGACAAAATACGATTTAAGCTTCGCCAATTAATTCATGAATACTGTATTTCAAATGTCAAGACGGTTTGATAGTTTATGGTGCTGAGTGTTAGCAATTGTGCTTGAGATGAATAATTTTGTATATTCAGATATAATGTGTTGGATGTGCATCATGCGTAAACCCTGCAATTTAGTTTTATAATGTTCTTCCAACTGAGTTTGCTGAATTTGAGGGACTGCGAGGTGTTAGCCAATCAGAACAGTGGGCGTTTACGGTGAAGCGACGAGCGTCTCAGACAGATGGACAAAAACAGAGTGGAATTTGATCCTTTATTACAAAATTGCTACGGTTTTGGTGCAAAAAAACTTTCAGAACATTATCAGCGGACCTCAGGGAAGATAATTAAATTATAAAAAATAGTACCTCATGACCCCTTTAAAGGAATGGTTCACCCAAAAATGAAAATTCTGTCATAATGTCGCTCCAAACTGTATGACTTTATTTCTTCCTTGGAATGCAAAATAGAAATGAAAAAGAATGTACTTGTTTTATATGAATTATAACAAATAACTTTTGTGGTAATCAACATAATGCCACAAATTATTTTCAGCTTAACTTGTATTGAATCCGGAATATTCCTTCAAGAAAGTAAATAGGGTTAATTTTGATGTCATGTTGACTTTAAACCTACTCTAAAAAATAACTCTTCTCTTTAAGTAAGAAATAGTAGGATGTGAGTAACCACTATAATAAATAAATAAATGAATGCATACATGATACATACATGCCTCAATAAATAAATAAATAGCATATCCTTCTATAGTACACAATAGAAATTTTCGAAGTGTGGGTGTTGGAACATTTGTTTATCAGTATAAGACGTGCATGAAAATCAACATGTCAGCGAACATGTCAGTCCACTCAGCTGAGAGTATTCTTGAGCTCGAAAGTGAGAACTAATTGCTCTGACCTCTCGGTGACAAGAGCGCCCTTAGAAGAAACCGCAACAGTAATGACAAATTCAACACAACGTAAGTTTACGACGTCTCAATCTGTTTTCATTTAATTTCCAGAGATAATTTCTCCAAACAGTATGAAAGGGGAAATAGGAATGACAGCAGCACATGATTATGCCTTCATGAGTGAAATATTAATGAGACTAATCAATGGCACAGCTATGGAGCTAACAAGATCTGAGCCAATGGGTGTGGAGAAGCACTGACAGGGTTAGTGATCTCTAAACATGCATCTAGAGCAGTTTTGAAGTAGCACAGGGTCCGAGATCATTTGGCCCAGCTGCATCTGTGCAGGCTTTGCAGGCTCTGCAACCTCTTGACGATGGGGCGGCTGGCCGAACTCCGCGTTTCCCTAGAGAAAAAGCAGAGAACATGGGTTCCAGCTGTGATGAAGGAGATTATCAGGTCTGACGGGAGATGGATCACATGTGTGCTTGTGCTTAAAATTATGGGGGTAATTTACAAAGACTGAATTGCACCTGCTGATATAATAATTTATTTGCACTTGCTGTTTGCGATGTTTTACTTGATTGTGGAAGCTGATTCTCTAAAGAGGTAACTTCATGGGCAAGATTGGGTTTGTGGCCACTGTGATCCTGGAATCCGAATCTGCTTTTTTAAAATGCTGAAAATGCACCTTGTCTAAAGTGCACATCAAGATTTATGCAGGATTATAATGTTTTCTCCAGTTCAGATTGTTATTTGATGAAATAAGAACAAAGTATACTTCAGTGTTCTGCGTGCCAGTATATCTTGCGCACAGTACGTGTGACGCAAATTTTGTCATCGGCACAGAACACGCGGACTGTCTATACACAACCGCAAAGACATGTGTACAATTTGCATCATTGCACATCACCTGTGCAAAATAAAAATAGTATCACAAAGCAGTCGTAGTGCACATGCGTAAAACACATCCTTTTGGCTCATCTTCAAAAGAGTATATTTTGGAAGGCTGAGTGCTTGACTGTGCGTGAGATAAAACGGCAAGCAGAAGAACGAAGTATACCCTAGCATTTACTGCTTCCATGATCACTAGAAAAAGTATATCAGGGGTGATTACTTTAAGACTACACCGGAAATCACTGGATGCCCATTAGAGCCCCATTGAAACTTTGCTTCAAAGGCAGTCTAAGGTTTATACCTGTACTATTCAAATTAATGGCACAAACGATCATTGTTGATTGGACAAGAGCCTCTAAATGCTAGGTCCTGCTAGATGCCGCCCTTCTCTGGGAATTTACAGGAGATTAATGAGCGCTATTTGCATTAAATCTGCATTTGATTGCCTACTAGACACTGGGATTTCAGTCAGTGTATTTTTGTCCAAATTGGGAGCCTGGCTTCTCTATATACTTTAATGACTGGTCGAGCTCTCAGATGGACAGGACTTCACCACAAATTGACAGAGTTTGATATGAAAAAGCACAGCTGTTGAACACAGAGTTTTCAGTGGCTCAGAGATACTCACACAGTTATTTGTAATCTGACGTAACACACTTATTTCAGCTTTCACAATCTGATATTTTGCCTATTGCTTTTATCTATCTATGACAATGACTTGGGTTGCTTTCACCCCTGGCCTGATTAGAGCATTTGTTTCAGAACCAGGTGCTTTTTCTCCCTTAGTTCGTTTTTTTATGCATTTACACTATATAACATAGCAATCGAACAGGACCACAACAATTGGTCCGAGACCTCCTGGACTAAGTAGTCTCAGTCCGATCGCAAATGAACTCTGGAGCAGATCACTTGAGGTGAGAATACATTTTGACCCAACGGACCAACAAACCAAACAATATCCCTGTAAAAACCATTAGCATACCTGATGAATTCTGTAGGTTAGCATGTGACTGTAATTCATTCTCAAAATGTGGATATAGCATTTGGTGACTATATTAAATATAATTGCATGTTTAAAATAGGAGTTTAATTGTTCCTGAGGCAATTTTAGTGTGATTGCTTCTTTTGGATAGTGGCAGAACAGACACAGATAGGACAGCATTAGCAACTTTTTGACAAAAAAGATGAGAAAAATCATCTTGCGTGGCTTTACTTTGTCCTGTTTGTATTTATTTGTGTGTGTGTGTGTGTGTGTGGTTTTTTTTTTGTGGTTTATGAGGACACACTTGTGTCCCTGCAATTCAAATGGCTTAAAAAACATTCTAAACTATGTTTTTTGGAAAATGTAAAAATGCTTAGAAAAAGGTTTTCTGTAAAGGTTTGGTTTAGGGGTAGGGGTAGGGGATGTCTATGGACAGACCGCGAAATGTTAGGAGTACCAACATGTGTGCGCATGTTTTTGTGCGAGAGAGAGAGCGAGAAAGAGAGAGAGAAAGAGAGCTCTGTGACCGTGAGAACAGGCACTTTCAATGCAGAAATAATGCAAAAGCAACTAATGACGGATAAAAATAACCATGACGTTAATTTTACCACTAATATCTATCCGAGTGATGTATAATGTTTATTTGCAGTGCAATATCTGACTGGAACGTGCTTTCTGTACTATGTAGCAAAGTTTTGCATAATAGTGACACTAAACCAAATCCTAAACCAATACTCAAAAACTTGTACTGGTCGACAAATTTTTACAGGTTTATTATTTTAACCCATATATTAATTTAGGAGTTAAATCATGGGACAGACCACACACATTTTGACCAATGAGAGGAAAGTTTGCTCACATGTGACTTTTATTTTGGTCTGCTTTGAAATGTTGCCTTGTGAAAGTAAACCAAGCCAAGAAGAAAATGCAAAATGTAAACATTTTAGCCCCTGTTTCGGAACAAATCAAATAAGCTACAGATTTGGAAAATACCAATAAATACTCATGGTGCAACGCTATACCAGTGCAGATAGCACCTGGTTAAACAGGTTTCTTTTGGTTAGTGAATATGACCTCAGTTTTTGATGAAATACTGCACGCAATATGCGGCGCAACTGGCTGGAAAATCATAAAATTCTCTTTCTTACTGTCTCTCTCTAATTCCCCAGCTGGCTTCAGCCGCCAGAGGCTCAGTCCATCATCCTACATTCAACAGCCCTGCAACATCTGTTCATTAGCTCTGACAGATGAAAGAGGAAGAACGAGTGAGAGAGTTACAGAGAGAGACCAAGACAAGATTTTCGGGTTACTTATACTAAAACTAAGATAAAATTGTTGATTTAAAAACATTTTTCTAAACTGAAACAAAATACATGAAAAAACTGAACTAACAACAGTGGTTGAAAACTTAAATAAAATTATGACTAAAATTAAAATGTAAACAGCATTAGTACGTTACAGAATGGTAAAATGAATTGTGTGGATCCTGTATATTCAACTATTTCCTCTTGCTTTTGTTAGCATTTTTAATGGATCCTCTATCAGGTTTTGAAAATCTTACATTAAAAGTACTTGCTTATTTGAGATTACTCTGGAAATTGAGCATATACTGTATATTGATGACTCAAGTTGTACTACACATATTTTTGTCCAATCAGATGCTCACTAGAATGAGAATGCCCCTCCCCCTAATGCCACCTGCCTCTGACTAGCAAGTAGCAAAACATAGCTCATAGCTGTAACGTAAACGAAAGCCTTTCATCTATTTGAAAAGAAGTCCTTTGATATGTCCAGTCCAAACAAACTGTTTCAGTAGGAAATATGTCAACACAGGAACCAAAAAAAGCACTTTCATTCTGTCTTTAAAATCTAATTTCGAAATTAGAAGCCTCTGAGCTCACCCTTTTTTCTTGAGGTAAAAAGGTAGATTGACAATTTACTTCTCCCACTACCTGTTCATCTCAATTTCCACATAATCTAAAGTGTTAGAGCCGCTGTGTGTGTGTTTATCTGTCATTTCAGGGAGAAAATGTATGTGTAAATGCTTCTGCAGCTGTTTAGATGACTGATATGACATACAAAGGTATGTGTTTAGGCTGAGCCAATAACATGCATTCAAGTACTCAGTCAGGTGTCATATAAGCAAAAGGACACCTGCTACAACTGCCACATTCATCTCATCTGAGCAACTGTGTCTGAAGGGCTTTCCTCATGTATGACTGATTTGTTGCTGCTTTTGCTCTCTCTTCCTGTTTTTCTCTCTTTGTATATCTCGTTTTTCTTTCATATTCTCTTAAAATGGCACTGTAAATCGGCGCAGAGCTGTGGCGTGCTTAAGACCTAGATAAATAATGCAAGCTACATTACTCTGGTCGAGCCTCAGTTAAGTGTTTGTGACGAAACAGGCACATTTAAGCATCAGAGGAAAAATTCTGTACTATACATATGAAAATAGAGAAAATGTACCATAAAGACACTTTTACTTCAAAAAACACATCTTCCAATTTATGAAGGTTTCTTATATTGTATGTAGGTAAAAAATTCCCCCCTTAGGGAAAATTCCCATTCACTATTATTTAATATAGGGGCAATAGTGTTAATTATTTGTAATGTTGTGATTCACCTCAGAGCTGGTTGGTTTGGTTCATGGCTTAGAACTCTTTAATGAAGAATTTTATGAAATCCCTATGGAGAAAATAAATAGGAAAATTACTAACGTAACCAATATGGCTGAAAAAGTGGGCAGACACAGTTGTGCTCTATATAGTAGCAGTAAAACATACTTATATAAAGGGCAACTCACACCTTAACATTTGTACTGAGCTTGGCATGGCACTTAGTTCTCCACCACTAGCTGATGGCAAGATGGGATCACGTTAAATGGAGTAAATTGGATTTGATCCCTCCCCGAAGCAGGCCATGGTGTTAACGCCTCAAACGAACATACCGAGCTGAAGGGGAGATTAGAGCTAAAGGTCACAGAGAGCAAGAGAGAGAGACAGGGACAAGAATTTAACCATAACCTCATACAATGTTTCTAATATGTGGTCCTCCATACAAATTTGTATGGGCAGTGTCACAAGATTTACTAGAAAAAAAGGACAGCCCTTCTTACCCCAAACCAGCCTAATGTAGTTAGCTGGTCTCTCAGCTTGACCAAGCTGGTTAAGCTGGAGTGTTATGAAAATGTGTTAGCTGGTCAGGCTGGGAGACAAGCTAAGACCAGCTAAGACAGACAAACCATCTCAGGCTGGTTTAAGCTGTTTTCTTTCTTTGTTTGACAAGGAAACCAGCCTTAGACTGCTGCATGGTATTAGCGGGCCACCAATAAACATATTTATTAAATCTAAAATGTCTTTGACTGACTGGCTATTTGCGTTATCATATTAGCACATAACTAGTCAATTAAGATGATGCATTGCAGGCTATTTTTATCCCTGCTAAAAAAAAACAATAAAAAAAAAAAGAACAAAAAAGAAGCTTAAACCTGCTTAAAATGCTTAGCTGGTCACCAAGCCTGGCCAACCTGTTTAGAATGGTTTGTTTTGATGGATTTAGAGGGGTTTTGGCACTGGTCAGGTTAGTAGACCAGCTGGCTAAACCAGCTGAACATTAGCTTGGTTAAGCTGGGAGACAAGTCAGCATGAACACGGCTATGCCAGGCTGGGAGATCAGCTAAACCAGCAAACCAATTAATTCTGATCAGTCATAACTGATGTAGGAACAACTCAGAAATTCATATTAATTAAAAAAATAAATCTCTCTGAGTGACTCACTATTAGCATATTTGCAAATCATTAGTTGATTAAGAAATACTATTACAGACTATTGCAATCCTTACTGAAAAAACAAACAAACATCTTGAACCAGCCAAAGGTAGTTAGCTTGGCCAGGCTAGGAGACCTGCAGATAAACCAGATAAGACTTAGGTCAGTTTAAGCTGGGAATGAAAGACCAACCTTTGCATAATGAATGATTTTGGACAGGGTTTGTAGTCCATGGCTGTAAGAACATATAAAAATGACAACAATTCATGTTGAATAAAAAATAAAATCTCTCTGACTGCTAAATAGATGCAAAACTGGCTTCCTTTTTTTATCTTTTTATTGAGATTTTTGACACTTGTCAGTTGACCAACCAGCAAAACCAACTGAACATCAGCTTGGAACTGGCCAGTTAGAGCAGTTGAACACTGGCTTGGCCAAGCTCTTGAACCATTTAAGACCATAAAACACTAGATTTTGGATAAGAGTTGCCATCTATGGTTGTTGGAACAGGTCTGAATTATTGTACAACTGTTAATCTTGACTAAAATCTCTCTGACTGACCTTCTATTAGCATTAGCATATTAGCACATCACTAGTCATTCCCTGTTAAAAAAAAAACCAAAAAACTGCTGAGCCTAAGCTCTCAGAGTCTGGCAAAGCTGATTAGGCTAGTCTGTTAATTTTAGAGGGGTTTTGGGCTCCTTTTGTGTAACCTGCTTACCAGCTAAACACCAAATTGGCCATGCTTGGAGACCAGCTAAAACCAGAAATTATGGGTTTATTTTAGGATTTATGATAGAAAAACAATATATTTATTTTCTGAGTGCAAAGTGATTGACAAATCAGTGAGAAACTCATTTAATATTTTTCAACTTCCCCCTACTGTAGGAGTGTGGCCTACATCTCTGTAGGCCACACTCCTCTACCCCAACTCCTCTTGCGTCAGTCATCCATCTCATGTCATGTTTATCCCTGTTTCATTTAATGAGTCCACCAAACCACTGCATAGACTCCAAGAGGCGGTCTTTACCAAATTGATTTGCCTCTTTCTTCATCTGTCTCAGTTTGTACTCCCACTGTTTCACTGTTTGTTTGATATACAGCTCAAAAGCACATCATAAGTTTAGCGAGCACTTGCAGTCAGATCCGTTCTTGCGCTGGTCTTTGTAGTCTTACCATGCGAACCGCTGGCCAGGGTGCTGATTCATGAGTCTTTTTTCTTGCTCTCTCGCTCAGCATGTCTCTCTGTGACTTCTTCCAGTGCAGTGAACCACGAGCGAGAGAGATAGGAAAGCAAGTCTGTAGTTCCATCAGGAACCCTGGGAGGCAGTGTTGATCTACATGAGAGTGCCACATTTTGAGAGCTGTGATTGAAGACTGGGAAAAATCTCTCCTGCTATCTCTGTTTGGGAAAGCAGTGTTTCAAACCATATGTGATTTGTATGTGTTTGTATGTGCAGGAAGCTGTGAATGTGTATGTACGATTGGATTAAGAAACATGACTGAAATCAGTTTTGGGATACAAGATCAACTTAATTTCTCAAAAAACTGATACGTGAATTCACCAAACAGATGTGGCACTTTGTGGGATCTACTTATACGAAGATAAGCAGTTTAAAAATATTATAAATGTTTGAAAAACGTTTGTTCACCAATCAATGTCAGGGGGTTTAACCAACATGTCATGTGACAAGAGTTGAAATTTGTAAAAAAAAAAAACACAAACAAGCAAACAAACAAACAAACAAAAAAATAATAATTTTTACTTTGAAAAATAGGTTCATAAACTTTTTTTTTTAACTTTAAATGTCTAAGTTGTTTAAAGATGCAAAGAAAGTATTTTAATCCTTTTTACTTGATGGTTTCACCACTTCAATTTTTTTAAATAATTTTTTAAGTCATTAAATAATATTATTTTTTATTTATTTATTTTTTGGCAGAAAATGCTATAAATGCTCATTTTGGATAGCGAATCAAAAATGTATTAGACCAACATGAAAAAAAATCACTTCAGGTGTATAAGGATGAACCAGACATGTGGAGGTCCAATTTATTTTTCTGAGGTCTTCGTTGATTTCTTTTGATTTTCCCATGATGTCAAGCAAAGAGGCACTGAGTTTGAAGGTAGGCCTTAAAGTACATCCACAGGTACACATCCAATTACACGTCCTATCAGAAGGTAATTGGCTAAATGTCTAAAGGCTTGACATCATTTTCTGGGTATTTTTCAATCTGCTTACAGGCACAGTTAACTTAGTGTATGTAAACTTCTGACCCACTGGAATTGAGATACATTCAATTAAGAGAAACAATCTGTCTGTAAAAAATGTTTGGAAAAATTACTTGTGTCATGCACAAAGTAGATGTCCTAAACAACTTGCCAAACCTATAGTTTGCTAATGTTAAATCTGTGGAGTGGTTAAAAAAATGTGTTTTAACGACTTCAACCTAAGTGTATGTAAACTTCTGACTTCAACTGTAAATGTGTTTTGCATTCATTGCCATACATCAGATTTCTGAATGGCAGGTGCAATTTTTTCTTAGTGAAGATATATACACTCACTGAACACTTTATTAGGAACACTATCGTCCTATTAAATTCCCAGACATGGTCTTCTGCTTTAGTAGCCCATTCACTTCAAAGTTTGACATTTTGTACATTCTGACATGGCATTCTGCTCACTACAATTGCACAGAGTGGTTTTCTGATTGACCGTTCTGTCAGCAGAAAGCAGATGTTTTTTGTTTTTGTCACGATTCTAAGTAAACTCTAGAGACTGTTGCATGTGAAAATCCCAGAAGATCAGCAGTTACAGAAATACTCAAACCAGCCTGTCTGGCACCAATAATAATAATACCTTGGTCGAAATCACAGAGATCACATTTATTCCCCATGCTGATGGTTGATGTGATGCACCTCACCCATATCTGCATGAGTTTATGCATTGCACTGCTGCCACATGATTGGCTGATTAGATAATCACATGAATAAGCAGGCGTTCTGGTGTTCTTAATAAAGTGTTCAGAGAGTGTATATAGTTCAGTTTGTCCTAGTCATAGGCTTCAATTTACAGTCAACTACCAGCATACGCTGTGATTTTCATCAGTTCAACCCAGGTTGATGGCATCCCTTTTACCTTAATGCTAAATGGCCTATGACATCTCAGTGGTTTACTTGAGCATTAGCACACTACACTGCCTAGACCCAATCTAATTAACATTACAGCCATTTTCATTTGTGTACAGAGAATCCTGGCTTGTACATTGTATCAATACTCTTCTCTCCTGGCCCCCTCTGATAGAAAATGACAACAATCATTCCAATGCACTCCGTTCTTCCTGCAAAAGACTGCAGCACTAACAAACCATCCCCAGGATTGTCACACCATAGGAGTCACTGAAAAGGAACAGTGTTTTGCCATGTGTATTTGAGGAATGAGTAGAGTGCTGATGGGACAAACTGGCCAGCAGGAAGTGATTGACATTTTTACAGATGTAATTCACCTTACGCAGTACACTTATGGGGTGTTCACACATAGCTATTTTATTTCTGGAGGTGTCCACATTTTTGCTGGATCTCCTAACGTTATTGGTGGGCTTCACTACAGATCCAGTAACAACAGCAACCCTGAAATGGAGAAAAACGACAAAATTTTGTTTAACAAAGTGTATTTAATGTGTTTTGTGTTTGCAGGGTAGAACTGATCCTAGCTTTTGAAAATCTGATCAGAAATGGGATGTGATGCCGCTATAATAGAATAAGACGTCATTATATTTTGTCAAGGGATGTTTTTTCTTGCTACTAAAAATGAACATTTTGAAGGGGAAAGCGTTAGTATATAAATTGCCGCAGAGTTTAATGCATCATATCATGAACAAGTAGAACGATTATCAATGCATGAATCAAACTAACTTAGAATGCCGTCAATTCCTGACAGTTTTCTATGCATAATTTTTCACTATATCCCTGTATGTGGGCAGCAATAAATAATATAGAACAGTAGCATTACTCAAATTATCATTAACTTTTCCAACTTGCCTAGCCTACACTCGACTGCAATATCTCACAGGATATTACATGTGCTTTAATGTCTTCACTCCTATTGGTCGTCACTCTATAACGGTGCTTCTTATCCATATAATGTTATAAGTATTAAGTTAAACTTTGACATCTCACTAGACATGCCGACATTGCAGTGCCAATAATTGTTGCTTATATCACTGGAAATCACAAACTCTCATTAAAAATGAATGAGTTCTGGTGGCTTTGTTGCTGCAAATCACTGTATGTGTAAATGCCCCTTTTGTGCCCACTACGAATGAGTAAAAACCTTAAGTTTATAATTTGTTAAAAGAAGATTGGTAATAGGTTATGTTTGTGTTGACAGAACAAATGGCAATTCTGCTCTACATTCATGTAGTCATGACAAAAAATATGAAACAAATACAGTAAATAATGTAATAAATCCTTCTGGGATTAAAAAAAGAAATCCATATTTTATAAACTGTACCTTCCAAACCAAGCCACAAACCTAAACCTAACCATCAGTCGAGTAAAAGTTTAATGTTAGAGGGGAAAATACTACCTCTGAATCATTCTCGTCACTGATTTTGCGAATGTTATTCATTTCTGGTTTCATTAATCCGAATCAGGGTCTCCCACGCTGCTGACACAGTGCACTTCTGGTCATACGACAAGGCAAGGTAAATATGCAGGAGCTGATGCAAAAATGTCTGATAGGAGATGGCGCTTGTAAGTGAATCGGCAAATGTCACTAATCTTAGGGTACTGGAACTCTTGGAAACAACATGCAGACTTTGTGTGATCATGTTGAAAGACTAAACAAAGCTTGAATACTCTTGAATACATCTCCAGTTCCCTGGTCTTATTCATCTTTATAAGTGTAGTTTTGCCTAACGGTCAACTTTGCTAATGGCATCATGCCACCCTCATACAATAGACTGACTTTCACATTAAAAAGAAATGTTCTACTTTTCAGAGAAAAACTTCTTCATATGCACCTCATTATAAAACCAATACCTTGCCGATACATTTTCAAATCCAGCCCCCCTGCTGCTGCTCCAGAACTGTGGAACACTTTGACATTTCTGGGTTGACGCGAACACTCTCTTTGGTTGCCCTTTGATTGATGAAAATCATTAAATCTTTTTTTCAATGTTTGCCAAAAATTGTGTCAGGAACTATGTCATCAAGGTCAAAGTATACCCAGTGCTTATTTGATTACAGGGAAATAAATCCACTTCCTGCCTGTCAGGTTAGAACTCTTGACTGTAATGCCATTAACACATATTTTTGTAGAGGTTCATCATAACAATGCGATGAGCTCAGTGGAAAACATTTCAGAAATTCGGAAAGTATTCAGACCCCTTCATTTTTTAGCATTTATGCTAGCTATATATATATATATATATAAAAAATGAAAATCACATTTTTGATAACTGAAATATCACATTGACATAAGTATTCAGACCCTTAACTCAGTACTTAGTTGAAGCAACTTTGGCTTCGATTACAACCTCGTCTTTTTGGGTATGATGTGGCAAGCATTGTACACTTGGATTTGGGGATTTTTGCCATTCTTCTCAGCAGATCCTCTCAAGCACTGTCAGGTTGGACGTAGATCGTTGGTGGACAGACATTGTCAGGTCTCTCCAGTAATGTTTGCTTGGGTTCAAGTCCAGGCTCTGGCTGGGCCACTCAAGGACATTCACAGAGTTGCCCCCAAGCCACTCTTGCATTGTCTTGGCTGTGTGCTTAGGGTCATTGTCCTGTTGGAAGGTGAACCTTCGGCCCAGTCTGAGGTCATGTGCATTCTGGACCAGGTTTTCATTAAGCATATCTCTATATTTTTCTGCGTTCAGCTTTCCTTCAACTCTGAGCAGTCCCTTAGACCCTGTTGCTGAAAAATACCCCCACAGCATTATGATACCACCACCATGCTTCACCATTTGGATGGTATTGTGCAGGTGATGAGTGTTTCCTGCTTTCCTCCAGACATGATGCTTGGAATTGAGGCCAAACAGTTCAATCTTCGTTTCACCAGACCAGAGAATCTTGTTTCTCACAGTCTTAGAGTCCTTTTTAGGAGTCCTATTTTTTGCAAATTCCAAGCAGGCTTTCACATGTCTTTCACTGAGTAGAGTCTTCTGTCTGGCAACTCTGCCATAAAGTCCAGATCGGTGGAGTGTTGCAGGGATGGTTGTCCTTCTGCAAGTTTCTCCCATCTCCACACATGATATCTTGAGCTCAACTAGAGTGACCATCGGATTCTTGGTCATCTCTCTTACCAAGGCCCTTCTTCCCCGATTGCTCAGTTTGGCAAAGCGGCCAGCTCTAGGAAATACCCTGGTGGTTCCAAACTTCTTCCATTTAAGAATTATGGAGGCCACTGTGCTTTTGGTAACATTCAATGTAGCCACAATTTTCCGTAGCCTTTTCCAAATCTGTGCCTCGTCACAATCCTGTCTCTGACTTTTGACCTCATAGCTTGGTTTTTACTCTGATATGCATTTTACGCTGTGAGACCGTATAAAGACAGGTGTATGCCTTTCCAAATGATGTCCAATCAATTGAATTTGCCACAGGTGGACTTCAATCAAAGTGTAGAAATCTCAAAGATGAGCCAGAGAAATGGGATGCACCTGAGCTAAATTTCGAGTGTCATAGCAAAGTGTCTGAATACTTATGTCAATGTGATATTTCAGTTTTTTATTTTTAATAAATTTGCAAAGTTATCAACAATCTGTTTTAACAATCATGATTTGTCAATGATTTCTTTCTAAAACAAAGCAAACGCAAAAATAACTTCAAAAACCACGGTTTGAAAACTCTTTGAAATCTATTACAGTTTCAGGTCGGAGCTGCCTAGCTACCACATTTATGTTCTTAAGACATTTTCCATGTGTTTTTGGTTGTAGGAATGTGAAAATGTCCACATTCCTTTTCTTAACTTCAGTAGAATTTATTTAAAGGTTAGCATAACATTTTGCCACATTTACTCCTCTCATCCACACTGGAATGGCTTTTTCCTTCACCAAAAACTTTCGAAAGTGCTCTCCAGTACCACACACTTTGGAAAATGTTGACTTAAGGAAACAGAAAAGTGAGTTTTCAACCAAAAACATATTTGTGTGGACATGGCCTAATAATCTCATAAAGATGTTCCCTTAACATTACTTTAATAATGTTTGTTCCTAACCTTTACATAACGTTGGTCGCATTTGTTGGAACGTTCATGTTAGATGGTGCCTTTTATGCTGATTTAGTGCCAATATTCCCAGCCTTTCAGCTCAAATACAAACCTTAATCATTTCAAGTGCAGATAAACAGGCTCAGATCAGTTTAAAGGGCAACTGCAAGGACAGCAGTCTTCAGCTTCAGCGGGGGACTGTCAGAATCCAATGCCAGCTCCTTTAGACCTGTGGTGAGAAGACAGGGCCCATCTTCCCCACAGATGTGTTTATTAATAAACTGGCTGGTGTCTAATTGGCCTGTTAAGCCTGCAGAGACTCCAACACAGATAGAAAGAACCCCATGGTGCCATTGTGTTGAGCCATTTGAGAGAGAGCGATAAATAACTAACAATGATAACAGCAATAGCCTCCGAAGTCTGGTAAGCAGAGGCATTTCTACAGTAAATTTACCAAGAACCCTCCTGTACAAAGGAAAGTCACAAATGAGATAAAATTTTGTTTCTCTGAGACTCCTAAAAGATTAAATGGAGATCAAAAAGAGACAGTGTCCTGCTCAAAGTCCTCAAAATTGTCACAAATTTTGCTTGGAAATGCCAAGATACCAGAGTCTGCATTCATCAAGTCAGAGATTTCAAAATGAACAAAACATTTCTCACCAAATTCTTCAAAGATCAAATGATGTATAATATCCACATTCATTTTATTGCTCTACACTTTAATTATTAACATTTGTGTCAGGTGTGCATATTTTAATGGAATTCTAGGAGTTTTGGACATAAAACTGAGAACTCCATTATGTGTCCTGCCATGAATAAGCAAAGTTTAGCTGTTGAAATTTTAAATCAGGTTTGAGCAGGGCTCAACTGGCAGCCAGTGGGTCAAATCTGGCCCGCCAATTATCTTTATCTGGCCCTGTGACAGATTTTGACTAAATGGCTTCACAGTCTGAAACATCAGTGCACTTTTTTGAGTTTAAATCCACTCAACGACGCTCCCAACAGCACTATCCATAGTTCAGTTACACTGCTTTTTAAATTATGAACCACCAGCATAAACATTTTATAGCATATTATTCAATTTGAATGTATTTATGCAAATTGTTTAGCTGTGGTCAAATACAAACGTAAAAAATATTTTATCACCACCATTGTTACAGAAGTATTTTCAGAAAATATGCACAATCTTATTCAATGAAAGACAAAATGATAATGAAAACCGAAATGTTAAAGAAACTGCACAGAATAGTTTGATTTTATTCTCCATGCCTTGTGTTAAACCAGCATGTCTCATCTGTTCAGGGTCTTTAGTGTTTGTAAAAACGATTACATGAAGTGCCGCTGATCCTGCAAATAAACATCCTGACCGAGAGTGGATTTTACCAATGCCAATAACTAAGGTGGTGTAATTGGTTAATAACCAATTAATCGGCCTATAGATTTATAAAATTGGTTTATATAATGATCAAAGATGTCTTAGTCTTTCCTTACTAAGACGGGCACAGACATTGAGGCTTCAAGTGTCCAAAATGAATAAAATCCCCCAAACGCAGTTAATTGTGCATCTTAATTTTCAATAATAACAAGAAAAATTAAGATTTGGTGCATAAACGTAGGACTTTTATAAACAAGGCCGAAAAACCCCAGAGACTTAAAGGGGACCTAATATGCAAAATTAACCCTACAATGTTAAAAGTCCACCCACTCCTCTTTCTTATATTTCTATTAATCAAAAACAGTGTGTCAAAATTAATGGTTTTGTTTCTGCTCTAAAGTGACGTCACGGCATAATAGGTCTCCTTTATAAATGGCTGATACGAGGCTTCGTTATAATGATCTGTATATAAGTTTTTAACCACTTAAGCTTTTTATTGCCTATATTTTCACCAGATGAAGAAATTTATATAAAGAATCTCACAAAAGTGAGTACACCCCTCACATTTTTGTAAATATTTGTTTATACCTTTTCATGTGACAACACTGTAGAAATGACACTTTGCTACTATGTAAAGTAGTGAGTGTACAGCTTGTATAACAGTGTAAATTTGCTGTCCCCTCAAAATAACTCAACACACAGCCATTAATGTCTAAACTGCTGGCAACAAAAGTGAGTACACCCCTAAGTGAAAATGTCCCAAAAAAAAAAAATTTTAAGAGAAAAAAAAAAATTTTGGAGTGAGAAAAACATTTTGAAGAGAGAAAAAAACTATTTGGAAGATATTTTTTTTATATATTTAAAAATACATGTAGTTTTACGGTAAAATGTTGTAAAAAAATTATTTGGATGTAAAAATTATGATTTTCCCATATAATTAACAATTTAAATATATATTATGTTTAACAAGAGAGTACATGTACTTTTTAGAGAGAGAGTCCTTGCTCGTCCTTTATCGTTACAGTAACTTTCAATGAAAGTGCTCGCTTTGATAAGTTAAAAAAAAAGTTTTTCCCCCTTCGAGTTTTCATCTGGAAAACATCATCTGGCCCTGCATGTACTCCTTCCTATCAAATAACAGGAAAAACAACTGCAGCATTGTAGTTTAGTTTAAAACTGAGCATTTCTTCAAGGTTAGTGATTCAGCTTTTTAGCTTGTGGAACTTTTATTCTTTGTAGCAAGCTCTCATAGAATGCTTTTTCTCAATCCGTTTAGTTCAGGCAGTCTTTGTGCTGGCCAGAGTCCATCTGAACCCCTTCTTTGGTCCACACAATTACCCATTTAGGAGGATCAGGCATTGGCCGAACTCCATTAAAATCATGCAGCCCACTCCAACAGGGCATTTGGGCCTGACGGCACTCAACCTTCATGGCTGTCGGAATGACATTTAGAGTAAAAGAAAAAAAAAGAAAAAGATGAACAAGCAGTTTGGCAGGTGTAAACAGAGCCATTAAGTTCCTAAATTCCAGGAGTCTCCTTTACACCTCCCATTCCATACTGGAATTTGTGGGTACCCAGTGCCCCCATCTCTGGTAAAGAATTATCTCATTTCTGACTCAATTAAATGGATAGTTGTACTGGAGACATAATGACTGCAATTAACAACACCTTTAGAGCATGCACATTTCCTGCATTCAGCATCAGTAGTTGTGAGAGGCCTTTAAGTTCACAAGGTTGTGCATGAGTACTATGCCAAATGTTGATTTGAGGTGAATGGTGAATGTTATTTCAAGACTTAGTCCACCCAGGCTGCCAGGTTAATGGACAAGAAAGGGGCACTTAAAATAAGCTGTCCCACAGAGCCACATGTCAATGACAATTCAATGAGTGTTTCAATATGGCTTTGGCAGCACACAGGTACATGTTTTGCAACCCATGTATCTACATGTTCGGGAGTCCTACATTTTGTGTTAATTATTTTATTTCAGTTCAATTTTTTTTTTAAAACATTCATTTTCATCTTAATTTTAGTATATAATATAAGGCGAGCATATTTGATTTTTTTGCAATAGGGCAGAGACTTTGAACTGGTTAACAGGTTAGACTTTGGTGGATTAAGAGATTGGATAACTAAGTGACTATTTGCTCTCCAATATTCTGGTGGAAATGCAGGATTATACGAAAAAACTGCACCACTATGTGCAGCTGTAGTAGGTATGGGTGTAACAACAGGATGTGTATGTGCTGTCATCCTGGAGATCCGGTTTCGAATCCCACCCCTTAACATACTTTTAATATTTCCTATAATACTACTTACAGTAAAAAATTATGATTTGGTCACAGTGAAGGTTGGGGAGTTGAGAGAAGGATTTGATCTGGATAAAATTAACCAATGTTTTACTGTAGTAATATTGTAGTAACCATGTGTTTTGGTGGAAACTATATAGTTCTGATGTACAAACCATGGTGTTACTACAGTAACATGCTGTTAATAGCAATTAATAGTAACCATGTTTAAATTTGTGGTTACTATGATTTTGCTAGTAAAATACCATGGTGATACTATGAATACTAGGAATGTGCATCTCCATAACTGAGGCCGATGAGATACGCATCTTGATGCATAGCCAACGATACAATCCATTAAAGATACATATGAAGCAGCTACCGATGCGATACAATACAATTCACCCTTATTACGATGCAGTGCGATGCGATTTCGATTCAACACAATGCATTTCAATGCAATACGATGCAATGGGAAAAAAATATGATCCTATGCAATTCAATATGGTAGGCTACAGATAGTTTGCTTTTATTTCTTTGGTTCAGACAGACAGCAAATCATAAATTAACTTAAGTGCCTTCTGACTTCATAAAATAATATCTATATATTTTTTAAAATAAAACCATATGTTCTTTACCTGTTCTGTCTCCAGTTACATTTTTAACAGTTCACACATTTAACAGTGAAACAATTTAAGGATGCTCAGGGATAAACACTGAAGAAAAGTTGCATAACTTGCCAGCAGACGAATGTGCTTTCGTGTCGGTGCTTCAAGTATGTTGTTAAATTAGTCGTACTGCCTGTATATTTTATAGTGGCATGACATATTTTACAAACTGCATGGTTTTATCAAAATCTCCATCTCTCTTATAAATCCCAAAGTGTTTCCAAACATTGGATTTGTAATTATTTGGTGGAAGATGCAGCTCTGCCTCTGCCATGTTATTCTATATTCTATGTCAGGGGTGCCCACACTTTTTTGCATGATGATCTACTTTTAAATGACCAACTCAATAAGATCTACCAACTAAAAAAAACACAGTTTCATTAAAAAAAAAAGATGCTTGTTGGGACTACTGCATGTATCCCTACATGGCATTCATATTCTAATTAATAAAAAAAATATATAATAATGTTCATTGTTGATATCATTCAGTTTTAACACTAAACCCAAAACACCTACAGCACAATAGATTACAATAGCCGGGGCATTTACCTTATTCTGATGACTTGCACTGAATGGAATCAGACAGTTTTGCATAATCCGGGCAGTAGCTGCTGGTAGCTAGTCTCAAACACTGCTAGCTTCGCAATTTCGCGCTCTGTTCTCAGAAGCCCTTGGAAGGCGCAAACCTAGTTGTCATGGCAACTGAAGAAACAAAAATCTCACCTGGTCAAAATTTACTCGTCAAGTGCAAGTCAGACAGAAACTAAAAGAAGGAATGACATTATATTTTATGTAGTAGATTTTTATTAAAATTTTAGGAAATCACAAAAAACTTTTGTGTGATGTACCAGCATTGCCTTTGCGATCGACGTATTGGGCACCCCTGTTCTATGTGACTCTCAGGACACACCTCGGTCTCCATAGTGTTGTGATACGTCATGTTCACGTAGCAGCAGTGGTGATGAGAGAACGCGCTGGAGAAACATTTTAAAGAGGAGAAATCAATCTACATATAAAATATTGGTCACTTTCCAAATAATAAAATATAGCGCATCTACTAATAATTAGATATAAATAAAGAGTTTTTTTACTGATGCAAATATGTTAGAAACAATGCATTGTGTTACAAATGCCAACTTGTATCCGATGCACACTTTTTAAATTGTTAGTTAATCATTAAAAAATCTTACATTTTTATGCCAATGCACCGATGCGAATCAGTGAATTGTACCATCCCTAATGGATACTGTAGTAAAAACCATAGTTAATTTTTGTAAGGTTAGGATTAGGAGTAGGGGTTGTTGTAGGGTGTCTGTGGAACTACAAATAAACACAATAGAAATGCTGCAGTGATGCCACTATACTGTATGTTGGTATTTAAACAGGGGTGTAAGAGTATCTGCCACTATTTGCACTTAGTACAAAGCATATGCTTTTTGTTGCTTTATACACAGTGCAAATAACCTCAGCCAAGATTTATTGCTAAAGATTTAAGAAATATTTAAATTGCAAGTAATGTCAGTCTGTATTGCAAGTAAGCTCAACGTGTATACCGCAGACTTGCTTCCCTGAAAACTGTACTATGCACAGAATGTATAATGAATAATCAGTACAGTCAGTGAGGCAATTAGGAGTGACGTCAGTATTTAGAATGAAAGCAAATCAGCTTTTGACCTCACAATAGATTTGGCGTGCAGGGTGTCTTTATAAACCAAGTCAACCTGCTGCTGAAATAATCGCTGAGAGAAGGCGAAGGTTAAGAATAAACTGACGCCCTTGATGACAGCACTTGCTTAAACTGAGCTTCTTGGGTCCAGTGTAATTAACTTTTTGTCAAACTTGCCAATAGCAGACAAATTTGTAATTTAACGGCCATAAATATTTCTTACTGACCATGAATCGTTTCAGTATTTGCATATATATATATATATATATATATATATATATATATATTATATATATATATATTTCCACAAATGTTGTTTCGCCACATAGAGTTCTGTAGAAAAACAAAACATTAAACTGTCTAAACTGATGCAAACTTTTCCAATGAGGTAGACGGATGTAAAACAGATGTTTTTATCGGAGTGTCTAATTACATTAAGCGCTAATACCCCATCTTGTTGGCAAAGGCTACTTACACTAACTCACCCACCACTGTTGAGACCAAACTCAAAGTGCTGGTCAAATGAAGGCGGGCATATTTACATTTTCCTCAAAGGGGCAGAGATGTTGAACTCGTTCACGGGTTAGACTTTAATGGGTTAAGAGAACTGAGAATGTAGTGACTATTTGCACTCCATTAGTCTGGTAGAAACACCCTCATGTGCTGCTGTAGTGTCTCTAGGTGTAACAACAGCTGTATATGAATTGTCATGATGATGAACCTGGTTCGAAACTCGCCATTTTCCACACTTTTACTTTTTCCTATAATACTACTTATAATTACTTATAATAATAAATAAAAGTGATTCCTCACAGTGATTTGGTTACTGTGGTGGTTTAGATGCCTATTCACTTACACTGTTGAGGGATTCTGTGGAAATTCTTAAGGGTTAAAGGGTTGAGCTCAGACTCACGTGCTGCTTTGGAAGCGCTCTGCTTTGGGCATGCGATTTGTGAACCAGTCGTCATGCTTTCCTTTTAAGGATCAATGAATAAATTCTAATTAGATAACGTATTAGTTCTTTCTTTTTCTCATTTTTTGATTAATTAGTAGTGGAAAGTAATAAAAAAAACATAGGCAAAATGTGAATGAGAATGAAAGGATGAAAGAATATTTATTTATTAGACATGTTTGGCCAGCAGAGAAGGCTTTGCTGGCTCTGAGAATTTGCCACTGCAAACTACCATGTTGATACTATTGTTACTGTAGTAAAACCATGATTCATTTTGTAAACAAAGGTTAGGGTGAGGTTAAGGGCCAGGGGCTGTTGTATGTGGGACTCTAAATAAACACAATAAAAATGCTGCAGTGATGACCTTATACTGTATGTTATTATTTAAACTTAAAGTTAGTCATAGTTTCTGCTCATTTGCATTAGAGTGCAAATAGCATCTAACGCTATTTGCACTTATGTTTTTAGTTAATTTTTACACTTAGTGCAAATTAGTGCAAATGGACATGTTTTATTTAGTGGACAGTTTATCTGCCTTTGTCTTCTATTTGCTTTTAACCATGCAAAAGTCACATTTTTTCTCTCATTTTGCACTTTGTGAGTTTCAATTTTGGACCCTGATTACAGCATATTCACACTGTTTACTGTAGGATAGTGAATTGTGTTGACATCAATGTTGTGTGGGAGTTGTTTTTGTCGATTAAAGAAAAGATTAAAATTAATTCATCAATATTTTCTAAACATGTTAATACCGATGCTTTAGACTAAAAGCTTAAGCCTGACAGGTCGATAAAATTATTGCATATATGCCAGCAAATCTTTGCTCTGTGGAGATGTTGTAAAAACCATATATTCCACCATATGGGCTGCACTCCTATTCAGGTCTGATATATTTGAAAAGTAGTTTTCGCATGGCAGATATCACCAAATAAAGATGAATTGACTGGAGTATCTCTCCACTGTAATATCATGCCATCAGACTGTAAGCTCGAGGAATTTTATGAAGTCCATGCTCCCTGCCATTTAGCTCTGAATGGACGTCAACCCAGAATGAATGTGACAGTTTGGAAGGATGTTGATTTATGGTGGTCCTGATGCCCTTTTGTCCCCCCCCCACCACCCCATTCTTTCTTACATGATCTCTCTGTGTCTCTCTTCTCTTAGCGCTCCTTACTATTGGCGTATTTGCCAACCATTTCAAGGGGTTGATGAATTATGGGAGGATCCAATGATTCACACGTCTTCTCTTGATTGGCACTGTGTTGTTCGAAGACCACTATCTCTTGCGAACGGTCTCACTCAAACATGATTATTGATTCAATGTCATTAAGAAATAGGCATCCTCTGAGCTCAGTGCTACACTGACTAAAACAATCAATGAATTCAGAGTGGCCCTCTCTAGTTGGAGTCACTCACTTCAACTATTGGGGAAGATGTTTTTGTGGAATAGTTTACTATTTACTTTAGTTTATACTGTTGTGTTCCATAGAAAAGACGACAGCATACAGTTGGAATGAAACAAGGGTGAGTAAATATTTACAGATTTTTTATTTTGGGGTTTATTGATCTTAAACATGTATACAGTCAGAATTTTTCCAACAGTATTTCAAAGTCTAGCAGCATTACCTCAGAGAATATTGAAAATCGATTAAGCTTGAATAGTACAAACTGTCTGAAAACATGGTATTGTCCTTTTATTTCTAAAGCTAGACATGTTTCATGTTTCAGTCTGACTGTCACATTAGGGAGGGTCCATTGCTTGTAATGCATAATGGGGCAAAATATCACCAAAATATTAATATAGCTGGCTAAAGTAAATGGCGTACTAAATGGCATGTCATTTGCTCCTTCTATTGAAGGATAAATAAATGATACGTCCTTCATTCTGTTTATATTTTCATGATACTTTGTGATGGCTAAAATGTTGAAACGTCTTATATAATACTCTACACAGGTCTTAAGAGGTCTGGTTCATTAAATAAGTAATTACAGATCTGTCAGTTTCCATCTCTGAGCAGCAAAAATGTGCCATGTAATCATTTAGGCCACCAGAGACCATTCAATAAAACAGGAGTTAAAAAAACGTGAAGATCTCATAAAAATCAGTGGATCATATTAGGAAGCACTCAATCTTGACTCAGTCTTGGTCAGGCATAGTAATTGAGTTGTACAAGAAATGAAGTGAGATTCTGATAATTTTGGGACATTTCAATGACAGTGTCACTAAAAATTATCACCCTCTAAAATTATGCTCCAAGCTAAATTTAGTTGCAAAGTTCAATAGAGAAACTTAATGATCAGTTCATAAATAATATCAGATTAGTAGAATGAAGCAATATATATATAGTGGCAAGAAAAAGTATGTGAATTACCTCCATTTATGTACTGTATACATTTTTCTTAAAATCTGGTTACAATAATGAACCTAAACAATCGATTTTAACTAATAACATGCAAATTATTGTATTGTTCTTGTACATATTGAATGCATCATTCAAACATTCACAGTGTAGGTTCGGAAAAGTATGTGAATCGCTAGGCTAACTACATCAACAAAAGCTAATTAGAGTTAGGGGTTGGCCAACCTGACATCCAATTAATGATGCGAGATTGGAGGTGTGGGTTAGAGCAACTTTGACTTATAAACAGCACTCAAACATTTTGAGTTTGCTATTCACAAGAAGCATCTGCTGACGTGGACCATGTCTCACAAAAAGAGAGATCTCAGAAGACCAAGAATTATTGCTTTGCATAAAGCTGGAAAGAGTTACAAAGTTAATTTGAAAAGCTTATGTATTAATCTGTCCACAGTTAGACAAATTGTCTATAAATGGAGATGATTCAGTACTGTGGTTACTCTCCCTAGAAGTGGCCATCCAGACAAGATGACTCAAAAGGTCACACCACAGTGACAGCTAAAGACATGAAGGAATCATTGTAACTGGTTAACATCTCTGTTCATGAGTTTGCTATACGGAAAACATTAAACAGGCTCAGTAGAAGTTGGGTGATGCCGCAGGACAATGATTCTAAACATCCAAGTTAATCCACTACAGCATGGTTTCAAAAGAAGAAAATCTACCTTTTGGAGAGGCCCAGTCAAAGCCCAGATCTTAAACAAATATTGATGCTGTCGAATGAGCTCAAGAGAGATGTTCACACTTGATATCTAAGAATATGGCTAGGCTGAAGCAGTTCTGAAAGGAAGAATGGTCCACAATTCCTTCTGAATGTTGTGCAGGTCTAATCCATAGAAAGCGGAAATGTTTGGTTGAGGTTATTACTGCCAAAAGAGGATCAACAAGTTATTAAATCCAAAAGGTCAATTATTTTTCAACAGCACAGTGAATTTGTATAGGGATGTGTTCAATAAATACAGAATTGTTAGCTTAAGCACATTGTATTTATCTATACTTGTGACTTTGATAAATATGAGATCATTATATATGACCAATTAATGCAAACAACTAATTGCAAAGGCTTCACATAAGTTTTCTTGCCACTGTATATATAATATATATCTATATCTATCTATCTATCTATCTATCTATCTATCTATATATATATATATATATATATATATATATATATATATATATATATATATATATACATACACACACACACACACACAGGGTTGGGAGGGTTACTTTTGAAATGTGTTCCACTACAGTTTACAGAATACATGCTATAAAATGTAATTTGTAATGTATTTTGTTTGATTACTCAAGGTCAGTTACATATTCTAAATATTTTGGATTACTTCTTCAGCACTGGTAGATTTTTTAACTTGTTTTCACTATAAAATACATTCTCTGAAAAACCTAAATATCTTATGCAGTGTTGTTTCTAAAACAAGATAAATCAAATGAATCTTGTTTTAAGGATTTTCAGATATTTTTTGCAGGAAAACAATACAAAATTATTATCAAGAAAAATACTTTTACCCTAATATCAAAGGTTTTACCAGAAAAAAAATAATTATTATCCAACGTGAAATTTCTTGCTAAAAAAATATGATCGTGCCTGCTAACATGTGCATGTAAAATGGCTAGAAACAGCATTTTAACTTAGCGTAAAGCTGACAATTTACACAAGGTTTGTTTCTATTTCTTTTGCTTCAAACTTACTTACACAGTTCAAATGCACTTTTCATCTGAAAGGACTAAATATTAAATGAAACAAATGACAATAAATGCAAAGTAATCTCTTCAGTAACCAAAATACTTTTAAATGTAACTGTATTCTAATTACCCGTGATTTAAATTGTAACTGTAGTGGAAAACAGTTACTTAAGTTTTTTATTTTAAATACGTATTCCCATTACATGTATTCTGTTACTCCCCAAACCAGTAGTTCATACAGTGGCAAGAAAACTTAAGTGAACCTGTGTTAACTATTGCTAAATTTGATATAGCTGCATACAACAGTAGCTTAAGGCCACATCCATACTAATGCATTTTCATTTGAAACCTCTGTTTTCAGTTTCCTAAAGTCAACGTTTTACAAAGTATGTAACAAAAGTATCACAAAGTGATGGAGAGCTTTTTCGAAAGTGCAAAATTTTGGTGGATGAAAACGCTGTTCTAGTGTGGATGAGAGGCGTTATCATAGCAAAATCAATGCTTTTTCCAAGCAAAAAATTATTTTTGTGTATGTTGCCTAAATCGATGTCTAAATAGCTCTTTGGCTATAGCTAAGCATTTATATGAAGGATTACGAAACAAACCTTTTTTCTGTCTTTAGAATAACATACGCTGATGAATCATACACATGATAGAACAAGGAATGTTTATTAAGAAACGGCAAATTTGATTTTATGTTGACTTTTAAGACTTTACAAATCCTAATATCAATCCTGAAAAATATGGAAGGATTATAATTACCATAATTTGGCTAACTTTCTTTTCTCGAAATGCAAACACTGCACTGCCAATCCAGCTTCATCACTTCAGCAGGTTTTTGGATTGCATCCCAGCATTTCAGGTGAACTTCATTCCGAGAGCCAGTGTGTCAAGACAAATTAATGTGTCGTACCTGTGATTGATCAACTCCCTAGAGTTCCGGACCTCTGGGGATGAGGTGTGTCTCAGATCTGACTGGGAGGTGAAAGGGCTGAGTGGTATTGTTACTCAGCTTGTCTGGTCTGCATGAAGCGGGCTGCTGCCAGTGGCCCCTGGTCTCATCTTCACCCCCTGCTATGAAAGGTCATTGAGAATGAAAATATAAGTCAGAGTGGATATTAGAGTACAAAAGAGGGACAGATTTTGCACATTTTTATTTTCTGTTTTGTGTATTTTTTGTTGGATGGCTTGTTTTTTATGTTTTGGATTAATACAGTATGTGAATACCTTTTAACTTACAACTCAATTATTTAATTTGATTAAATTAAATAATGGATGTAGCAAATTCAGTTAATTTAATTTAAATTAAGGTAGCAGTTGGCTTGACAAAACAACATACTCCCATTCTACAGACTTGGTCAAAATCCCTAAACCAAGACCAAAATGATCACTTTTATCTCCTCCTTGAGCTTTAAAGCTATATCTATCAAACTTGGCATATACCTTGTGTATTGCGACTGAGTTGTGACTTTTCTAACTGATTTAGTTTACAGTTTACTCATACCAGACAATCGAATATCCCAAAAATCCTATAGACTTTCATTGAAATGGGTGTCAACTTTGTCACTGAATGTTCGTGATTTCAAACTCCAACATATATATCATTATATATAAGAAATTAACTACACAATTTTTACTCTATTTAACCCTTTAAGCTCTGAGGGTGTTTCATGTTTCAGTGGAACACCCAAAATTAAAGGCATATAACTCTACAATAATAATAATAATAAAAAAGTGTTTGGAATCATTTTAAAGAAAACTTAATAATAATAATAATAATAATAATAATAATATGGATTATGATAAATTCTGAGACTCTCAGCCAAAGAAACTGCTGAAAAAAAATCACAAAAAATTACTTATTTTTCTTATTTGACATTATGTATCTCAGCTTGTACAAAAGGTAGCTCTGAAAAATGTCTAGGTTACGTATGTAAACTCCGTTCCCTGATGGAGGTCCTCAATGTGGTGCTGGACGCACTGTCACCACAATGCTTGCCCAGTGGAGAGTGGAGCCACCACCAGTCGGTCCAGCTGATTTGGGAACGGTTCGGCAAGGCTCAGGTAGACCTGTTCGCCTCCCGAGAGACCTCCGATTGCCCGCTCTGGTATGCTCAAACAGAGGACTTGAGTCGCTGCTGGCTCCAAAGGAGGAGACGACAGGTGAGTTGTGACATGTGGTGGGAGCGTACGCCGCCTTGGCGATTTATGTACGCTACCGCGGTGGTGCTGTCTGACCTCATCAAGACGTGTTTGTCCCAAACTAACGGGAGAAACCTCCGCAGTGCAAAGAATACAGTCAACAAATCTAGGCAATTGATGTGTCAGCACAGAACTTCTCCCAGTTGACCTGAAGCCCCAAACGGCTGAGGTGCCTGAGCACCTGGTCCCTGTGAGCGCATAGTAACTCTCAGGAGTGGGCCAGGATGAGCCAGTTGTCAAGGTAGTTGAGTATGCGGATGCCAGCTTCTCAGAGCGGGGCAATGGCTGCCTCAGTGGCTTTCGTAAAGGGGAGGACTTTATACTGATCCACCTGGCCATCGAACGCAAACCGTAGGAAGGGTCAGCGTCGAGGCAGAATTGAGACGTGGAAGTACTCGTCCTTCAGGTCTACCGCTGCGAACCAATCTAGATGCTGGACGCAAGTTAAGATGTGTTTTTATGTGAGCATTTAGAACGGGAGTTTGTGCAAAGCCCAGTAGAAAACTCGCAAGTCCATGATTGGTCGTAAGCCGCAGCCTTTCTCGGGTATGATGAAGTAAGGTCTGTAGTAACCCTTTTTCATTTCGATTGGAGGGATAGGCTCTATCACGTCTTTGAGTAAGAGGATTGTGATTTCAGCGCGCAGGGATTTGGCATGTTCGCAGTGTACTGCGGTAAAGCAGATGCCCCCGAAGGGGGGGGGGGGCCTGGCAAACTGAATTTCGTAACGGGTCTAAGTGAAAGCCAAGGGGCTCCGTGCTAGGGGCACTAAAGGGACGATCATCTTTGACGTACCCGGCGGGGCTTCGGAGCGGGCGGAGCAGGTAATACGGCATCGGGAGGCTCTGGTGCGTCCCGAGGCTCTGGTGCTGAGAAAAGACTTGAAGCACTTACCTTGCTCCACACACCCGGCAGCGGGCGGGTTAGTGACTGAGGAGGAGGTCCGGTGGAGGCGTCCTCTAGACGTGGGGCTGAGGGCAGGGGGTCCACATCCAGCATGCCAGGGCTGTTGAGGTGTGGTGGCAGAGTGCCGTGAGAATGGTATTTGCGGGCCAGATGACCCAGAGACAAAGGAAATAGCTCTTTTACTGAGAATGTGGGTACTGCAGCCCCGAGGGGGTGCGGCAAATGAAATTAATTCAACAAAAGATTCTCCTCCCAGCCCTCCACCGGGGGACGGAGTGGTCTGCTTACCAGCTCCGGAGCTAAGGTCTTGGTCCCTGGGTCAATCGTCTCAGGAGCGCCTGGGAGCCTTCCGGGTCCTCGAGGGGGTCCGTGAGATGGGGGGGAGTATGCTCCCTGCAGAGTGCTCGAAGCACGGGCTGAGAGCTGGGCCTGGGTTGAGGCGGAGCAGGGTGTTTCTTAGCCACAGGAGGACGCCCTCGGTGAGCAGACGGGGCATGGCCCGTGGCGGCAGGTTTGCGGCGGGGCAGGATTTGTGATATGGCCTCCATCTGCTTCTTCATCATGGAGAACTGCTGGGCGAAGTCCTCGAAGTCCAAGTGACTGCGCTGTGGCCTTCGTGGCCCTGAGGGCGAGGTCGGTCACGGAGCGCAGTTCTGCAGCACGTCGGGATCAGGACTACCCACGTGCAGCTCTTTAAGTGCCTTGGCCTGGTGGACTTGCAGAAGGGCCATGGCATGCAGGGCGGAAGTGGCCTGTCCGGTGGCGCTGTAGGCTTTGATGGTCAGTGATGACATTGTCCTACAGGCCTTGGAGGGGAGCACAGGGTGACCCCACCAGGTGGCGGCGTTCCCGGGGCATAGGTGGATCACAACCGCCCTGTCCACCTGGGGAATCGCCGTGTACCTGTGGGCCGCTCTGCCGTCGAGGGTAGTGAGAGCAGATGAGCGCGTGGCTTGCGACGAGTGGAGAGGACAGAGGGTTCCAGTCAAGCCCCACGCCGGCGGAGGCCGGGCAAGCACGTCGGATATCTACGCGTCAGTCTCAGCCTGGGCGTGTTGGCCTGAAGGCGGCAGCCCAGGTGAGTCATCCACATCAGATGCCGGACCACTCTCCGATGCAGTGGCGAGCTCATCCACCTCGAGCTCTAGAGGATAGGCAGGCTGGCCGTGAGGCGAGCCGCTGTTGCCTTGAGCACAGATGGGAGTCAACGAGCGTGCAGGGTGGTGGAAGGTCTGAGGGAGCGTGCCCGGCGGAACCACACCCGCTGCCGTCCCCAGACCCCCTCCATCTCCAGCCGCATCATCCTCAATCCTGTGGGAAGAAGGAGCGACACGGGGGGCAGCTTGAGTGGTGTTCCTTCGGTTGAAGGAAAGCCGCGACCACAACGTTGCCATGGTCATGTTCTTGCAGTGAGAACATGAACCATCCTCAAACGCGTGATCGCAGCCCAGACACACGAGACAACGCCTGTGGCCATCTGAAGCAGAGAGCACTCTACCGCATCCAGGAACTACACAGGGGAGGAAAGGCATCTTTATAAAGACGCGCCCTGAAAAGGACGTTCAACGCCGCTGTGTATTGCTCTTATAGAGAAAAAAACTCTTTTAGAGTAAATCACTCTTTTAATCACTCTTTCAATAACAACTCTTTTATTTGTGCTGTCCAACTGACCAGGGGCAAACTGCACTGCCATGCAGAGAAGGAGAAAGACGCTGATGTTCGCCGTAGATCCAACAGCAGAATCAGATCAGAGGAAGAGGAGCAGGTGTGTGACTCGCAGCTCACTGCATACAGGACCATTGGCTCTGAAGAAAAATTCTGAATGAAACAGACGTATTTCCCCACCTTTATACCCGTATATCCGGGGTATGCAAATACTGTCTGCAAACTTCTCATTGGCCTTTTTTCATAGATCAGAGGCATATTCGGTGCTCAAGAGAGACCCTTAGTGTCGCTTCTTCGACACAACGTCGAAGTGAGAGACAGGGAACTGCTTTTTCTTTTGTTTCAAATCATGTCATCTGTGACTGAGTAAAATTTTGTGTTGATACGACAAAGCAATAAAAAGTTATAGCATTACAAACTAAATGTATCCCAATGTCCCATTTTATGTTCCTTTTATTTTTGGTGAAGTTACACGAAGCAAAACACGGCATATAAGCAACACCTATTTACATGTCAAGTCAAGTCATTTTTATTTGTATAGCGCTTTTCACAACACACATTGTTTCAAAGTAGCTTTACAGGAAAACATGCATTAACAAAAGCAAAAAATGAAACTAATATTTATAATGTCTCACAGTGATCATTGTGTAGTTTGATTAAATATGATTGTAAAATGTGTATAGAAATTAAATAATTAAGTAATAATTGTATTTAAATCCCCTGTGAACAAGCTGAAGGCGACTGTGGCAAGGAACACAAAACTCCATAAGATGTTGGTTAATGGAGAAAAATAACCTTGAAAAATGATGTGGTGCATCACAGTTCAACCTGCAGGTCATTTCGGTGAGGTTTGGTGGAGTCTATCCTAAGTCCAAGGTTCTGGCAGTGGCATACGAATTATCTGATTTCTTACAGTTGGAGTTGGCATCAGTTCATCCTTTGAAGTCAGAAAACTGAAGTGATGTCTGGTTAGCAACGGCTGTAGTTTGTCGTCATCTCTCAGCGATACGTAGCAGTGGAGTCTAACACCAAGCAGGAACGGAGCTGGATCTGGCAAGCTCTGGTAACCATATGAGACATTGAATCAAATAGAATAATATAAGCATAGATGCCATTAAATTGTATGCATAGATATAGATCATGATGTTTCTGGTTCCGGTAGACCTAACTAAAGAAGCCTAATTGTGAGTTGATGGATAAATTAGGCTAAATAGATGAGTCTTAACTGAGTGAGTGTGTCTGCATCCCAAACACTTTTTGGGAGACTGTTCCATAGTTTAGGAGCCAATTATGAAAAGGATCTACCTCCTTTAGTGAATTTTGATATTCTTGGAATTATTAACAATCCAGAATTTTGTGATCATTATGAACCTGACAGAATATAGCATGTCAGAAGGTCACTTAAGTACTTTGCAGCTAGACCATTCATAGTTGATTGTATTCATATACATTGTATGTAGTTAACAGATTTTTTTTATATGAATCCAAAATTTAACAGGAGGCGAAATGTAAAGATGATAAAATTGGGCTAATATGATCATATTTCTTGGTTCTAGTCAGCACACTGGCAGCTGAATTTTTGAACCGATTTAAGTATATTTATTGAACTTGCTGGACATCCTCCCAGTTATGCATTACAATACTCTATTCTTGAGGTCATGAATGCATGAATTAATATTTCGGCATCAGCAACAGAGAGCATGTGTTGTAATTTAGCAATATTGCTCAGGTGGAAGAATGCTGTTCTTACAAATTAGATTTTCAAAGGACAGAATGGTATATGTCAGGTATAAGACATATACCAGACATATACTTAGACATAAGACATATACTTAGCTATTATTTGCTATATTTTTGTCTGAGTAAAACAAATAGACTGCTTGTATTCTACTCTTTGAGAGCTTTCCAACACCTTAAAACACATGATCATTTTTAATGATTACAATGATATGTGCAGTACAAAATTATAAATACATTTCATAATGCCTACATGCATAAAGTGCATCTTCCAAGCTTTAAAACGATACCTATTTTGTGTTGGTCAAGACTGTAGTTATTAACATGTTGATAATAATTTTTTTCTCCCGCTGATGGGCCCATCTGTGCTTATAAATGAACTTAAATGCCTTAAAATGGAGCCAAACAACCTGAAAAACAACATGAAGCAGGCTTGCAAGATGGAAACTTTAAAGCTGAAGTATATAATTTCTGCGACACCAAGTATGGAATTGCAAAGATGAACAATATTTTTAAAACAGCTTTCCGAATACATGTGATAGATTTCCATGCTGCATCTACAGTAATGCTGATAAGTAAGTTTGTTAGATTATTAACACAAATCCTTCATCTGTGTGGCGGACCTGGCAATGACCAAATCTAATAACAGCCGATATTTGCGAGGCATGCCAGAGCATTTTACCGCTGTCATTTTTTTGTCCTTGTTTTGTCATGCAGAGTGAAAAAATAGTTCCCTGTCACTAGAAATAAAATCACAGCATCTCTATATCATTTGCTTAGTAAGCGAGGTAGACAGTTGCATAGTTCAATGTCGATTATATACAGTGAAGATGACTGACACGAAAAGCATTAAAAGGGCTTTTTCCGAGCATCCAGCCTCAAAAATTAAGGGCCATAACTTACTTCCTCATGGATGATGGTCTTTTTAGACCCAGTGAAACATTAGCGATGGTCTTTTCCATTTTCTATTACACCTCATCAGTTCGAAACTTGCTCTCTCTCTCTCTCTCTCTCTCTCTCTCTCTCGCTCTCTCTCACACACAGTCACTCTCGTTCTCTCTAATGACAGCTCATTAATGCTGTCACACTGACCCACAAGTAACTGCAAAAGTGAATAAAATATGAACCTCCTACGTTCACCCAGCACCACAGTCGCACTCTTCATCTTCCAATGGCCCGTAATTCCCTAATGCATGGAAAATGAGACACAGACTTCATGAAATGACTAGGCGGATGTTTGTTCTGATAATATGATGGTAATATTTTTAAAGGAGAGTTTATTTTTGCAATTATCCACCGCATGACCTTGTGATTTGATATTATAATGGGCTTTATCGTGAAAGCCCATTGCTTTGTTCCAAAACCTAGTGTGCTGCCTATGAAGGCAGCATTTAAAGGCACCATAGGCATGCTACTATAGCAAAGGTTGTTTCAAAAGGCTTCAGCAACCAATTCCTAATGAGATAAGTATGCTTTTTCTTAAAACATTTCTATTTTATTCATGCAATTTCGCGCTTTTATTCCCTTGATTTTATTATTTATTCTCATAAAATTATGATTGTATTCTCAAAACTTGAATCTCATAATGCTACAACTTTACTCTCATAATATAACATTTTTTAACCTTATGATTTTGACTTTTTTTCCTGAAATATTACAAATTTAATCTCATAATGACTATTATCAAAACTTTACAGCTTTCTTATTGTAAATTGCTTATTATGAAATTATTCACAAAACATTTCTACTTTATTCATACAATATTAAGTCTTTAATTTTTTTCTCATTATTCTATGACTTTATTCTAAAAATATTACTACTTTAATATCACAATGTTATTAAATTATTCTTGAAACTTTGACTTAGTTCTTGTAAAATGTCTTTAATAAGATTATTCTCAAAATATTTGTACTTTAATCTCTAATGTTATGATTTAAATTTCAAAGCTTTGTCTTGTTCTCGTAAAATGCCTATTTTGTCGATTAAACATTTAATCTTTATTCACACAATATTAAGCCTTTAATAAGTTATTTATATTACGTTTTTCTCATAATATTATGACTGTATTTTCAAAATATTACTACTTTAATCTCATAAAAAGACAATTTTATTCTTATAATATTATGACTTTAATATTATAATTTTGATTTTAATCTAAAAATATTACTACTATAATCTTAAAGTTATGACCATTCTCTAAATTTTATAACTTTATTCTTATAAAATGGATTTTATGAGATTATCCTCAAAATATAAATATTTTTATCTCATACTGTTATGACTTTATTATTGAAACTTTATTCCTGTTAAATGCCTCAAACGAGATTTTTCTCAAGACATTACAACTTTATTTTCATAATATGACTTTATTCTCAAAAATGTATGACTTTATTCATGTCATAATATTACAGCTTTATTCTCAAAATATAATTTTTTTTCATAGTGAAATGTATGTTAAGTTTATTAGAATATAGCATCTTTAGAGTGTTTGTGGCAGGGCGGAGGGCCGGGTCGTGATCCTGCACACCCGGTCCCATATTAGGCTGATCAAACCTCTGAGAGTGATAAAGGCCGACTGCAGAGGATGGTGCGGGAGAGAGAGAGAGATCGTTTACGGACATGTGTGTGTTCGTCTTTTGTTTAAGTTTATAATTAAAATATTATTTATATCATCAAGCTGGTTCTTGCCTCCTCCTTTCCATTGAATTCCTTTACACTGTTATTTCTCTATTAAAAACAATCTCATGAAAATTCATACATATTTTATGAGTTGGCTATTTCATATGATTTCAGACAATTTAGTTTGTATACATTTGTACGTTTTCATCACGTGCAAATGCCTAGATGTCTAATGCGGAAGTAAGCGCATGTTCCATGCAAAAGGCATTAAGGACATGCTTATTAATATTATGCCCTTACCCAAACCCCTTATCTAAACTTAACCAATCAGTAGAGTGTGTAAACATGATAGAAAGCTGTTGAGTGTGACAGAAGCAAGTCATTGTTGCATATTAGATGGAAACAATGTCCAGCGACATCATTGGCTGAAGTGAATGTCTTATGAATTTGAGTGCAGTCGTATGTTATCATACAAAATAGCCAAATTTTGAAAGGTCCTATGAATGCTTATGATTTTGCCATGAGAGTGTGTTGAACAATTAGTCCAGTCTCTTGTACTGAGTGCCATTTGAGTTGCTACCTATATAAGCAGTCACTATTGAGGTTCTATGATGGTTTAGATGCTGCCTTAGGAGAAAGCTCCCTGTATAGGGAGTGAGGAAGCAGAAAATACAGCAAAAAAATATTTTACCTGCTTTCCAGTAAAAATATCTAAACATCCTTAAATCAAGATTAATTTACTTGAGAAGCAAAATTGCATTTGTTTTCAGAAAAAATATTTTTTCATAAGCAAATAATATTTTTTCTTGTTTAAAGCGGACATCGAAACAAATGAATGAGGTTTATGATTAAAACTAGTAAAAAAAAATAAATAAAAAAAGGTTATCGGCTAAGAAAAATAAACTTATTTCAACATATTTACTCTGAAAACAAGCCAGAGAATATATCTTGACATAAGGCAGTTCACCATTTATTTACACAGAACTCAAAATGGAAAATGGTCAGGCTTGGCTAGTTAACATCCCAGCAAATAATAGATCTTGACTGTGAGTCAAACCTAATCTGAAACGCATAAGAGTCGTATTTCTCTGCAGATTTAATTTTCAGAATGCAACGTGACTGCCCACTGTCAGTCTGTAGGAGCCCCAAATCGCATCACACTCCCACACCTCCTTGACTTGCCATGCCACGGTTCGAGAGCTCTCAGCGTCCACCAGACCGCCGCCTGCAACTGTCATCTCCAATTATCCCATGAGACTGCACGCACAGGCCCAGTCCTGGCCCAACGTGGACCCCTGCATCACCTAAGCATGGCCACCGCTGTACATACAAATTACTGTCAAGCCACCTTACTTCCTCTTTTTCCCTTTCTGTTTGTTGTTATTCTGTCTGCCGCACAAGATTATCAATCACTTTGACAGATACGTGCTGCACAATTCTTCCTAAGGTGTCTGTCCAGGCTCTGTGCGTGTGCTCACTGCCTGATCACTTTTAAAGGATTAGAGCACCCAAAATTAATTATCATTCAATCGTCATTATTTATTCATCCCAAACCTATATCGTGACTTATCTCTGTGAAACACAAAGAATCGAAGAATTTGAAGAATGCACTGTTTGTTTTTTCCATCCAACTACAAATAATGTGGACCAGAGCTTTCATTATTTTAAAAGGATGCAAAGCACCATAAAACGTTTCATAAAGGTATTTTAAAAGTAGTCATACCACTCATGCTTGATATATACAAGGCCGTAACCACAATATACATTGAGGGGGACAATTTCCCACCAATTATCATATATAGCCAGACTCACCCTCCCCAATAATTTATATTCTTGTTGCTGTTCTGCTGCAGTTTATTATGCGCAGCTGTTTAATTGTCATTAATTTGTTGCAGGGATAACATAATGGTTTAAAAAACGTCTCTGTTACTGTCATAAACTCCGTTCCCTGATGGAGGGAACGAGATGTTGTGTCGATGTAGCGACACTAGGGGTCACTCTTGAGAGCCCCAAAACACCTCAGATCTTTGAGAAAAGGCCAATTTGAATTGGCGAGTTGAATTTGCATGCCACTCCCCCACACATAAGCCAACTCTCATTCAGGTTTGTGCTGAGGAGTCAAGGTCCAGGCCATTTCAGCAGCTAGTACAGCATTGTGGCAAGAGGGACACAACGTCTCATTCCCTCCATCAGGGAACAAAGGTTATGACAGTAACAAAGATGTTCCCCTACTTTCACTCACTCAACGTTGTGTCGATGTAGTGACACTAGGGGTCCCTATAGAAAAATGCCACAACAGCTGAACCGTGTTACATGAACTGCCGATGCAAATGCGTAACATCAGGTGCATCAGTCTGCACGCAACCTCCCCCAATGCCCCACAAGATGTCATGTAGTTCCCCACACCCTTGATGGGGGTGGGGGCACGTAATTAGCACGGGAGCAGGCCATGCCAGCCACAGCCTTTTATCTCTATGTTCTCTCCACAGAGTATTAGATTTGGCTGGGGCCATCTAACGCTATCGGGGAAGGTGTTCTTTTCCTTTTCTATTCTTCCAGGGGGAAAAGACCCAGCAGAGGCCATTTCCTGCCCAAAGGGGAGGTAACATGTGGCAATACAACACGTGGTCTCACTAGCCGCACATGGAAAAGGCGCGGTAGTATGTCCTGCCTCGAAGGGGAGGAGCTCTACAAACACAGCAACCAGGTGCAGAGAGAGCTCTGCCCAAGGGAGACCGTGGAAAATACATCACAAGTGGTACCGGTGTAACCTGTGTAACCTGTGTAACCTGTGAAGCCCTTATAGCCCATACAGGGCATTTTAGCACCCGTAGTGGGTCTGCTACGAATTCTGAATTTGCGAGCCACATTTGGCGAATTTGCTAGGGATGAAAGAAATCCAGGGTTCACAGGTTCATGAACTCACATGGGAGAAGCAGGTCGTGCTTCCCCAGGGACTTACCGTCCACTGCGTCATGGTGTGGCCGCTATACATATACCTTCAAGGTGGAGAGGTACAGTCACCCCTCCAACCTCTCATACAAAAAGGAAAGCACTGACCTGACTGTGCATCTCTGGAGATCTTCAACTTGCTAAATGTGCAAGTTAACCATGCCATGGCACTGACACACCCCTGGCCCATACAGATGCGCCATTTTGAAAGCCATTTTGGACCAGACGCTAATAATAGATTGGATGGTCCTTTTCCTCTTTGGCCCGGATAACATAACAGCTGTGTTTTTAAAATGTTTAAGTTCCACTGTTCTACTTTGCATCTAAGATGAGACAGAGCCCAGAGAATTCGGCAGCGCTTCTGGACAGTGTTGATGTAGGGCTTCTGCTTTGCATAGTGAAGTCTTAACTTGCATCTGTGGATGAAGTGGCGAGTGGTGTTGACTAACAAAGGTTTACTATAGTAATCCCAATCCCATTGTGGCAGGGCGGAGGGCGGGGCCGGGTCGTGATTATACACACCTGATCCCTTATCAGGCTAATCAAGCCTCCGAGAGGGATAAAGGCCATTTGCGGGCGGTGGTGCGACGAGAGAGAGATCTTTTACAGACATGTCTGTCATATGTGTGTTTGTGTCTTTGGTTTAAGTTCATTATTAAAATATTATTTATATCGTCAAGCTGGTTCTCGCCTCCTCCTTGCCCTTTTAAATCCCTTTACACTGGTGCCGAAATCCGGGAAGGTGGAGGTATGCCTGTCGTGGAGTCCTCGATACTGCTGTCCACCCGGGGGAGGGAGTAGCCCGACCGCCTGGAGCGATGAAGCCGCTGCCAGGGGCGGAGGAGTGCCCTTCAATCCCCCAGAAACACGGAGGGGTCGACAGAAGACCGCCGTCCGTGAGGGGAGGAGGGAAGTGACTCTCTGACTGCCTGAAGCGGTAGGGCCGCTGCCAGGGGCGGAAGAGTGTCCCCAGGAGTCGCCGTGAACGTGGAGGGGCGTTCTTTCCGCCGGGGGTCGTGGGTCTGACTCCGGTCTGCCCAGGGAGGAGTGGCTGTCGTCCGCCTGAGAGGGTGGAGGAATGATCGGGGACCATGCGACGGTGTATCAGAGAACCGTCGAGTAATTTTATTAAATTTTTTTCTCTCTCTCCTCTCTCTCTCTCACTGCCGCTCCGCATTGGCCTTTGCCCTCTCGTTCAAATTTTACGGTGTTTTTTTTTGGGGGGGGGGGGGTACTACACTGTTACAGGAAGTACCCCCCCTATTTAGTTATTTCTTTTTCCATCCCCTTGTCCCCTCCCTCGTCCAGGTAGACGGGGATGACCTGCCGGCAGACGGGGGAAAAGGCACACACCTCCCCAGGGAAGGGGGGGGGGGGGGTTGTACGACGTGCCAGGGGCTCCCCTGCCTGAGAGAACGAGGGAGGAATGTGGCAGGGCAGAGGGCGGGGCCGGGTCGTGATTATACACAGCCGGTCCCTTATCAGGCTAATTAAGCCTCTGAGAGGGATAAAGGCCGATTGCGGGCAGTGGTGAGACGAGAGAGAGATCATTTACGGACATGTCCGTCATATGTATGTTTGTGTCTTTGGTTTAAGTTCATTATTAAAATATTATTTATATCATCAAGCCAGTTCTCGCCTACTCCTTGCCTTTTTAAATCCCTTTACACCCATGTTCATGATATCCATTACAGATGAATGCCGTTTTTGCCGAGGGATCAGAGATCATGCGCATTCAGAAATGTTTTTTGTCTTGGCCTTTACGTACCGTGATTCCTTGAATCTTTTACCTATATTGTGCACTGTAGAAAGAGAAATGCCCAAACTCCTAATTTGTCTTTTGGGAACATTGTTCTCAAAGTACTGGATTATTTGCTGAAGCAACAGTTGACAAATTGACAAGTCTCAAATGATCCTTGCTCTTGAAGGTCTAGGCTGTTTTTGGAGGCTCCTTATATACTATGACACAGTGTCCACACCTGATTGTTTCACATCGCCTTGTTATTTCAACTCGTCAAATTTTTATTAGTCTTAAATTGCCCTTCTTAACTTTTTTGGAGCATGTTGCAATCATCTGATTTGAAATTACTGTACATTTAAAAAAATTTAATAAAATCACAAGGTAAAACATCATTGAAAGCACCACAACTATATATTATATGAAGCAAAGGGTGAATATAATTTACAGATCACTCTTTGTTTTATTAGCATTTTTCATACTGTCATACTGTCTCAAACTTTTTCGGAAATTAGGGTAGTATTACAAATCAGCAGTAAAATCTGACTTCACTAATATCAGAAATTGTGCTTCTTTACATCATATTATGCTGAAAAAAATATGTTCCCGGCTTGTATAGCTAATGTGGATGCACATTCTTGAGTTGATTGACAGGCGATTGGCTCCTTTACCTGAAGGTGTGACTTCCTTTCTACATCCATTGGTGACCTTTGGGTGTTCCAATATCTCCCATTCATTTTAAAAGAAAAGACCCGTCTGTGCTAAATAGTCTCAGGCTGCATTCAGGTGAGGAGTGAAATAAGAGCTGTAAAGTCTGACAATTCTCACTTCTTGTACTGGATCAGACTCCATTGAGATCAAAGGCAGATACTGTGGGATTCACGTTCATGTGCTATTGCTGATAAAGTGGATATAATTTAAATCATGTTGCTTTAAAATGAAAATAAATATAATGAAAAAGACAATCAGTGTACCAGTTATTTAATTTTGCCAATTGAGATATTTCAGAAATATGATAAAAATCACATATGCCAGAGCGTTGGTAATATTCACAAATAATTTATACACATGAAACATGATATTAGAGATAAAAAATAAAATAAATGTTTGAAGAGAAAAAAAAACACATCATGATTTTTTTTATTATTTTGTTCAAAGCCATACAAACAAGAGGTATTTATACATAGTCACAATAATAATATAAGTTACATTGCCAGACACAATATTTTACATACATTTCAGTTCTTTTAAAACTTTACATGTATTCAGTGCTTTTTTATTATATGTTTTTCATCATGGTTGTTTAAGCCAATGAGCATTAAGCTGTGCCATCAACAAGTCGTTTCCCATCATGCTTGCAGTTTGCGCAGCTGGAAAAAATCCAAATTCGCTGCTCGGGTCTTACAACTGCGTGCACTTATGCCGAGTTTACACTACACGATTTTAAGCCCGATTTTCGCTTGCCGACAGTTTTGTGGAGATCACGACAAAAGACTGAAATCGTAGGCAAATCGGAGCTCGCTCCCGTGAGCGACGATCGCAATGTATGGAACTATTAAAGACGTGGTCTGAGAGAAGTGCCAACGCGTTGCCGATGTCAGCGAGATATCTAGAATGTTAAATATCTGGACCCGTCTGTGAATTACGTCCAAATTACGCAACGTGAAATATGTTTTGAACTACAACTGCAGCGTTGACCTACAGCCAATGAGAGAGCAAGAACGGGGCATGGGAAGTTTCAGTGGGAGGACATCAGAACTACAACTAGTACATCATAGTATGGCTGCGGTATCAAGAAAATCTCACTGGACCGAAGAAATGGAGGAAAAATTTGTGGATTATTGGCAGGAGCACCAGCGCCTATTTGATGTTTCTTCTGAACTGTACCACGACCGGGTGGAGTAAGAGAAGAATTGGAGAGAAATTGCCAATTCTCTTGGACAGTCAGCAAATAACCCTTTAAGCAAATAGGTAGTTTTGTAATGTGTTCACCCATATCGCAGATTCGTGGTGTAATTTGAAAATGCTACAACTCCATGACAGTTGTGTAATATGAACGGTACCACGATCCGACATCTTTGAAAATCATGTAGTGTGTAAGAGGCATTAGCTCTCACAAGACTTTTTTGGCATAAGTCACCATGACATCACAGCAAGTTGGACAGATTTCAAACCGGCATGCACCTACCGCTGATCTCTGGTGATCGGTTCTCAAACGAACCTGTTGGCTTGATCTTCATTTCAAAACCGGAAGACAAAAATAGTCTGAAAAATCCCTAAATTAACCCTTTTCCTCTTGAATGTTGACATTCTCTGCCCTTGTGTGCAAGACATGTGCAAGATATGGCCCTACATCAGCACCGCAGGCCGAGTGACGTAGGTAATTACAGCAGTGCTGATGTAGGGCCATATAGCACGATAGCGAGTATGATATTGCTTATATACAACAGTTCAATGAACTGTCCATTTTAAAAAATTTGAAAAAACCGAGTATGTTCATAAAAACTCATTTGTGCATGGAACTACTTTATTACGCGACCGATCAGTATCTGCCGTTGCAGGTTCAAAACAAATGATGCGTCCAAGCCTCCGTTAGTAATTCAAAATGTTCACTTCAGAAATAGTATCATGGCTTGTGCTGTTTCTAACAAGTCATTGGATAAACAAGGATAGACGGATGGATGTGTGTGTTTGTCTGTCTGTGTGTGTGAGAGAGAGAGATAGAGAGAGAGAGAGAGATGGAGCGTGTGCGGTCATCTGTTGCCACACCCAATCAGAGATGCTTACAGCTTTCTGAATGTCAGGTTTCTCAGTGCAATATAGACGTCCAAGCAGGGTATTCCTCTCTATTTCGGGTTAGCCGGTGTGCAAATGCCATTCACTATAGAAACAGCGATGTCCTCCGCCATTTTAAACAGTATGTATCCAATGTGGAAATTCACAGAGCACTGTTCAATGTAAACAATGACTAACAGATTCACTTTATGTCACCAGCTAGCTCATATTACACACAAAATGATCTTTTGCCACCACCTGTTGGCTAACATATGTAATTTCAAAAATAAAGACAGTAACTCATAACACATATGCACTATGCTTACACTTTAGTTTAGAACAGCATGAACACAAGCGGAGTGATACACACAGTGAAGTGTCTGAGTGCTGATGCTGTCACACCATCAGTGCTCATTGAACGTCTCTCGTCCAATCAGATTCTAGGACCGGAACTAACTGTGGTATATATATATATATATATATATATATATATCACTCATTGAGCAATTTATTAGGAACACTTGTACACTTATCATGTGATTATCTAATCAAGCAATCATGTGGTAGCAGTGCAATATACAAAATCATTCAGGTACGGGTCAGGAGCTTCAATTAATGTTCATATCAACCATCATGAGAGAGGTTAACAGAGAATGGCCAGACTGGTTTGAGCTGACAGATAAGGCTACGGTATCTCAGATAACCACTCTGTACAATTGTAGTGAGCAGAATAGCATCTCAGAATTTACAACACATCGAACCTTGAGGCAGATGGGCTAAAACAGTAAAGACCACATTGGGCACTTTATTAGGACCAAAAAAAAAAAAAAAAAAAAAAATTCTGATTTATCAGATTCATTTATCAACTCAATTTCAAAATGTCAAACACACTTTAATGCTTTGAATTCTGTGAATCAAATTATTCACATCAGTCTAACTTTTAATGCTACTCAACTGAAATCTACTTTTTTTTCAAATTATTATAATTTTTACTTTACCTGTAAGTATAAATCTGTTCATTAACAACTTAATAATATTGCTTGATTTAATGTATTATTTTCCACTGACTTAACCATCAAGTTTGTAAAATATGATTCAATTGCTTCCTTACAAATGTAAAAATGAAATTGGGTAAATACATCAGACCCAAATATTACTTTTTAAAAACATTTATTTTTCTTAACTTTGTTTCTTACAGACTACATAAGTTTAAAAATTGTAGGTCCCCACATAACAACAGACCTACCATTCACCATGTACAATATTTACCTTTTCTTAAAAATTTTTTTTTTATGTTTGGTTACAACTTGAACAATAATATGAACATAATTCGGTTTTGCATAAACTGTTTAAAACTGTAAGTGCTCTATTGCATCACAAAAATACAATTGCCTCATTGCAATTACATTTTCTACTTGAACTGCACTACTTGAACTCTACTTGAGTTTAGCCCCTAAACTGAGCCAGGTAAAATCTTAAAATATAGATAAAATAACAGAATTAATATCAAATAGAGCTTTAGAACAGCTTAGTGGTGTTTAGCGTGAACCAGGCAATTCTCACAACCATACAATGAGACACATTCATACAAACATACATACAACCAGACGCATTCACACAAACATACATACAATTAGACTTTACATGAGATTCCTTGTCCACCACCTCCTGCTGACTGTAGGTAAATATCTCATATCTGTACGATGAAAGTGAATGGAGGCCAGAACTTTAACGCTCCAAAAAGCACATTAAGGTAGCATACAAGTACTCCACACAACTAAAGGGTTAAATCCATATCTTCAGCAGAAAGATGATATTTGTGGGTGAGAAACAGATCAATATTTAAGTACTTATTTACCGTAAATTCTCCCTGCCCAGTAGGTGGTGATATGCACTAAGAATGTGAATTGCAAAAAACATAAGAATGTGGAAGTGAAAATGGAAAAAAAGGACTTAAATATTTATCTGTTTCTCACCCACACCTATCATATAGCTTCTGAAGGTATATATTTAATGACTAGAGTCTTATGGGTTACTTTTAAACTACCTTTATTTGCTTTTTTGAGCTTCAAAGTTTAGGACACCATTCACTTGCAATGAATGGACCAACAGAACTGAGAAATTCATCTTTGTGTTTCAGCAGAATAAATCAAATCATACACATCTGGGATGGCATGAGGGGGAGTAACTGATGAGATGATAATTTTTGGGTGAACTATTCCTTTAAACATAACGTTTATTGTCCAATGAGAAAAATAGCCACACAGTAGATAGCATTATCTATTCATGTTAAGTAAAGATCGACTATAGCCAAATAAATATATAATAACATATAATAATATGTCCAAAATTAGAATTTCCTATTATCTTTTGACAATTATAACTATATATTGAACAGTTCTCATTAGAATGACTTACCAAAAAAAAAAAAAAAAAAAAGAAAAGAAAAAGAGTACTCCTTACAAGCAGTAACTTCTTTGCACCAAAAACCTTCACCCCTGAGAAAATAATGCTGCTGAATGTAGTAAAAAATTGTTTGCTATGGTCAGTGATTTGCTAGCAGTGTGAGAGGTTAAGTATTAATACAGCTCTCAGTTTATAACGGTTGGCGACAAAATTTACACAGCACAACAATCGTGCAAACGTGCCAATGCGACAAGTAACATCAGTCAATAAATGGTCAGTTGCCAGCTGAATGGCAGTGATATAAATATTAATTGTGCACCTCATGGAGCACCAGGAAAAATGTGTATGAATAAACCACCAACCCTGGGCTTGTTAATGGTTTATTTTTTGTTGCTCTTGAACAACAGATGAAAAATACGAATAACATTCTTTACCTTAAAAACATAAAATAAGTTTGAGTAACTTTTTTTTGGACAATTTATATTTTGCGAGAGTCCCGCGTGTCATTAGACTACTAAACTGGAGACGCAGGAAAGCTTGTGCGTCATGACGTCAGACAAACGCGAAATTACACTTTCACTGAAATTGAAATATTTGATTAGTTGTTAAGTTGAGAGAAAATTTTAAGTGTTTAAGTTGATTTAAAGTACAAATATTGAATTAAAGTCCCAAAGCAGAAAGATTAATACAATTGACTTTTACAGTAATGCAATACCAACCAATTTTACATTTTAGTTTTCCTAAAGTGCTCAGTGAGTGTATATACATTCCTTTCTATGTATGTACAAGTCTTCTGGACTATGTTTTGGAGCTTGAAGGTTCCAGTCCCCATTCTTTGTAATAGCATGAAAAAAAAAGAGAAAAAAACAGTTAATTTAAAATGTCTCCTTTTGTGGCTCAGCGGTTACGGCTCTGGGTTACTGAACAGAAGGTTGGGGGTTCAAGCCCCAGCACCACCAAGGCCATTAACCCTATCTGCTCCAGGGGCGCCGAATCATGGCTGACCCTGCACTCTGACCCCAGCTTAGCTGGGATATGTGAAAAATAAATAATTTCACTGTATATATGCAGAAATGTATGTATAATGTGTGACAATTGATCAGTTTAATTCTTTAATTCTTTTAATTAAATAATGACAGATTTTTTATTTTTTTGTAACTAACCCTTTAAGAATTCAGAGCCACGTTGTAATTTGCTGATCAGCCAGCTCATCAAATTAATGCTTAGCACCATTAGTGCTGTTATTTGCCCTGTGAAGTTATTAATTTCAGGCACAACATAGCTGCAAGGCAGCTACTAAACCCCAGGAGTGTGAAGAATGCAGAAGCTCAGGACCCGAATGCAGAATTATAATGTATGAATTTATTAATACAAAGAAAAAGGGCAAAATTCAAACCAAAACTACCACAACAAACATAAACAAAATGAAACCTGATTGTACACCGAAAGGCAAGCGCCACGCTATGCACGCAATAGGCGACAAAAACTAGAAAGGACATCTGTGTGAGAGTTCAGCTACACACATACCCGACACCTTAGACCGAAATGACCGAACCTCAGCACAACATAAAGACAGCTCACGACCCGGGCAAACAACGCAAATGCGACGTGCACCCATGTTCACGAGAGACAGACAAACTATTGACGTGAGTGCATGCTGCCAAGATGGCAGAAGCGCGATGCACCCACATCAATAACAGACAGACATGGAGCATGAGTGTTCGGATACAGACACATACCGAAACCAAACAAGACAGGAAGTCAGGATCCAGACACCATGCTCCTGACATGAAACAAGACAGACAGAAGAGCGCACATCAGGGAACACAACCGAAACTGTGCACGTACACGCACACAAAGACAGATACCGAAACACAAGACAGACATGGGATGATGATGCCAAGGTCCTGTCAGACAAAACCCCAGACTGACAGAGTGACAGGACCATGACAAGGAGATGAGATAGACTAAACAATCAGTTATACTTTGTTGTGCCTGAAGTTTAAGAGATAGCTATTGATTTTAGGATTTAGGAAAAATATGAACTTTCTTTGTAAAAAAGTTGCATCTGAGGAACAAAGTTTTTTTTTGCAACAGAGAGAAAGGTATAACCTTCTGTTGAACACAAAAGGAGAAGTTAGGTGAAATCTTTACCAGAATCCCCAATCACTTTAATTCTTTAAAAATGTATTTTGTGTTCCACAGAAGAAATTCAAAGAGTGTACATTGACATGAGGGTGTACATGATGACAGAATTTTCAAATTTGGGTGAACAATCCCTTCAAGCACATTTTCCAACTAAATTATCATTCCTGAAATGTGTACAGATGTGTGTGTGTTTTTTTTTTTTATTTATTATTTATTTAAAACATTTTTGGTAATGATTTAAAAAAATAAATAAATACAACTTTTTTTTTGGCAATAATATATACACTCACCTAAAGGATTATTAGGAACACCATACTAATACTGTGTTTGACCCCCTTTCGCCTTCAGAACTGCCTTAATTCTACGTGGCATTGATTCAACAAGGTGCTGAAAGCATTCTTTAGAAATGTTGGCCCATATTGATAGGATAGCATCTTGCAGTTGATGGAGATTTGTGGGATGCACATCCAGGGCACGAAGCTCCCTTTCCACCACATCCCAAAGATGCTCTATTGGGTTGAGATCTGGTGACTGTGGGGACCATTTTAGTACAGTGAACTCATTGTCATGTTCAAGAAACCAATTTAAAATGATTCGAGCTTTGTGACATGGTGCATTATCCTGCTGGAAGTAGCCATCAGAGGATGGGTACATGGTGGCCATAAAAGGATGGACATGGTCAGAAACAATGCTCAGGTAGGCCGTGGCATTTAAACGATGCCCAATTGGCACTAAGGGGCCTAAAGTGTGCCAAGAAAACATCCCCCACACCATTACACCACCACCACCAGCCAAATTGAACAGGTGTTCCTAATAATCCTTTAGGTGAGTGTATATATATATATATATATATATATATATATATATATATATATATATTTTTTTTTTTTTTGTGCAGCAATATAACCAAGACATGTTCTTTACAGGTTTTGTGAGCTTCAACCACATAAAGTAAAAACTAGACTTTACTTTGTTTAACAAACTTTGTATTGTATCTAGTATCTTCAGAAGTCTTGTTATTGATTTCGAGGATAACAAATTATTCAAAGGCCGCTATTTCAGCTTAAACAAAGAGTAGAGCAAAGGTTTGCATCGATCTTTTCCAAGTCATACAACATGTTGTGTTACTCTGCCCTTGAGTTACCTCTAATTGCCTGCATTGACTTTCTTGATTGTTTAGCCAATTTGAATGAGATTATTTTAATTCAGTAAGTTCTCTAAAAGTAAAACCACATCTTTTAATTAATTACACATTTTCTGCTTGCTATATTTCAATATTTGCATACATTTATTAATGGCAAAACTACACTGGGAGAACTATTTCTATATAGGATGCTTACTGGTTCTTCTGCAAAATCAATGACTTTCTTTCACTCAAAAAAGCCTGAAGGATGTTTACTGGTTCCTATAAAGTTTCAACATTTATGAAACACTTGAATGAAAGATCTGCTTAACTGTCAAATGTTTAAAAATAGCATCCATGATTCATGCAAAGTACGGGACGTTAGTCCCAAAGTTTGGTTAATTTACCTGTGACTCTTCACTGTAAATTACAAGCTCACTCATATGCTGAAACCAAATAAAAACAGCTAATTAGGCAACAACAATAACAACAACAACAACAACAACAACAGCAACAACAACAATAATAATAATAATAATAATAATAAATAAAAAAATTTGGCCAGGGGACTTCTTCTTTGAAACTCCTAATTTTTTGTATTTTGTTGTGGAGCAATATAACCAAGACATCTTCTTCACAGGTATTGTGAGCGTCACCCACATAAAGTCAAAACTGGCCTTGACTTTGTTTAACAAACTTTGTAAGCCACACCAAAGTCCCCTGACCCCACTAATATACACACACCCATTCAGCCACACGCATATTAAAACATAACACACATTCCAGGGTCTTTTGTAATTCATCAAAGATTTCATCTGCCAAGAAAGCACTTATGAGAGCAGCACAGTTGTAGAATTTTAATGCAGTTTTACAGCAGTGTGTTTTTGATGTTAGCTTTGCACTGCAAACTAAATGCTGCACAATTGGTGTCCAGTTCAAAAACAAATCACAGTCTTTGTCATGAGACATTCATTTTAATACTAAAAGTGAACACAAACTGTACAACAAATGGCTTTATAATCACTCGCGTTTTTAGCTTAAGTGCTTTGCAAACACATTGTAAAGACACTTTTTATAATCTGTTTCTTTGCGGCTTGCCACCTAAAAACGCTAGTAAGAGCAGTTGCCCGAAATGCATGAGTGGTGGGGAATGGGTCAAGTTTAATTCACTGCTCTCAATATCAGTGACATCAGTGAGTCAATGGCCCCGAGGGGGGGTTGGTCACCATGCAGACACCATTAGTCAGTAAATAGGGGCTGTTTGATCCACCTGTACAAGGGACCAATTGATTTTACCAGACCTGGAAATCACCAGACGCCATCCTATAGTAGTTTGAGAGATTAAGAGGGTGGAATACTGGCTAAAAAAGATTCAAGATTAATTCCAGATGCATAAAACTAGTATCTTTAGAAGTCTTGTTATTGATTTCGAGGATAACAAATTATTCAAAGGCCGCTCTTGCAGCTTGAACAAAGTGTAGAGCAAAGGTTAGCATTGATCTTTTCCAAGTCATACAACATGTTGTGTTACTCTGCCCTTGAGTTACCTCTAATTGCCTGCATTGACTTTCTTGATGGCTTGTTTAGCCAAAATTAAACTAAATCTATTAAATCATTTTCTCTCTCTCACACAAAAAAGCCTGAAGGATGTTTACTGGTTCCTATAAAGTTTCAACATTTATGAAACACTTGAATGAAAAATCTGTTTAAATGACAAATGTATAAAAATAGCATCCATGATTCATGCAAAGTACGGGACGTTAGTCCCAAAGTTTGGTTTATTTACCTGTGACTCTTCACTGTAAATTACAAGCTCACTCATATTATGAAACCAGAGAAAAACTACTAATTAGGCAACAACAACATCAAAAACAACAACAACAACAACAATAATAATTAATAATCATACTTTCTGTTCCTCCCAGGTCGAGGAAGGTGGGTTTGACCAGCCAGCAGACAGGCTCAAGGCACGCCCCTCCCCAGGGAAATGGGGGGTATGTCATGCCAGGTGTTTCCCGTCCTGAGGCAACATCAGGAGTAGTGTAAAGCAGAGGAGGGCGGGGCCGGGCTGGAATGATACATCCATACATATCACGGGGCGTGCTGATTGGGGTCCGCACGCCCGGACCCCAATCAGCCTGATTTGGTGCACGAGGGATAAAGGCGGTTGGTGACGACAATTAGAAAGAGAGAGAAATACGGGCAGCTGCCATGTATGTGTTTGTTTGTGTCTTTTTATTTAATTAAATATTATTTATATTGTTAAGCTGGTTCTTCCTCCTTTCCCTTAACCCCCTTACAAGAGGCTACTAGACAAATCAAAAACAAGAAAAAACTAAAATTATATCCATTTAAAATGACCCAGAAACAAGTTGTATAAAAGTTGTAAAAATGTCTATTTGAGAAACAGCATCTGTTTACAGATGCCACTTAGTTTTATATGTTTTGTCATGTTAAGTGTGGCTTTAGTGTCAATATACTTTATTGCTGCCACCATAGTGTACATAGATACCTGTTTTGAAGTCCTGCTGAATTACTGTCTATTTCTTGTACGACAACTGATAAAAATAAATAAATAGTATTTTAAAGTGCAAATATATACAGTAATAAAAACAAGTTAAAAAGGGACAGGTGGATTTAGTGCCCAGTGAAATGCACCATGCAGTTCCAAATGAAAAATGCAGAACTAGAAAATCACTTTGAAATATTTCCACTCCTGGTCGTCAGATCTTGTTGATGGACCAACAAGTGTCACATTTCCTTTGTTGTGCTTTCTTCCAACTGAGCAGACAATGTACTCTTTTAGTGGCTTGTGAAGCAGCACCTGTTTTTGCAGGTGTTGAGGTAGATCCTAATAATGGTCTGGTAATGAGTTTGAAGCATAAGAAGGTGTTCCTGCAGCTGCTTGAGTCTCTAGTGTACAAATAAAAGCGACCAGCCATCTGTTAGAAACAGAAAGAGCTTTCCATTTGATGCGTCTCTCTTTCTGTGACCTGATGTCTTCTCTGTTGTAGATTTGGATGATATGACCAAAATCTTAAAGGGATAGCTCGTTCATGTAAGAGGAATTCATGTACAGTGCCCACAAAGAGTGTTTTGAGACTAAAGCCACACTGCAATGCATTTTACATTTCATATTATATAACTTTTTAGTAAAAACTAAAGACATAAAACAGTAAACATTAATCTAAAAAAAAAAAAAAAAAAAATCTGATAATTACGACTCTAAATTCTGATTGGATCAGGCATATTAAAAAAGTCATTGTAAGAGGGACCTGGGTAGCTCAGCGAGTAGTGATGCTGACTACCACCCCTGGAGTCATGACTCCAGCCAGGTCTCCTAAGCAACCAAATTGGCCCGTTTGCTAGGGAGGGTAGAGTCACAGGGGTGGGGTAACCTCCTCGTGGTCATGATTAGCGGTTCTCACTCTGAATGGGGCACGTGGTAAGTTGTGCATGGACTGCGGAAAGTAGCATGAGCCTCCACATGCTGCGAGTCTCCGTGGTGTCATGCACAACGAGCCATGTGATAAGATGCACGGATTGACTGTCTCGGAAGTTCCCCTGTGGCTGAACTTCAAATTAGATCTGAACACATGCGCTCATTCGCTCAACACACATCCAAAGCACAAGACATGAGCAAACAGCCAATTGAAACATTTAAGTTGTAATTACATAAATTAGTTTAGATTTTAAATAGATAAGCTGTGCAAAAAATTGTGTAGCAAAATCTCTGTTGACACATTTCTGCCAGTGCAAAGTATACCACTATACTGTCCATCCCTATTCTGTTGAGTAACATCCCATTTTATTATTTTATGTCTCTCAGTAAGTGGGCAGCTGTACAGACAGTGTCTTATGGGTGGTGGTCTTGTGGGTTTTCCAACGACAGACTCCCTAGATTATTTTATAATGTGGTATTCTCAATGGAAAAGTAGACCTCTGTTTGAACTTTGTACTCATTTTTTTGCTGCTTTTCTCAGAGAAGACTAAAATAGTCCACCGACGAGTGCCAGTTACATTGTACCGCAAGCTAAAAGCTCTCAACATTTTGACTGCTACATTGACCTCGGCTTTGCCATTTCATCTGTCATGCCAAGACGGTTGAGTGTTAGTCCGACCATCCGAGGCCTCTTTCTCTCACAAACACACTCCAACACACACATATTTGAATCTTATAACAGTTACCCTTAACCTGGCCTCAAGCTCTCAATCTCTGATGACATCACTCCTCTGACATCATTGCCTCCATTGATAGAGAGGTTAATTAGGTGCAATTGTTCCCTGCCGGTGCGATCTAGCCATCTGTTTTTCACCTGCATACTGGACTTAACTGATGTTGAAACCAATGCAGTCTGGACTGTGGTAACAGCAAATGATTCACTATGAGTTTCTGGTGAGAAATACCAAATGAAGAACAATGGTTAGATCACAGTTTAAAGAGCAGAGGTTCTGATCTCTAGAAGCCAAGAGGGAGCCACATTCAAACTGCAAAAGGTGCAAATGGTTGCAATTATTTTGTACAAAAGTATTTGGACATTTAAGCCATGCAAAATGATGCCAGACTTTGTTGTCAGAACTAATTACACTTTTCATTTTTTTCAGTTACTTCTAAGCAACTGATATGTATGGATGTATCAAGTTAATTTCCCTCAAGTTCACACATGTGTTCTAGCAGAGTAACCACAGGTGTATATTAATGTTACACAAACATTTGACTACTAGAAAGTGTGAAAACATTTATTTTTGTTTTATGAATGTCACATTAAATCTGACTTATATACTTTTTATCAGGCCTTCATCAATTGCATTTTATGTACAGATTTCATTGTTTTAGCCTTGTCACAGACCCAGACCTGTGCACTATGAACAATGGTTTTGCCAAAATATGCAATAAGGACAATTTATTCCAAGAACATTGAATTATATTAAACACATTGAATGCGAAACTGCTGCATGTCATGACAGAATTACAGCCAACTGAAAGATATTATGTGGAACAGGGCCAATGAGATGTTACAGTGGGTGGGGTTACCCAGATTGACACAGTAATAGAAACCAAGTGATTGACAAAATGTCCCATCGCTTGTCATACTTGGTTTAGAGGTCTACACGGGCCTTAAAATAAGTCCCAAACTTGACCCGTTCCCAGCCCAAATGATACCGTCAGATTTTAAGAGTGAACCTGATATCGCTTCCTATCTAATTTCTTCTCCTTGCAAGTACTGTTGCAATAGGCTGTATTTTATGTAACCATATAGGCAACATTCGTAACAGTACTGAAACCATAAAAATATTTTTTTTTTTATCAAAGCACAGCAGCCACTCAGTACATGAGCAGAAAGGGGAAAAAAATATTGCCTTACCGTTTATTTGCTGAAACTTCACTTGGTGCAGAACCATCTGGAATAATATGAAACAATGTCCTCTATGCAGCCTGAACTTGTTTAGAATATTGAATCATTAATATGATGTTGTGACAAATACAGGTGACACCTGCGCTAAAAAACAATCTGGACACAGCGCAAAGAATGAAACAGAGCGCAGTTGTCTCATTATTTGTTTTTGAAAATGTGAAGTTCTTTATAACTTGACACGGTGTTTAAAATATGCCAGTTCTGCATGACACACTGAAGAAAACGCAAGATGCGTTGCAAATGTCAAAGGCATTCATCCAGCATGTTTAAACAATGGTAAAACAGAACAGACACGCAAAAAAACATTTGGTGTGATTAGCCCCTAACTCGTCCATTCACGCATCTGTGATTTGAGGGCACATGTGCGGATCCAGTTCGGTAATCCTGTTTTTATTATTCATTCATTACAAACCCAAACCAGACCCAAAGTCCTACTTGAAAAACTGACCTGAACCCGGCCCGAAACCCGTCGGGTTCTCGGGTCCCGTCGAGCCCGGGTTGGGTTGCAGACCTCTAACATGGTTAGGACACAATGTTAGATGCAAAACGAAAAGTGTGTCCATACAACTTTGAGGGCTAATCATATATATATATATATATATATATATATATATATATATATATATATATATATTAATTCATTCATTAATATTCATGTCAGGGAATATCACATGCTGTATGCATTTTCTCAGGCACTTTATAAGTCTAAATAGACAAACAACTTACATGATTCTCAGCAGTACACCCAAATGACAATAGCCTAACAGGGCCACAGCTGGCCAAATTGATGCCCTACACAGAGCTCTGCAATATTCGGAATGGGGTGGGGGGATTGCGAGGCGTGGTGCGAAAGCACAAGGTGATCATCTGTGTTCCGTGATTGCTATAGCGTGCAAATAAGGGCAGCTGGTGGAGTTTCTGGTGCCCCTCTAAGGCAAGATGGCATTCCCCTAAGGAGTTGGTGCCCTATGCAGACTGCGTAATATGCATATAGGGAGCAGCGGTAATGTAGCCAAATACTGAGATACTGTTCATGTGTTACACTTGCTATAGTTTACTTTCACATTGCTTTTTCTTCAAATAGCAATGCCAAATGTAAACCAAGTCAATCACTGACACATCAGCGCCACCTTGTGTGAGAAAATGCTTGTATGTGTACACACATATGATAAATGATCTACACTTTTATATAGCGTTTTTTTAACATTAGCGGTATTCAAAGCGCATTACACTGTGACTCATTCACCCATACACTCACACACACACACCAACCAACGACGGCAGAGCTGCCATGCAAAGAGCTGGCCTGCCATTGGGAGCAACTTGGGGTTCAGTGGCTTTCCCAAGGGCACTTCGGATGTGGATTCATGTGGGCCAGGAATCGAACTGCTTGTTCGAGAACCATTAACGAACCGTAAGTCTTGAAAATCATACTGTGTCTAGTGAAAACATTTTTTTTTTATGTGTTCTCAATAGCCCAACCCTACAGGGACCACACAATAAATGCTGATATGCTGGATGCTACCCACAGGCTTCCGTTTGAGTCGCAGAGGTATACAGAGTTATGACTGAGTTTTGTGTAAACATAAACAACCTTTTTACCTTTCTAATTCATTCTTTTAAACATGGTGCGTTTTCAACCAGATTTTTTACTAAAAGAAAAAAGCCCCTTTGGTTCTTTTCTTGCTTATCTTTGAGAGCTAAATCAGCGTAACGGAGCCGCAAATGGCAAGCCACCACAGAGGCTCGGTTATGCTTAAGCACTCGTGACAGAAAAACTCGCCCATTTCAGCTCAGGCTTTGTTTACATGTTTGGAGACATACATAAGTCAAAATGATTCATAAGAGAATGGGTGCCACATTGGACGGCTAACAGAAACATTATGAGCTAGGTGATCCAATGGTGAGGCTGATTGTATCTCTTTCATTTCCTCAGCACAATGCCCTGAAAACAGCCTGTGTTCAGGTTTGATAACCTTGAAGGGGAGATGGAAGAAATCTTTTACTTTTATAAGGATCCAAGGGCTCTAGTCTTAGCTTGCTGCCTCAGTGGGCTAAATTAATTTGATGATTTTTTTTTATTTTTACACAAAAGCTTTTGCTCTGACTAATGATGTGAACAAGCTATTCTCTCTTTCAAAGGTGAGTTTTTTTTAAACATTACTCATACATGTTTGGAATGATATGAAGGTGATTTTTGTCATTTTTGGCCAAACTATACCTTTAATTATACATCCAAAGGAGAACAAAAGAAGATGTTAGGGAGGAATGGATATGATTTTATTATGAAGGCTTTGTTTGAGACGATTCAAGGTGCCTAAACAAGCATTGTGTGTTAAAAGGCTTTTTGCACTTTCTGAGACCACACCGCAAATGCACGATCAAGAAGGAAAAACTATCCTTATCTACCATAATTTGTGAAATTCAATCGCCCACTCTAGCACTTTCTCTCACCCTCTCTCTTTCTTTTTTTGGCTTTCATCTTTTCACATATACAGCAGTCCTGAATTTCTGTTGAAAGTCTGTGGAACCTTTAAAATATAACACAACCAGGAATTGAAAGTCAAGGTCAAATCAACATAAACGAGTGGTTGTAACGCAGATACAAATTAACATATATGATTTTAATTTATTCAAAAAGATTTCAAGTTTACATGAAACGGCATGTGAAATGCATTACTTTTAAAAAAGTATTCCGCTACAGATTACATGCTGTAAAATGTAATTTGTAACATATTCTGATTATTCAAGGTCAGTAATATAAATAAATTGGATTACTTTTTAAGCACTGGCAAATTTTTTCCCTTGTTTTGACTATAAGTAAGTATATAAAGTAAGAAAATTAATTTATATTAAAAAAAATAAATATCTTATGCAGATCTGAAGACAAAAGATCTGACGATGCACCTGTGACGCATCTATTTATAGTCCTGCTACAGGTGCATCCAAAGATGTCACCAGCAGAGGCTATAAATTCTGGTAAATTTCATTGACGTGTTGCACACATATTCACAGCTGGTCACACCTAAATTTGTTCCCAAAGCGCTAAGTCAGCGCAGCATCAAAGTGTAGCTTTTTGACAGGGAACTGAACACAGATGTCTCAAGATATGTTTTAAAAGTTGAAGTTCTTTCTAAATTTGACACGGCATCTACAAATCATGATGCTGATGCATGAGATGCAACTAAATGGTCATAGACGGTCTATCTTGCTTACAGAAAAACGCAAAAACACATTTGGACAGTTTTAAGAAAATGTACCGTTTCATTTCTTAATGCATGTTCCTGGTGTAATTGTGAATGATACATCCAAATTAAGAAAAAACATTTTCAAGTTGATTTTAACACTATGCAACATTCCACTGCTCTACTGTTCAAATTCGAATTGTCAATTTTTAGACTAAACAAGTAACAAGTAACATTTTGTTTTGTTTATTCAAATCAAGAAGGTTTATTCTGGTGTCTAAGGCACAGCATGGTGAAGCCTTTTTTTATGATTTACAACTTAATTTAATGTTCCTAAAAATGCCTGTTCTGTTTCCTATTTGAAACAATTCCAGACGATTAAAGCAGACAAACATTCTGTGTAAAATGTCTATTGAGAATGAATTCTGAATGTCTGATACACCCATTACCACATTACCATGTTCATTGTTTTGCTTTCTTGCTTCTTCACGATTGAGGATTACGCAATGTCTTTAACTGGGTGCCAGGCTCTTAGCAAACAAACCATTCACGAACGGAAAAACGCAATCGCGCAAATACTGTTAGCGCACAAAAGGAACAGGTTGCATGTCTGCAGACACAGAAGAGACATTTTAGTTTGCTTGTTAGAGCGCACAAAGGCATGAATATTCATTGCCCTATATTCACAGCTGTTTTATTTATTTGTTTAAATGGCTTCTCTCGCTCTGTCTTGCTAACCCTCTCTTATGCTCTGTCTTTGTTTTTTTCACATACAGTTTAAAAGAGACAGCAGGCGAAGTCCAAAAGAAGCAGAAGTGTTTTCTCTCGCAAAGTCTTGATGCACAGAACAAAGAAAAGGGAGTATGGTGTGGGGTTCTTTTTAGAATTCTGCCTAAACCCCATTGAGAGAAGTGATGCTCTTTCATTCTTCAAATGTCACATTTGGAGCATTCCATTTACACGGTTTTGGTATCTCCTCAAAAAAAATGGTATGTTGAAAAGTGGTCCTTATGACTTGTGCCAAATTGTCTGAAGTCATACAATAGCTTTGTGTGAGGAACAGACAGGATTCTCACCCTTATTGACCAATAATATTCCAGGACTTTATGACCTTTCTTCTCATTTGTAGTTACTGGATACTGTTTTTACCTATTAATTGACTCAAAAGATTGATTTCGCTCACAAATCTGACTTGAGAGCAATATTTATTCCATGAAAGGGCATTATCTAGCTGATTAATCATTAACACACACACAGACTGTATATATTTAAAATTGAAATGTCCATGACTTTTCAGGACTTTTAATATTGTATTAATTTCTATGACTTTTCCATAGATGAAACTCACAATTTAAAAATTCCCTGAAATGTCCCAGTCATCCATGACCATGGAAATCCTGAACAGACCAAAATGCATTTTTTTATTCACTTGATCACTGAGTCAGTGCGAGCCACTGGATCAGGGGTGCATTTCCCGCACAATAACGTAACTCACTGCTTAACTACCATAGTATGTCGGATCATTGGAGAAATTCAACTTGCTAGTCACGACTGTTTCCCAAACCCTAGTAACTATGTCGCACATCCATCGTTTGAAGCACGCTGGTTCAACAATGTAGATCTGTCATTAATGACATTATTTAAGCAGTGGAGCGATAACTAAATAAAAATCTCCTTTACATGTACACCAGAAAGCCATTTAAAGCGAGAAATCAGCTGAAGACAGGAAAGCTGCATACACTGTGTAGATACATACACTGCGATAGTTGGGTTTCCCTTTACATCAGACTTTGGGGTTCCCCCGATGCACTTGAGCACATATGCACATGCACACTCTTCAGAAACATATAAACATCACTTACACGTTAAAATATACAATATAAAAGCTGTGCTTTCCAACTGTGTGATATAAAATGCTTTCTCTTAACAACCTTTAATCTCTTTAATGGCTGCATTTGTTTACGTGACTTTTCAACAGAACAGTGCTTTTCTGAAAAATCCTGGAATAAGCGGTTTACTTAAATGCATGACGAAATGAAAAATACTTATGGAATGAAAGATATAGAACACTTGGTGAAGCCAAATAATGTCCACACAGTAAATTTACAAGAAACTCTGCATCTAACTACAGGTGAATGAATGAATGAATGTGAATAAAACATTACAGTTATATAGCTCTTTTCTGACACTACACTCAAAGTGCTTTACACAGTGAACAGGGGACTCTCCTCAACCACCACCAGTATGCAGCATCCACCTGGATGATGCGATGGTAGCCATAGGGCGCCAGTACTCTCACCACACACTAGCTATTGGTGGAGAGGAGAGAGTAGAGTGATTCAGCCAATTAATTGATGGGGATTATTAGGAGGCCATGATTGAGAATGGCCTATGGGGGAAATTTTTAATGACCTCAGACAGTCAGGACCTCAGTTTCATGTCTCATTCAAAAGGCGGTGCCTTTTTACAGTATAGTGTCCCCATCACTATACTGGGGGCATTAGGACCTACACAGTCCACAGGGTGAACACCCCCTGCTGAACTCCCTAATACCTATTCCAGCAGCAACTTTAGTTTTCCAGGAGGTCTCCCATCCCAGGTGGAGTGGAGAGCTGTAGTTCCAACCACACGACTGCTGTTCGCAAAGGTTTTGGGAAACACCAAATCGTTGATCTATGTTAGTAATGATGGAACTTTTGACCATAGTTGGCTACCAATGCTTTTGGGAAACGCACCCTAGTTGTCGGATTCATGAACGACTGATTTTATATGAACTGGATCAACCGATTCATTGAAAAGATCTCAAAGACTCTTTGTTAAAGAATTAGATATTTCTCACATGAACTTTCAGTGATTAAAGACTTTAAGGAATGTTTCTGATTCAAGTTAAGCTCAAGCGACAGAATTTGTGGCATAACAAAATATTTTTGACTCTTCTCGTTTCTTAAATTTTTTTTTTTTATAAATCACTTGCTAACATTATCAGGGTAAATTTATGTGTAAAAAAATGTGTATTTGAATGTTTATGGACTGGCCCCATTCACTTCCACTGGAAGTGCCTTACTGTAACTGAGATTTTTGCTCTTTCTTTTTTTAAATAACCAAGGGGTAAATAGAACATATTTGCTATGGTAAGCAACATAATGCTACAAATACTCTTAATTGAGATTAACTTGTAAGAAACTTCCTTTTTTTTTTTTTTGGTCATTTTGGAGCTTGACATCCCCAGTACCCAGGCCAGGATAGTCTTCAAAAATTCCCCTTTGGTGTTCCATAGAAGAAAGAAAGCAATAGTGGTTTGGAACATCATGTGGGAGAGTAAATAGTAATAGTAAATAAAAGCCTTTTTGGGTGAATTATTCCTTGAGGAGATTCAGGCTCTATTTTGTGGAAAGTGCTAATTATTACCGCACTTCCGCCTCACTTCCCTGCATATTTAATTAAACAGGTAGAGCAAACAACAACAGAATTAGTGTGTAATGCCTCAGGTGTGCTGATCCGCATGCATTTAAGTTCATCAGCAACTTTGACAGAGCGCATCTGAACGGGAACTACTGTCGCCGGCGCTCCTCTGAGAGAGCCATGGAATCGGTAGTGGCGTCCCCAGGTGTTTGCATAATGAATGAAATGTTATTTGCCTGTTGTATCAGCGTTATGCTTATTAATACCTCAATGAGACAAAACAGTGAATGGCTTCCTCAGGTGACTCATGCATAATTCAGCGGGAGCCAAGGTGATTCACCTGTTCCTGTGTTCAGGCTTCACATAGATTTGCGGCTCTTGAATGATACCCCGGCCCTGGTATGTTGAGATGACGTATTTGGCTTGTGTTACTGTGTAGCTGGTGGGAAGACTTATTCATTATGAGGGTGTTGTTGCGTTACACAAGAGCACCTTAAAATAATACTGAATGTCATTATTCACTTATAATCTTCCTCGCTGCCTCTGGAATGTCAGTTGTGATGCAACAGGTATGATGTCATTTGAAGCCAAATGGTATTGGTTCTCGCAGCATACCCGTTTAAATATGTGGAATGGAGAATGAGATTTGAGAGTTCAAGCTAAGATGAAGATTTTCAGTAAATAACAATTGGTTATGGATGTTTATGGAAAAATTATTTTGTTGCTCTAATACTACAGTTCGAAATATTTTCAAATGAATCACAAAGTGAAGTATGATTTCTTTGAGACATCAAATACATAATGTCTCTCTTATCCACCAATCACTTCTGCTGTAAGGCCTAAATAGCTAAAAACCTTATACCTACTTTTTCCTTTTTATTTTATTATTATTATAATTTTTTTAATTAGCCATTTTTACTTGTCTGTGAGCTTGAATGTGTGAATAATCAAATGTTGCTTCCTACATGTCCAGAACAATATATGCTGTCCATCAGGAAAATCATGCAAAACAAACAGCAAAAATATGCTATTGACTATTGATGATAAACTATTATACATAATCTTAGCTTTTCAATGACTCCTAGATAGTCCACTCAGAGGCAGAGATATTCAATGAAACAATAGGGGTGTACTTGAACTGAAAATTAGACTGAATGTCTATGGACAAGCACATCTGTGAGGGCTAAAATGTGTTATGGCACATTATTCTTTTCTGAAAAAATTACACCAAAATTTTGTGTAAGTGGTGATCTTTTAAATTTGAGTGTTAAAAATTGCAGGCAGAGCCCAGAAATGTTCCAGAGTTGAAGAGGTTGAATATAAAATAATGATAATAAAAAAATCAACATATGCCTGATCTCGAAAAACAAATCCAGTATCTATAAACACAAAGATATAGATTCCATAAAAGCTTTTATGCTTACTCCCCTCCGTTCCTCTTTCTACTCATTTTTTAAGCAAGATTATCCTTTTTCTAATACTTCTCCTCTGCTTCAATTTCCCTTTGTAGAGCTCTGAAATAACTGACATTACTGCTAGAGATAAAAGCCAAGTTATTATCTGCCCTGCTTCATGTCGAATTATTCTCAAGATGTGTAATTTACCATTTCAGTAGCTTTACCACCAACTTCCCCCCTTTTGGGTGAGTAAGTAGGTCTATACCAGAGGTGCCCAAACTTTTTCTACGAAGGGCCAAATGCACCGACACAGAATAGATGACAACATTTCTCCAGATTTAGAATGAGGAGCTTTATATATAAAAAAGGCAACTCCTTCAAGCAAATGAACATTATTCAGAGATATACACCAAAAGTGGTTAATGTTCTGTAAAATGATTATTGTATCAATCAATCAATCAATCAATCAATCAATCAATCAATCAATCAATCGTTTTATTTAACATCAAGGCTATTTAACACATCCAGATACTATTTTTGTTAATATTATTATTAACTGCATTGTAGCATTTGGTAATTTTAGCACGTGAGTACAACACTGAACTGAATCAGAGCATGTGAAGCAGAGTGCTCTTCTGTGCTCGTTTTTGCCGCAAGCATCTGCCACTGACTTTGCAACATCTGCACAACAGACGGCAGAAAACAAATAACGTTCAGCAAAAATTCAAATGAAGATTGCGATGGATATATTTGGAACTATATCAGATTGCAGGGGATTTTTTTTTTTTTTGCCCAGAGCGAACCTGGATGGACCTAGAGATGGAGATGAGAGATGTAACAGGTGAAACATGTTTGCTATTTCTGCATTTCTTTATGCATTATGAATAATGAGGGAGTGCCAAGATATGAAAGGCACACGCTCTTGCAATATTAACAGCTTTGTTGATTATATACAGGAACGACACAGTTTTAATCGCATTGCTCGCATACGAAGACGTGGTATAACACCATTTGCATGTCGAATTAACAGGTTTAGAAAGGTTTATACATCTCTAACATCTTAAGTCCAGTTATTATGGTTATGGAATTTCAGGTTCTGCAAACTGTATTATATGAAAATATTAAAGTTGCCCTGGTTCCCTCCTTTATGATTTCATTATACAAAAAAATAAACACAAAATTACTCTGCAATCTGCTAAATTAATGCAATGAAAAGCTGCGTCAATAGCATTTTATTTCTTCAACTGTTTCCCCCTCTTTTCATATATGTCAAGGTGGACCAAATCAAGAGTCATCTAGGGCCCTAGTTTGGACATCTCTGGTCTATACCCTGAGTATCCTCAACTTTTTTTAGTTCCTGCAGCTCAGTAATTCATTTGACAAATTTTTAGCTATCTTCTCATCAAGCTGTTACAATTATAAGTTAAATGCACCATAAATAAAAGGCATTAAGACGACAGTTAAGATGAGTTAGTTGTTGATGCAAAAGTAGTTCAAGCGTAAAGCATTTTTACAGACCACTGACTACAAAATTTCCCTGATCAGTAGAGAGAGACGAAATCTAATGGTGCATAGTACTTTGCGCCACAGTGAATCTTTCAAATAAAATCAGTGAAAAAATTTCAAACAAACTCTGTCTCATTATCTCCTGTTAGTCACTGAAATAAGCACTATCATTTTAGGAAAAAGTTTAAAAGTGAGCATCACCATTGTTATTGCTCATACTTAGGGTAAGGGATCTGAACAACACCTCAACCAAAGTATAGAACTTGGCTTGTAACTCGTCCTGCAATGTTTTTATAGAAATCAAAATGTGTGTGGTTTATTGTGTAGAGGTTTGCTATTACATTTATAAGTGATTTAAGCAGCCTCATCTCATGACAATTACATGACTACGGTGACTAGACATGTCATAAAATGTCTATATACACTGTAGATTATTGATTGTCGTTATTTTATCGATATATTTTTGAGGCATCGATAAATTAACATTAGTTAACCTTAAAATTAGAAGCCTTAATGTTTACGGAAGCAGGTCACAAAGCACAGGTATCACAACACAGGAACGGCATCTTAGCGCTTCCTTCACAGGATGCATACACACAAAAGTTTTGAAGGTTTTTTGTATTTCTTCAAGAATGAATGTGATGGTGAGTTAGGGGTTAGTGTATGAAACTGGAACGATTAGAAATTATTATGCAATTTCTCTGTGTGTAGCCTTGAAGTGGTTTCATTCAAGTTGTCAAACCACAAAAAGACATACTTGTGACTAAATTACATTGTTTAGGCTATATGAAAGATGCATGTTTAGGCTATATGAAAGATATATTGCATATAGACAATATATCATCCACTGATGGCTAGAGTAAATAAGTTGTGTCCTTTGATAAGGATTGGAGTCCAATTGTATGGAAAACTATCGAGTACCCCGTCTGTCGCTCACTTCGAAGAAGCGACACTAGGCATCTCTCTTAAGAGCCTTGCACATCTCTGAACTTGAGAAAAGGCCAATGAGAAATTGGCAGACAGAATTTGCATTTCCCTCCCCTGGACATACGGGTATAAAGGGAGGGAAATATGCATCTGTCCATTCAGGTTTTGCACTGAGGAGCCGAGAATGAGGTTCGGCCATAACAGAGGTTCGGTTCAGCTTCGTGGCCGGGAGGACACAACGTCTCGTTCCCTCTATCAAGGAACAGAGGTTACAACAGTAACCTAGACGTTCTCCATCTAGAAGTCCATATTCAATCACGCCATGCGCTGAACCGTGTACGTGCGCTGATGATGCAGGTGCGGGCAGACAGTTGCATGCCAAAGTGACAGGCTGCGTCAGACTGCATGTACCCTTCCCCACCGGCCCATAAAATCATCAACCTTTTAGGTTCCCGGCACCCTGAAGGGGGGAACAAAGCGACGTGCAAAGCATGGGAGCATAAAGACTGCTACTGCACAAATTGATTGCACCTGAACACGCTTATATGTAAATGTAGTTGGTTATGTAAAGCAAGCGCATTCAATGTTTAAATGTTTTGCCTTACAAGTCATGCGCTATTGTAAAAGTGTTTTGATGTCATAAGACAGTGTTGTGTGCAGAACAGGGTGAAGATGTTGTTGTTTTAGTGCCTCTAGTGTTCATTTCACCAGGAAACTCCTGCAATACATACACGAACCACATAAAATCATTTCATGAAAATGTAGGTATAGTAACATATCTTTCTTTGAGACCAGGTTTGACTTGGGGGTGGTCACACTTGACTTGGGCCAGTAAGCAACCACCCAGTTTTTCAGGGGCAGTTACAACTCACAGTTTTTATTTAGTTTGCATAAATATTCATTTTAAATTGTATTCTTTGGTTCAAATACTTTATCTGGTCAGTAACTGTTCTGTTGGGACTTGTTGGTTGATCACTTGACTTCGGCATGTCATTCCGAGTTCACTGAGAAAAGAAGATCGGTCGGAGTGTTAGCTAAATTGAATAAACGTCAATTTCCTTGACAAGCAAAATTACACAGCAGTGAGTCATGACAATTACACAGACGTTCATACCCTGTTAAACTCCAGTCACACTGGAATATTGATAAGCTTCACTAAATGCTTGGCATACCAAATACACACACACCACTCACAAACACATTTATGGTCATAAATACATAAACAAGACCAGTATCTATTTGTCTGTCTGTCTCAGGGCTCCAGACTGCGACTAAAATGGTCACAAATGCGACAAAAATAATTGATTGCAACAATAATTTAAAATCTGGTCACCATTGGCGACAGTCGGGTTGTGTGCGTTCATATGCGGTTTCATCAGATATAATTTTGTGAGTTATTGAATACATCTTTAGAGCGAGCACCACCAGTGTGTCTCGAACCTCTTTTCACCCATTCTGTTGTTATGAGCTTGCCACACGCAACAACAAACCAAGCGAGTGAGTCGTGCATGAATGACGCTTTTGAACCAGGTCTTTTTCATGAATCACCTGAAAAGGACTAAGTGTTTGAACTCTGGAGTTCGGGTTAGCAGTTTGAATCAGACTCACTTTCTCAGCGAATAAGCTGTAAGTCTGTTCAAATCTAGGAGCGCAGATATTTAAAAATGATAGTCTGTGTGTGTGTGTATGTGTATATATATATATATATATATATATATATATATATATATATATATATATATATATATATATATATATATACACATACACACACACACACACACACACACATACATACATACACAGTATATATAAGCAATATCACACTCGCAAGAGTACAATATGTCCCTACATCAGCACTGCTGTGGTAATAATAGGAGAAATTTAGTATGGTCATAAAAACGCATTTGTGCACGGAACTACTTTCTTACACAACAGATCAGAATCTGCCATTGCTGGTTCAAAACAAATGATGCAACCAAGCCTCTCAAAAAAATAACTTCAGAACTACTATCACAGCTTGGGCTGTTTCTAAAATGTTATTGGAGAAACAAGGATGTGTGTATGAGAGAGAGAGAGAGATGGAGAATGTTGATGATACTCTAGTGTGTTAGTCAGCTTTCTGAATATAATGTCATTTCGGTTAAATTCATCCCATTTTCTCTGTGGAAAAATATCCATCCATGTGGGATATTCCTCCCTATAGGGAGTCTTCCACTATAGAAACCACAATGTCCTCTGACATTTTCTTCTCTCCAATGTGGAAGGTCCAGTAAGAGGCATGCGCCTTGTGTAATCAATCAGTCTGTTGTGTATCTCAGCTGGGATGAGGCTTAATGCTGAAGTTATTAATGTTATTAGTTTAAAGCCGTTTAAAGGTATTTCTTAGGTTTAGTAGTGTAGTAGTGATACAACCGATCACGGAAGAGCTGTTGAATATAAACACTGATTGATGCTGATTCACGTCACCAGCTGGCTCATATTACACACAAAAATGGTCTTTTGCCTCCACCTGCTGGCTAAAATATGTAATGTCACAAACTTGAATGTAAAGAGACAAATTTCTAAACACATATGCACTGCTCTTACACTTAGAACTTAGAACAAAATGAACACAAGTGGATTGATACACACAATGAAGCATCCGAGTGCTGATGGTGTGAGTCCATCAGTACTCATGGAATATCTCTTGTCCAGTTAGATTGATGGACCGGAACTAACTTTTGAATATATATATATATATATATATGTATATGAAAAGACATACAAATAATAGGACATATAAAAGAATGGCGTATGTACACATAAATAAATAGCTGAGTGCGTGGGGGAGGGATTTCTCCTGAAGTCCACTATCATCTCCACTGTTTTGAGCGTGTTCTGCTCAAAGTTGTTGTGAATACACCAGACAGCCAGCTGATCAACCTCCCATCTATGTGAGCGCAGCGTAGTTCTTGTGGAAAGACTAGCAGCTGTACATCATCACACTATTAGCTGGGTAATTCCTAGCCAATCGCAGGTAAGCCATTGCTTTATAAGTCTGCTCCCAATCTATCACATTGTTGTTTCAGTGCGCTAAGATGGCAACCTCCACCACCCCACCACCACCAGTTGAGCCCCGTCCCACACGGGGGTAGGCTCCTCGCCCCTGCCTCCTATCTCCGGCAGGATATGATGGTTCCGAGTACAACTCCCTCGGACCGCCGGACGGGGCCTATGCCAAAGAGAGACATTACTTTTCTGTTCTACATTCATCAAATAAATGGCATCATAAACCTCACTCAAGCCTGCGTGTCTTCCCGATAGAAATATGCAGACTCGTCACCGTCACGGATGAGGCCGATGACCGTGGTGTCTGTCGTCCGCAAACTTCAGGAGCTTGACAGAAGGGCTAAAACTATTAGTCGACATTATCGAAAATATCTACAATAAAAAAACTGTAGACAAAAATATAATAATCAAATAGTCATTTGATCTCATTTAACATAACATGAGATCACATTAAACTCTAATGATGACGCGTGAGAGCAGCACTGTAGCTCACGCTTGACTATGGAGAGGAAAAAACAGCTCACAGTGCAGACGCTCTCTAAAATTTTAGTATTAGTATTAGGGAATTATAATGCAAAATTACTAAATAATTAAATACAGAAGCACTCTCGTTGTGGAATAAGTGGAGCTGGAGCAACAAAACTTGCTTGTCTTTAATGGAAACTCCCTGGCGTTACATCTTAAGTGTGAATGTGGAGTATGAGACATTTTTTATCTGAGAATGTTATATATATTAATATAATAATAGAATATTAAAAATGCAAATGTTTTAAAATATCTACAAAAATAAAGAGCAGAAAATAAGATATTTAGACTTGCTTTTAGAGAAAACATAATTTAGGATATTTTGACTTTACTGCACTGGCAGAAGTATAACCAAGTGAAAAGAAATACACTTATATACAAAATACACTTATATTTAAGATACATCCTCTTTGGCATGACAAAGCTGTCTGAGTTTTCTTGTAAACTATTATAAAACTATTTAGATTGTCAAGTCGTTTCTCACTTCCTCCTTTCCCTTTTATCCCTTTATGATGTTTTATACACTGTATTTCTCACTGGTGCCGAAACCTGGGAAGGAGGAGGGATGTGCCGTAGTAGAGTCCTCGCCACTACCATTCACCCCAATGCAGCAGCCGTGGCCATCTTCCGGGGGACAGAGGAGCCCGGCCACTGACCGCGAGCAGGGAGGGGCTCCTGGCCGACCGCCTGTAGCAGGAGAACTGCTGCCAGGGGCGGGGGAGACCCCTTCTGTTCCCTGAGAACACGGCAGGCCATTCCGTCCTCCAGGGGCCGGAGGACTGCCTCCAATCCGCCTGGGGTGGCCGAGGACCAAGCTACGGCATATCGGAGAACCGGCGAGTAAGTGTATTCTCTCTCTCTCTCTCTCTCTCTCTCTCTCTCTCTCCCCCACTGCCACTCCGTGTTGGCCTTTCCCTCTCTTTTAAATTTTTACTGTATTTTTTTTGGTTGTACTTCACTGTTACAGTGAGTACACTGTGCTTTTATACTATTATTGTTGTTTCCCTCCCCCTGTCCCCTCCCAGATTCAGGAAGGCAGGTGACCTGCTGGCAGACAGGACCAGAATTTTTTAAAAACATGAATCAACAAAAGGCTGCTTTGGGTTTAAAATTGTTGCTTGGGCAAAAATTTGTATGTATATTTCCAGATCAGAAGAGATGGGTTAGAGGGGGTTATAACAGGAATTCCAATTGATGTCCCTGTTGAAAAGATTAAAATAAGCCTAACTGGAGCCACAGTGAATGACATACGATGGTTAAAGTGTGTGAGAAATAATGAAAAGATGGATAGCCTCTCTGTAACACGTTGATGAGGACAAGCTGCCAAATAGAGCTTATCTTTATCAGCTATGTTGTCGGGCTTTATGTACCTCCGCCGCTGATGTTACAGATGCCAAAAGTATGGTCATGTAGAGGCTGTCTGTAGAAGTAAACAGAGATGTGCAAGATGTGGAGGCGACCATGAGTATGGCAAATGTGGACAAGATGAAAGTCCAAAGTGTTGCAATTGTTGAAGCAATCACAGTGCTGGATATGGAGGATGTCAGGTGAGGAAAAATGCAGTTAATGTTCAAAATGTCAGAACATCAGAGGGGCTGACATATGCTGACGCTCTCAAAAAAGTTAAACAGACTTCCAAGATGACAGAAAATGGAGTAAATTCATTTTAGCAAAAGATTGATAACTATCATGTTGGAGTGAAGGAGAATTCAATGATTGTTGACAATGTTGCATTTGTAACGTTCATGGCAGAAGAGGTCAATTGCTCAGCACAAACTGAAAGATTAAAGATTCCAATTATTATTAGAGTGGCTGAAAAATACTTGGACATTAAGGGAATCACTTTGGATCTGATAAATGAGAAACTCAAGGTACAAATAAACAACACTTCGTCAACATGTAGTGGTTCATAGTGGTATTAACCATTCTCCAATGGAATGCAAGAAGTTCAATTGCCAGTGGACAAGAGTTTAAAAATTTGTTTCTGATCATGATAACAATCCTGATATAGTGTGCTGACAAGCAACCGGGCTTAAAAAACACAATTAAACTTTGTGTTACAGGGATATAATGTAATACGTATGGATAGACAAATGGGAAATGGAGGTGGGGTGGCTACTTTTATTAAACAAGGAGTTGGATACAGAGTAGTAGGTGTGAATGTGGAGTATGAGGCAGTGGTGGTGGAAATATCGGAAGGTTAGCAAAGCATCATAGTAATCAACTATTGTAATCCATGTGATAAGTAAAGTAAGGAAACATTAGAAAAAGTTGAAGGAAGTGGTAATCACAACTGGTGTGGTGATTTAAATGCACACAGTACATTATGTGAAAATACTGATTGTAATGGGACCTTTAGTAGAAGAAATGCTAGATTGGAGTGGGCTAGTGTGCATCAATGAAGGAAGGGCTACAAGAGTATACAGGTGAAACTCGAAAAATTAGAATATCGTGCAAAAGTTCATTAATTTCAGTAATTCAACTTAAAAGGTGAAACTAATATATTATATAGACTCATTACAAGCAAAGTAAGATATTTCAAGCCTTTATTTGATATAATTTTTATGATTATGGCTTACAGCTTATGAAAACCCCAAATTCAGAATCTCAGAAAATTAGAATATTGTGAAAAGGTTCAGTATTGTAGGCTCAAAGTGTCACACTCTAATCAGCTAATTAATCCAAAACACCTGCAAAGGGTTCCTGAGCCTTTAAATGGTCTCTCAGTCTGGTTCAGTTGAATTCACAATCATGGGGAAGACTGCTGACCTGACAGTTGTGCAGAAAACCATCATTGACACCCTCCACAAGGAGGGAAAGCCTCAAAAGGTAATTGCAAAAGAAGTTGGATGTTCTCAAAGTGCTGTATCAAAGCACATTAATAGAAAGTTAAGTGGAAGGGAAAAGTGTGGAAGAAAAAGGTGCAGAAGCAGCAGGGATGACCGTAGCCTGGAGAGGACTGTCAGGAAAAGGCCATTCAAATGTGTGGGGGAGTTTCACAAGGAGTGGACTGAGGCTGGAGTTACTGCATCAAGAGCCACCACACACAGACGGGTCCTGGACATGGGCTTCAAATGTCGTATTCCTCTTGTCAAGCCGCTCCTGAACAACAAACAACGTCAGAAGCGTCTTACCTGGGCTAAAGAAAAAAAGAACTGGTCTGTTGCTCAATGGTCCAAAGTCCTCTTTTCTGATGAGAGCAAATTTTGCATCTCATTTGGAAACCAAGGTCCCAGAATCTGGAGGAAGAATGGAGAGGCACACAATCCAAGATGCTTGAAGTCCAGTGTGAAGTTTCCACAGTCTGTGTTGGTTTGGGGAGCCATGTCATCGGCTGGTGTTGGTCCACTGTGCTTTATTAAGTCCAGAGTCAACGCAGCCGTCTACCGGGACATTTTAGAGCACTTCATGCTTCCTTCAGCAGACAAGCTTTATGGAGATGCTGACTTCATTTTCCAGCAGGACTTGGCACCTGCCCACACTGCCAAAAGTACCAAAACCTGGTTCAATGACCATGGTATTACTGTGCTTGATTGGCCAGCAAACTCGCCTGACCTGAACCCCATAGATAATCTATGGGGCATTGCCAAGAGAAAGATGAGAGACATGAGACCAAACAATGCAGAAGAGCTGAAGGCCGCTATTGAAGCATCTTGGTCTTCCATAACACCTCAGCAGTGCCACAGGCTGATAGCATCCATGCCACGCCGCATTGAGGCAGTAATTAATGCAATAGGGGCCCAAACCAAGTACTGAGTACATATGCATGATTATACTTTTCAGAGGGCCGACATTTCTGTATTTAAAATCCTTTTTTTTTATTGATTTCATGTAATATTCTAATTTTCTGAGATTCTGAATTTGGGGTTTTCATAAGCTGTAAGCCATAATCATAAAAATTATATCAAATAAAGGCTTGAAATATCTTACTTTGCTTGTAATGAGTCTATAAAATATATTAGTTTCACCTTTTAAGTTGAATTACTGAAATTAATGAACTTTTGCACAATATTCTAATTTTTCGAGTTTCACCTGTATGTTTCTCGTAGGTGGTATTCTGCATTAGATTTAACTCTTGTCTCTGAAAATCTGGCAGGGAAATGTGTCTGGAATGTTTTGAGTCAAAGCACAATGGGATGAGATAGTTTTCCTGTTTGCTGCAAAGTAGGGGTGGATGTATCATAAGCTGTGGTGGAGAGAATTCTAAGGTGGAATTTCAAAATGGCTAACTGGGATAAGTTTAAGGAGGTGTGTCAAAATATAATGATGGGAATGTGTGACCCAATAGAACAGATAGAATACTTTAATAATAAATTAAGTGAAGTCCTTTGGAGTACGGCAGACAAAATAATTGGTAAAAAGAAAGGGGTTAGCAGGAGGAAAGCAGTTCCATGGTGGAACGAAGAATGTCATGGTGCAGTCCAGAATAGAAATAAAGCACTCAGGATAGTAATAAGATCCTTCTCATGTAATGACTACATTAATTATAAGACAATAGTGAAAAGAGTAATTCAGGTGGCTAAAAGAAGCTATTGGAGGCAATTTTGTAATAATATTGGTGAAGATGAATGAAGAGTGGGTTATGATTAGGAAAATTGGAGGGATTCAGAGAAACATCAGCATACCAGTCCTATTTAATGGAGAAAAAGCAATAACAGACATTGATAAAGAAGAGGTATTTGCTGAAACCTTTGTAAAAGTGCACAGCAATACTAACATTTCAGAGGACACGAGGATGTGCAGGGAACAGAGTGTGAAGGAGAACTCATTTATTGGAAAAAAGAGTTCCATCCGGATGTATTTTTAGATTCAGATTTCACTCTGTATGAAATGAAGAGAGCACTTGCAGGGCTTAAACAAACATCTCCAGGGAAAGCTGGTATATTTTATGAAGTGATCAAACATCTATCAGATTCATCACTGTGTACCATCTTGTGCCTTTTATGGTGTGGTAAACAGGGAAACTACCCTCTTCCTGGAAGCATGGGGTTATTATACCAATTGCAAAGCCAGGAAAAGATCATTCGCAAGCTATTAACTACAGGCCTATAGCCTTGACATCTAATCTGTGCAAACTGAAGGAACATATGGTAATTTTTAGGCTGATTTATGTGATTGAAAAAAATAATATTTTTTTACCCATATTAGAGTGGCTTCCGGAAAGGACTAACCACTATGGATTCTGTTCTCTGTTTGGACGCTGATATAAGAAAAGCACAAATCAATAGAGAAGTCTTGGTGGGTGTGTTTTTTAACATGGAAAAGGTGTATGCTATGTTAAACTGGATTTAATGTGAATCAAAGGGAGGATGAATAACTGGATTATGAATGTCTTGTTTGGCAGAACCATACAAGTTAGAGTGGGATCTTCCAATTCCAAGATATATCCGATAGAGAATGGAAATCCACAAGGTAGTGTCTGCAGCCCTATTCTTTTAAATATAATGATTAGTGATATTTTCTCTCAGATTGATACTGGAATAGGGAAGTCATTATATGCAGATGGGGCATTATGGAAGAGAGGACATAATATTCCATATGTGGAGATGCCTTTAAAAATCAGAAGGATTAAATTAAGTGTGACATATTGGACTACCTTAAAGGGTCATTTAGAGAGACATCCAGTTAAAAAAGTTTTGGAAGATTGTTGGGAATACGATTATTAATATAGTAAAATAAAATCATCGGATGGACAGTCAATAAAGGAGGCACAGGGACTGGAATTAATTGATATTGCTCCTTTTTCAATCTGATTGTCTGATTAATCTGACAATCTGATTTGATTAATCTGACAATCTGATTTAAAATGCCTATCTGTAGAAAATCTGAAGGCCTGATTGGGTGGAGCTCAGACTCACGCTGCTTTGGCTAAGAAGCATGGCTTCAGGCATGCGATTTGTGAAACACTTGTCACACTTTGCTTGTAGCGTCAAAGAATAAATTCTGATTGTATATATTTTTTTGCTTTTTGCTATTCATTTGTAGATTAATTAGGAGTGGAAAGTTATTGAAAATATATAGGCAAACAGGTCAATGTGAATTACAAGATAACACAAAAAAACTACTTATTAGGCACTTTACACCAGCAGAGAAGGCTTTGCTGGCCCTGAGATATCGCCACTGAGTAATAGCAATGCTCACCTTAACCATGGTTAGTTATGGCCACTAAATTCAGTTCAGTTATAAAATCCTACACAACAGCAAAATTGTCACTTTGTTAAGTCCTGACACTTACGTACAGTCATCCAAACTGATTTCACTCAGGAGGGTTTGGAGTATTCAGAAACTTAATAACAGAATGAGTCACCGGTGGTCCTTATAACGCTAGATTCACAAAAGCTACCTCAGCAATGGTTTCTTACACTTGGGCTCAGTAGCACTGCAATGTTCTGTAAAAGAGCACATCTGTGCAAAAGAAGCCAATCCCTTTTCGTTCTGCTTTCTAAGCATGCTTTTTTCATATTCAATATTAAAGGGACATTCAGCAATTCAAAGAGAGAAAATCTTTCCACACGTGAGGTGTTAATTTTTTGTGCTGTGGCAGTAAAAGTTTTCTCCCTGCTCTCTAACAGACTGCGTCAACAAAGTTTTTTTTGATGAATCTTATGGTACCTGTCATGTTTGATTCATTTTCACTCCAAAATCAAAAGAAAACAATATAAAATTTTGCTTAATTAAAATGAAGCCCATTATAGGACCTTTAAACGTTTAGGACCTTTGTGGCTTTTAGTTTATTTATTTTAGCCTTGATGTCATCTGTATGCCAGTGTACATCCTAGAAGTTGACACAGTTAACTTTTAGCAAATATACAGTACTCATTTAAAAATGTCAGTACTTAAACTTCATGGTAGTATTTGTTACGGATGCCCTGAACCGTGAGATAAAAAAAAATTAAAATCACTTGGTAGTTTTTAGTGCATTCCATGTCATACAAAATAAAATAAACAGTTAAGGAAAATTATTTATTGTATTTTTTTGTATATATATATATATATATATATATATATATATTTGTACATTTACTTATTTATTTTTCTCCTCAAGATGCTTATATTAGAAAATCCATGTAAAAATATAATGAATTTACCTTAATACAGAAAAAAAAAGAAAAACGAATTACAGTAACAATCTTTTGAGAAACATCATTGAGCTTTATGAGAATTATGGGGAGGAAAAAAAAACCCAGATGTATTTTGTTGATTTGAGGGTGCTGGATATGTGCTTAATTTTTATGAAAATAGTGTCACAATTCAAAAATATTCATGCTCCTGAAATAGGACTCACTTCTCTTTATTTTCATTTTTTTTTTCATGAGATTCAAAACTTTCCTCCCCGTGCCATAAGAAGTTGCATCACCAAAGTAGTTGTGCTCTGTAGCGTGCACACACACACACACACACACACACACACACACACACACACACACACACACACACACACACAAGTAGTCCTCATGAGAGTGTGAGCAGGTGAGGGTTTAGAGGAAGTGCTGATGATTTAGACCAGTAGCTGTGGAAAGAGTGGCCCTTTACCTTTAGTTTGAAAAGGCCATATTCAACACACCATCCATCACCACTGTCACAGGTCAGCCAACCTGCCTCAAGTCCCTCTGATATTACTCTCTCACCACCTATTGAAATATCTTTTTTTCCATTTCTCTCCTCGTCTCCCGCTTTATCACTTTCCCAGCTGCAGTCTCTTATTCGAACCAGTGTTATTATCGTAAAAGGTAACTAAAAATAAAGATTTTTGCAATCTGAAAAAAGAAAAAGAAAAAAAGCTGAAACTAAACTAAAATTAATGTTCATGGGTATAGTTTACAATCAGAGTGAAAACTAACAAAAACTTAACTAAACTACAATAACCCAGTTTCAAGCTCTCTCTCTCCCAAACTGCCATCCTCATATTTAATGGACGAGAAAGCCATATTCACTAAGCTGTAGTGAAAGACAGAGTCAGGTGGAGTTCCTATGAATGCTACGCTGTCTATCACTTCCACCCCACTGGAGGGAGAGAACTGGCAACGAGTGTGTATAATCTTGGATTGGACATCCCATCGTGGATGTTATCTGTGTTGCCAACAATCTGTTTGGGTTACAGCTATGAATGCTGCTTCAAAAACTCCCAACAGAACTTAAACGCATTACATGAGGATTATGGGTACTTTTGAATAAATGAGAAAAATATGGTGCTTGAGGGTTTTGTGGAACATTAATATGCCATGAATGCCAGGATTTTGAAGTTTTGGGTCTTTCTAAAAGTTTGTACAAACTGCACATTTAGTATACATCATGAGTCATATTTAAAGGGGCCATTCCACTTAGATCATAGATGGATGGATGGATGGATGGATGAATGATAGATTGGTATTACTAAAAAATAAATATTCATGTTGATTCTGAATGCTGCTGCACTTGAATTAATAATCTATCATTAAATCTTCACTTGAATGATAATAGGATAAAACGTTAATGTCTCTCTGCAACAAAGAAAACTCCCACCTGACATTTTTATATATATAAAAAAGTCTCTACCTGAATCAACTTTTCATTAATTTGAGAGCAAATTAATTGCATTTTAATGTCTTAACATTCAATTGAGTGCCTCTGTGTTTGAGCATGACAGAAACAAATTTTATTCTGTGCTGTTCAGAGAGTCAAATGTTCCCGATAGTTCACCTGTTTTCAGCGAGCGGGTAGGTGGAGATGCCATAAAAAAACATGTGCTGACAAGAATATCCTCCGATGAAAAAAAAATGCATTTTGTACACACTCAGATGCACAACCATTTAGAAATCATTATTTCTCTCTTCAGATAATTGATGTGGCAGCTTGCTGAAATGCTCAAGCCTATTTCATAATTGAACGAAAAAAGACAAAATGATGCATATTGTAAATTAGATCTCAGTATTGTGGAAGTTTGTTAAAATAAGCAGACATTTGCCACAGGAGGATTGCATCCTTTGCCCGTGACAGAGTGCATTTATGTTTCAGGAAATGCTAGCAAATATTTGACTTCTGTTACACTGAAGTTCACTCAACAACTGTCTGAATAATTGTCCTCAGTAACATTGCTTATTAGTCAATTTGAATTTGCTTGTTCACTAAATGTAAAAGTTCTTGATGAGAGAACTACTAATTTCTTGTTCAGCCAACTATAAATTCACTCTGCAAGAACTTTAATTTTGTCACTGTAAAGGGATTAATGGGCAAGGAGGAGGCGAGAACCATCTTGACAATATAAATAATAGTTGAATGAAAAACGTAAATAAAAGACACAAACATAAACACACGATGGTCAGCTGCCCGAAAACGATCTCTCTCTCTGTTGCACCACCATCCGCAGTCGGCCTTTATCCCTCTCGGTGGCTTAATTAGCCTGATAAGGGACCGGGTGTGCAGCATTACGACCCAGCCCCGCCCTCCGCCCTGTCACAGTCACCAGTCATGAAGTTAACTGCAGCTTTGTTGGTCTTGTAGGTCTAACATGTGTTTTTTTTATGTAGCTGTAAGTAATTCACATTTTGTAGTATCTGTGACACAAAAAGCCCCATAAGCTATAAATAAAATGATAATGGTGTTTTCTATCCCCTAATTCTACCCCCAAAACTTACCCTTATACAAACCTCTCTGCATTTTTAGATTTTCATTAAAACATTATTTAGTCCCTTTTTTAAGCCATTGTCCTAATAGGGACCCAAACCCCCGCACATTTACTTGCAGTATCATAGACTTCTGGCTTAAGGCTAATCAAATTGCTCTAGAGTAATTCTAATATTGTACATTTTACAGATTGGCCCCATTCACTTACATTTTAAGTGCCTCACTGTTACCAAGATTTTTGCTGTTTTTTTTTAAAGAAATTATTATGACTATTACGATGATGACAATTATTATTATTATTCGTGGAAAATCAACTTTATGCGAAAAATGCTGCCGATTGAGCTTAACTTGAATTGAGCCTGGAAAATTCCTTTAAGGCACAGCAAATTAAAAAAAAAAAAAATAGACTATAAATATGTTTTTAGCATTATTACAATAGAGATGTTTTCAGCCTGTCCTGATTTTCCTTCACTGAAAAGTAGTACATTAAATGCAAATGGGAGCCGAATGAAAGTGATTGCAAATGCCACCAGTGTATAGCCACTGCACAGTCCCACTGTGGCCAACCGCACCATCTGCTGTTTGGATAACCCCTCAACCCAGGCCTTCCCAGGAACCCACACCGCACCACCTGTGAACATCCGTGACAGGTACTCGCAGTCAGTGGAGGACACAGAACTCAGATGCACTCTAGCATCTAGGTTCTAGCTTGTTTTTGTGCCCTGGGTGAAACCCTCTTTAACACGCCCCCAAAGTTGTTGACCAGGGGGGGATTCTATATGAGAATGCCCCCAGAGATGTTGACCGGAGGGGTGGTGGTGATACTAAATGGGAACACCCCAAAAGTTGGGGGTTTACAAATTGAGGGTTGTGGACCACCAAGGAGGCCTTGGTGCCAAGGGAGTGCAAAAAAATTAAAATCTATATTATTACTGTTTAATTCTGTTGGAAATAATTCGATTAATCGTGGCTATTGTGTACTATTGCCAGTGTAGTTTTTAACGGTGAGAAATAAACATTTGCATGTAGTTTCTGGAAACAAAAAAATATATTTTATTAAAAAATGTATATATATATATATATATATATATATATATATATATATATATATATATATATATATATATATATATATATATATATATATATACTAACTTTAGAGCATTTCCTAAAAAAAATACATAATGTACTTTAAAATTGTCATGTGGTGTGACCATAAAGTAAAAAGTATTATAATACATTATTTGAACCTTGAATATATGAGATTATAAAACAACTTAATCATTAGTTTCCTAAAAGTTTCCAAACACATTTTTCAAGGTAAAAGTAATAATAATAATAATAATAATAATAATAATAATATATAAAAAAATATATATACATACTGACTAGGACATTATACAATTCAATAATGATAAATCATGATTTACAGAAAACTCAGACATATACACAAACACATTATATATATATATATATAAAAAAAATATTCAGAATTTTTGAGTTAAAAAATATCATGTTAAATATCAAGTTTTCTCAGGGTTTTACCACATGACTTGAACATAGTGTGACTTTTCATAAAAATGTCAAAATAAATATCAGATGTTTTATAAAATTCATGCTCAGTTTTGAGGGTCTAAAGGATTCTGCTTTGTTTAATGTTTTTTTACATAAACAACAAAATGATGGTGACACCAATTAACTTCAAGACTTTTTGGTCTCTGGGTTGAGCCGGTTTCGTCCTGTGCTTTTTCAGATACGAACAGGTAAGATTACGAGACAGCTGGCCGGGTATACCACTTCTATGAAGGTATACCCCCTCCATGAGGCAAAGATGTGCGCTTCTTTCCCATGCAAGATCACGAACCCGTGAACCCTGGATGCCTTCCTCCCTATCCCTGTGGCTCGCGAATTTGTCGGAAGAGTTCACAGCCAGACCCACTACGGGTAGTGATATGTCCTGTACTGGGATAGGTGCTCCACAGGTGCAGACTACTCCGGTAACCCCCTGTGATGTATTTTCCATGGTTTGGTCTCCCTGTTGGCAGACCCACGTCTCCCTTGGACAGAGCTCTCTCTGCCCCTGGTTGCTCTGTTTGTAGAGCTCCTCCTCTTCGAGGCAGGACCTACCACCGCATCTCTTCCATGTGAAAAAAAAGTATTGCCACATGTTACCTCCACTTCGGCAGAATGCTCCCGTGCTAATTACGTTGCTTCCCACCCTCAAGGGTGTGGGGAACTACATGACATCTTGTGGGGCATTGGGGGAGGTTACGTGCAGACTGATGCACCTGCTATTACGCATGCAGCAGCTTGCTTGCACCTGCATCAGCAGTTTGTGTAACACAGTTCAGCTGTTGTGGTGTTTTTCTATTGGGACTCTTAGTGTCACTACATCGACACAACGTTGAGTGAGTGACAGAAGGGGAATGTCTCGGTTACTGTTGTAACATCCGTTCCCTGATGGAACGAAGACTTTGTGTCCCTCTTGCCACAATGCTGTACTATCCACTGAAAGACCTTGTCTCGGCTCCTCAGCACAAAACCTGAATGAGTGGCGGCATTCTAGCTCCTTTTGTACCCGTATGTCCAGGGAAGTGGCATGCAAATTCCACTCTGCAATTCTCATTGGCCTTTTCTCAAAGATTGGAGGTGTTTGGGTCTCCCAAGAGCGAAGGAAGAATATTTCTAAACTGTAAAAGTGTCAAGATCTAATTGGGGGATTTCAGCTATTTAAATCTGGCAACCACACACATCGAAATCTAATTCTGAACAGATAATTGCCCTTATTTACAATCTGTTATTATCAAACATAGAAAATGTTATATTTTACTTGCATGATTAGTTCTAAGTAATGCATTACTTATCGTAAGGGGATGGAAAGGGGGGTATGGTGGTATTAGAAGGTGGAATTTCTTGCAACAAGGAGGATGGCATCCCCTCGCATCCAAAAATATTTTATAGTTCTAGAGCATGTAGATCTCTTATATACTTGGTCAAGATAATGATCAAATGTCATATTTTCAAATCGGCAATAAAATCTAACAACAATGGTATCATACGTTGTGCTTCCTTAAAGGTGCAGTATGTAAGATTCAAAAACCCTTGTTATTAATGGCATCTGTGGCCATTAAGTAAACTGCAGACAGCTACCTGTTGCTCGTGCTCGCGCTCATGTTCGGTGTTGCTCATGCTTATGCACACACTCCATAGGGACGTGAGAGAGCACCAGCCAAAACAATGACATAATGTACAAAGAGACTGAATGTGATCCACCGGCATCATGCTGACAGATGAGGTAGCATAATTAAAATTAAACTCCTATGATTGTTTTACTACATGAAACTTTTTACATATTGCCCTTTAACTTAACTCACTCAAAAAAACAAAAAAACAAAAACAAAACTAGGCTGTTCCAACTAATGAGGATACACATTTTAAGTAAAGAGTCAGGCAATGTCTCTATCAAAAAGGTGATTACCCCTTTAACTGTAAGGTGGGACTAAAAGTGCTACAGCTGCGCTATTGAATGATAAGATATCTCCCAATCATATGTATACGAGGGACACGTTTGCTCATATTGTCTCTGATATATACAGCAGCAGATGTAGAGATTGAGGCTGCTGGGTGCCAAACAGAGAAACACCGATTACATGGTTTAATTACTTCCCCCGCCTAGACACTTCTGCAACAGTTGGCACCGCAAGGCCACTGCAACTTCTTATTGGAGGGCTTGGATAAAAGGAAATTCTAATTTTTGCCTTGAGACAGTTGTTACGTCATGCAGATTTAGTTTAAAGACTTGGAAAGGCTCATGTAAGTGAGAAGTCTAGAAGTGGATTAACTGATAAAAAAATGAATTTTCATATAAAGTGCTAAACCAAATCATACAGTATATATTTTGAGTAGCACACTGGCATACTTAATTTTGCTATTTCTGTAGTGTATAGAATGTAAACTGTGTGCAGTATGCAAATTTTCTGTATGCATGGAATACTCAGATTACTTAATAAATACACAAAAAGTGCAGTACACAACAGAGCACACCACATGGAAAACTTTAACCTGGTTCTTATGACATGTTTTGAATAACAATTATCATGATTATTACAATAATAATTACAATTATTATTATAGTGATTTTTCTTAAGTTTAACCCTGAGCCCAAACCCTATACCTAACCATGATTTTAATACAAAAGTAACTTTTGTATTCTATGAAAGAAAACATCAGGATTAGAATGAAAGAAGCATATGAAATGCTCGGTTTAAAGCTGTCTGGCCCTTTAAGACTTCAACGTAAACGGCCACTGTTGTGATTGGCTAACATTGTGCAGTCCTTCCAATTCAGACATTTTTTAAACGCAATCCAAAGAAAATGAACAAACTCCACACAACATTATAAAACTACATTTCAAGTGTTACACATAACATACACCCAACACATTTCATCTGAATGTAAAAACTGTTCACTCAAGCACAGCATAAACTTTCAAACACACATGACATTTGAAATATTTGTGAATGGAATTGGTTACTTATGGTTTTTCATATAATAGTCCAATTTTAACTGCCCCATCTTTCAATAACAGTTCCTTTGCAACGGTTGAATCATATTGTTCACAACATATGCGAACCTGTTAGCAGCAAGCATTTTTTATAAAGCAAGCAAACAATTGTAATTATAGTGAATGTGGCAACTAGTGAAGCTTCTGTGAAGACAACACCTTACAAATGTGAGTTGAATGCGTTATCACCCCATGCCTTGTGAACATGTACATTAATTAAGATTTAAGTGTTGGGCTGAGGTTGGCTAATGTGCTAAAGTTAGCGGCAACACATCAAATGTGTTTGAAACATTGTTTCCTTCAGCTAAACCTCCTGAATAGTAAAATAATGGTATTGTGTAAAACATAATTTGAGGTACCACTATAGTGTTTCTTTAGAATGGCCATTTTGATGCCTTTTTTAGTTCTTAAATATTGCTGTGTAAACAAACAACCATATCTTTGTCATCATCATTGTTCATTGGTTTACCACAAACTCCATAATAGAACAGCTTTTTCTTTTTTATTGCAAGAGTTTCCAGTTTCCTTAAAAATGAGGAAAAATCACACCCTTTCAATAAGTAAATAGAGTTATAGTGGCTTTAACTTCAAGATCATACAATAACATAGGTCTATATTCAACCAATAGCCTCAATTGTACCTATAAACTAGCATGATACATGTTCGGATGAGCTCCTATCAAATCTGAGGAATAACATCTCCAAGCTTTATCTGTGCTGAATAACCATAAGTAGCTTTGCTTTCACCCACATACAGTATTGTATAAAAATAAAACCATATATATTAAATCTTTAAAATTGCATTTTAGACAATATCTACGGTAGATAATATTCACACCTTGGCACTTCTGATTACCCATACCAGACTAGGCATGACCGTTGCTAAGAAACTGTTGCCGCGGTGAGGGCTAATGCACAGTAGATAAGTGGATTTCTATGTGAAAATGCTTGGAATTTAGGGAGTTTGGATTATGTCCTCTCCCGAGCCATACTAAGCCAACTCATGCTCTGAGTGGACTTGACACAACCTAAAATGTGTATTTTTATAAATTTTTTTTAATCCTGAAGATAAATCTGTTAGCTAAAATTCACAATGCTCCATAAAACAAACAAATGACTACATAAATAAAACTAAATAACTAAAGTAATTAAAATAAAAAATAAGAATTATCAATCAATCTTGCAGAACATTTGGGAAGACAGACAATCCAATTGGTTGTTTGCCAGCTTGTGTTCAACAGATGAAAGTTCTGAGCACATCAGTTGTTGCATCACAATGCCAAAAATCTTTTGGTCCCGGATCCTGAACATGCGTCCTTGGCAGGTGACAGACTCTGCTTTGGCTCACAGTCATGTGTGTTTCATTTAAACCTTTTAGAGGCAGATCCTTCAAACCTGCCAGGAAAATATCACTCAAACAGACTGCTCTGTGATAAAATAAAATGTGTGGCCATGGAAGACCACATTAGAAAGACAACATAAAAATCAAAACGGACCCTATTCAGTTTTATAAAAGAAAAGTTCACCCAAAATGAAAATTTTGCAATAATTTAAATATTTCATAATTTCAATACAATGGCAGTGGATGCGCCAATATGACAAAATGATGAAATGGATGACTCAAAAGTATCATAAATGTAGTCCATACCAGAGTATGTGCGTGGAGAGGAAGCGGAGTAAAGAGTTGAGCAGCGTGATTTTGCCTGGAGCGAGGAGTTTTTTTGGGGGGTTTCTTTCTCTCGCTCCAAGACCATGTGTTAAGCAGTGTTACACACTATTGGCATTAAGGAAAGATGGAATATTTGATATAACAAGAAAGAATGTGATAAAAAAAAAATACAAATGTAAAATCTAGCGGCACTAAATAATATTCCACCTCCCGTGGAAAGATAACTTTCGCTTTCACTCTCTGTATTCTGTTCACGCTCCCTATTATTGAGGTAAGCTTGGGGTAAAGCTTGAGATAACTACATGCTCTTGTCTCATCTCTTTATTGCGACATCAACTGGCATATATTGAAGATTAATGACGGCGGCGAAGGAGAACATGAGTGGGTAGGTGATGATTGTGATATTAAAAAGAATACTGAAATAACTTTACAGTGAAGAGTTAGTTAGGCGCTATTTTTGCCATGAAGCAAACATAGAGCAGGGTTTCTCTAATCCAGGAGAGCAGAGAGAGCAAGGAGTGGGAAATGGACATCCCGGAGTGAAGCTGGAGTGATTACAGAATGCTTTGAGTGCAGACCATACCTGTCAACATTTGGGTACCAAAATCCGGGAGACCTCTTGTGCTGGATGGCAGAGGCAGGCAAAATACATACAAATTGCGCCGTTGTGATTTAATGTGCTGAGTGATGTAATTTTTCCCACTGTGTCCGATATCAACTTGGAAAAGGCGTGGGCATTGTCGATATGGCATATGGCTTCAAGATATGAAATTAAATTCTTCTGTCCAGCTGTTGTTAAATTTACATGCATATTTAGAGTTTTCTCCTCCCATCAGGGCTGGACTGGGAAGAAAAATCGGCCCAGGATTTTACATAGCAAATGGCCCAAAAGTTGAATGGGGGGTGTTCGTTGTCCTTTTCTGCATATCGGATGCCATTTTGTGGTTCGTTTTGCATAACGCGGCAGCTCATTTTAGCTTATCGCGGCCCATTCGTCCCGTTTCTCGGCCGACCCACCGGCCCGCTTGGTTCTCCGTTCTCCCAATGGCCAGTCCGCCCCTGATTGGCCCTAAAGTGCGTCGGCCCCCAGGGAAAATGCCTGGTATGCCAGATTACCAGTCCAGCCCTGCCTCCCATCTACCAGTGATGCTTGATTCATCTTCCCTCGTCTACTACCTGCGCAGATATCAACAGTGCAGCTGGGTTGTAGGTTGCCAGGTTGAGGTCACAAATCCCCCAGACCCACTAGATTTATTACCTAAAGGTTTATTAGGCAGATTTAGAGGTCTGCAGCCTCACCCAGGCCCATCAGGTTAAGGTTTGTATTTAATGAAAAAATAAACAGGCCTACCCATATTGTTTCACGCTCTCACTCACAGACATGTGCGAACAGACGAGTTAGGAGCCGTTCACACCAAATGTGTTTTTGCGCACGTCTGTTCTGTTTTTTAAGAGCTGCAAACTTCTGGCAAACATTTGTGGTGAATCAAAAGCTCATTTTCATGTGAAAATAACAAGCTGCAAATTTTCTGCAAATTTACAGCAAGTTTGCGGCTAGTTTAGATTTTTAGTAAGGGAGGTGCATTGCTTCATGCGTTTCCCTTCTTATCCTGATGTGCCCATTGCTTTGGAATAGGGTAAATCTGGACTCATCAGACGACATGACCTTTTTCCATCGCCACACAGTTCAATCTTTATGCTTCCTAGCAAATAATTTTTTTTTCTGATTAGCCTTACTAAAAAAAATGGTTCCCTTTACAAAAAGCTTCACTTTGATGCTGCGCTGCTAAGCGCTATGGGGAAACAATCTTATTGTGAGCTGCTTCTGAACATGTGTGTAACACGTCAATGAAATTGACTGGAATTTATAGCCTCGGTTGGTGAGATCATTGGACGCACCTGTGACGAGGCTATAAATAGAAGGCGTCACCAGAGTGTCGTCAGACATTTTTCTTCAGAGCTTTCTCTCTGTGTGTTTTCACGAGACTCTTGCTAGAAATTGCTTAAACTCTTAAGCCTTTCCTTCTTTCTCTCTTTATATATATATATATATATATATATATATATATATATATATATATAAAAAAAGGGGAAAATGGCGGAAAAGCAGGGCAAACAATGTGTGTTTCCATGTCAGCATTCTATGTCTGACAGGGACACGCATCAATTTTGCTTTGTTTGCTTGGGGGAAGAGCACGCTACTCTCGCGTTGGAACAGGGCGGGTGTGAGCATTGCGACCTACTTTCGGTCGGGATGCTTCGCACTCGCCTTGCTTACTTCCGAGAGCCGGCACCCACACTTCATTCGTGGGGCTCTCGTGTGGATCTGGCTGAGGAGCGAGAGACGGGTTCGCCCCTTTCGCTCGCTCTCTCCCCAGATCCTGCTGGTCCCTCACGTGATCCTGAAGCGTGCTTCGGCGCCTCTTCAGTTCACGAGGGGGACCTCCTTTCCCTTGGGTCGGATTTAGAGTTAACCGCATCTGAGCGCTCCAATCGCGATTCAAAATCTTCGGAGGAGCTGCTCGATGTGATTACTCGCGTGGTGGCCAGGCTTCAAATAGACTGGCCACGTGACCAAGTTCCCCCCAAGCGCTCTAAATTAGAGGACAGATTTCTGTCTGGTGACCAAGGGAAGGGAACACCTCGTCAGTCCCTTCCCTTCTTTGATGATCTCCATGACGAACTTTCTCGTTCTTGGAACAAGCCTTATACTTCGCGCATTCACGTGCCTTCGATGTCAATATATTCGACTATCGTCGGCGCTGAGGCGCGAGGGTATTTAAAGATGCCACCGGTCGAAGAGACACTTGCGGGTTATCTCTCGCCGGGTTCTACGTCATCTCTTAATAAATCTGCTCTCCCTTCTAAGCCATGCAGGGTAACCTCCATGCTGGTCGGGAGAGCATATCAAGCGGCTGGTCAGGCTGGTGCTGCGTTGCACACCATGGCTGTTTTGCAGGCATACCAGGCTGACCTGCTAAAAGATTTGAGTGCGGGAAGGAGTCTCGACGATGAAGCTTTCTCTGAGCTTCGTCGAGCTACTGATTTGTCTCTCCGTGCCACCAAGCAGTCAGCCCGTGCTATTGGCCGGTCTATGTCTGCTTTGGTTAGCACTGAAAGGCACTTGTGGCTGAATCTATCCGGCATCACGGATAAGGACAGGGTTTTCCTTCTTGATGCCCCAGTTTCGCCTTCTGGTCTCTTTGGAGACACCATGAATACGGTCATCTCCAGATTCCAGGAGGCGAAAAGCCATGAGGAGGCTTTTGGAAAATTCCTTCCTCGTCGCACTCAGGGGGCGAGGCCGTCGGTCACCCAGTCTCGCCCTGATTCTGTGAGGAGGGAGGTTCAGAAGCAGAGCGTGGCAAGTCGTGCTCCCCTCGTAAAGATTGGGGACAGACTCGTCGTTCTCAGGAACCTCCCAAACAAGACCTCAGGGCTGTTATCTCTAAGAGAAAGAAGCCCTGACGTCTTTGTTTCCAACCTTGTGAGGGTAGTTCCATTCGGGACGGGGCGCGTGTATCATTCACTTCGGCCCTCCCGATACCCTCATGAAACCTCTTCACTCCCGCCACCCTTGGTGTTTCGGGTGACAGGGGTTTCCAACAAAATGTTGAATGTACCGTCGCTTCCTGCCATATTCCAGGACACGGAACATTCTACACCCCCTCGACAGGAAGTCTTGAAATTAGTTCCCATCTCAGAGAACCTGGCAGCGTGGAAACTTCTGCCAGGTATTTCTATGTGGGTTCTAAAAACAGTAGAAAAAGGCTACAGAATTCAGTTCGCTTGCCGCCCTCCGAGCTTCAACGGCGTGCTTTCCACTACCGTAAGCCCGAAACAGGCATCTCTACTTCAGGTAGAACTGCGAAATCTCTTGGAGAAAGGGGCCATAGAACATGTTCCCCTTCCAGAGAAAGAGTCTGGCTATTACAGCAGATACTTCCTGGTCCCCAAGAAGGGGGGGGGGGGTTGCGTCCCATCTTGGATCTTCGTGCCTTGAACCGCTCCGTCAAGACGCTCAGGTTCAAGATGCTAACAGTCAGGTCCATCGTGTCTCAGTTCCAACGCTTCGATTGGATGGTCACGATCGACCTCATGGACGCATACTTTCATATTGGAATTCTGCCACAGCACAGGAAGTTCCTGAGGTTCGCTTTCGGGGACGAAGCCTTCCAGTATCGGGTCCTTCCATTCGGTCTAGCCTTATCACCCCGCACATTCACGAAATGCATGGATGCAGCACTGGCTCCGTTGCGACTCCAGGGCATCCGCGTTCTGAATTATCCAGACGACTGGCTGATCCTAGCCCAGTCTCAAAAACTGGCAGTTCAGCACAGGGATATCGTCTTAGCTTATCTAGGTTCTCTGGGTCTGAGACTCAACGCCAAAAAGAGCGTTCTTTCCCCGACCCAGAAAATTTCCTATCTGGGGGTTATATGGAATTCGGTCACGATGCAGGCACAGTTGTCTCCCGCTCGTGTCACCTCCATTCAGAACTCCCTGAGCATTCTCAGGCTAGGTCAAGTTTGCACTGTTCTTCAGTTCCAACGAATTTTGGGTCTCATGGCGTCTGCGTCCACGGTGATTCCTTTGGGCCTTCTCCATATGAGACCGTTTCAGCTGTGGCTAAAAGCCAGAGGGTTTCATCCAAGGGCCAGTCCCCTCAGGCAAATAAGGGTTACGCGCCCAGTGCTTCGTTCCCTTTCTATGTGGTTCAGACCCCGGTTTCTCACCTTGGGTCCCACTCTTGGTGCGTTGTGTCGTCGCAGGATGCTTACGACAGACGCCTCCCTGACGGGTTGGCGTGCGGTCGTAAGTGGTCGTCTAGCCCAAGGGGTATGGGAGAGTCATCAACTCGATTGGCACATAAATCGCCTCGAGCTGATGGCAGTATTTCTAGCCCTGAAATACTTTCTCCAACATTTGAGAGGCTGCCACGTCCTTGTGCGGGTGGACAACACAGCGGCAGTCTCCTACATAAATCATCAAGGAGGCCTACGTTCTCGCCACCTCAATTTGCTGGCACGTCGGATTCTCCTTTGGGCCCAGGGCAAGTTACTGTCACTCAGGGCAGTCTATATCCCTGGACGCCTGAATGTGGGAGCAGATTTTCTGTCCAGACGAATCTTACCATCGGGCGAGTGGAAACTCCATCCCGAGGTAGTACAACAGATCTGGGAGAGATTTTACAGAGCCGAAGTGGACCTCTTCGCCTCTCAAGAGACTGCGCAATGTCCCCTCTACTTCTCTCTGAGTCACCCAGCCCCTCTGGGTCTGGACGCGATGGCGCATACATGGCCCAGAATGCGCCTGTATGCGTTCCCTCCGATCTCTCTGCTCCCGGGAGTCCTGGCCAGAGTTCGCCAGCAAGGGTCTTGCCTCTTATTGATAGCGCCTCGCTGGCCGAACAGGGTTTGGTTCTCTGAGATGATGCCTCTCCTAGACGGCTCGCCCTGGGCGATTCCGGACAGGAAGGACCTTCTGTCTCAAGCACAGGGGACAATATTTCATCCCCGGCCCGAGTTGTGGAGACTTCACGTTTGGCCCCTGAAGGGTACCAACTGAGGGACACAGGGCTGTCGCTTGGGGTTATTGAAACCATTCTTAGTGCTAGGGCTCCCTCCACCAGAAGAATTTACTCCAATAAATGGGGTGTCTTCGAAAGGTGGTGCAGTTCACACGATGCAGATCCAGTTAACTGCCAAATTGTTTCAGTTCTGGAGTTTCTGCAAGAGAAACTGTCAGCAGGCATGTGCCCCGCTACTCTCAGGGTTTATGTGGCCGCCATTTCAGCTTGCCACGCCCTGATTGACGGGGTGCCCTTAGGGAGACATCCTTTACTCGCCCGCTTCATTCGTGGAGCCAGGCGACTGAGACCTCCCGTTAGGGCCAGAACTCCTTCGTGGGACTTAACTATAGTCCTGGAGGCTCTGGTCGAGACCCCTTTTGAACCTCTGGAATCAGCGTCTGACAGACTTCTGACTCTCAAGATGGTCTTCCTTATGGCTATTACCTCTCTTAAGAGGATTGGGGATCTACAGACTCTGTCTATTCTGCCGGCCTGCTTAGAATTTGCCCCCGGTATGGCCAAAGCAATATTGCATCCTCACCCTGATTATCTTCCTAAAGTTCCATTTTCGACGGTACACCCTGTCACTTTAGAAGCCTTCTGCTCCCCGCCGTTTTTAACGCCGGAGCAGGAAAGACTTCATGGACTCTGCCCAGTCCGTGCCCTTCAGATTTATGTCCACCGCACAAGCCAGTGGCGTAAGTCAGGGCAATTGTTTGTTTGCTATGGGGGCCGCAACAAGGGGGCGGCCGCTAGTAAGCAGACTATGTCACATTGGGTGAGGGATGCTATTGCCCTGGCCTATGAGGCGCGGTCAAGCTTCGCCAGTAGGTGTCAGGGCTCACTCCACCAGAGGGGTCGCTTCCTCTAAAGCCCTGGCTAGAGGGGTCCCTCTGCAACAGGTTTGTGATGCGGCAGGCTGGTCCTCTCCGCACACATTCATTAAATTCTATAGTTTGGATGTTCATGCTACTCCGGGCTTTTACGTCCTTGAGTCGACATCTCAAACTCATGCAGGAGCAAGTTTGTGACGTGGCGGGCTAGTCCCCTCCACACACATTCTACAATTTCTACATTGGCCGGGATGTTTTGCTACCCCGGACTATGTCCCTGGGTCAACATCCCGGGCTCATGCCAAATCCAAGTTCATGGTACGAACTTTTGAGTTAGAGCATTTGAATCGACTTTTAAAACTCATCTTTAACTTTGTGGGCCAGATGTTCCGCTACTCCGGACTCTTATGTCCTTGAGTCGACATCTTAAGCTCATGTCTAAACCAGGTTTGTGCTACGGCAGGATAGTCCTTTCCGTACACACTCTTCGGATTCTAGGGTGTTAGATGTTCTGCTACTCCGGGCTTATGCCCTTGAGTCGACATCTCAAGCTTGTGTCTGGAACCTCTCGCGTTCTGTGAAAACACTTCACAACGATCAGGGGTCCGGACAGCCCCAGTGCGGCGGCGTGGGCATTTCGTTCCCCATAGCGCTTAGCAGCGCAGCATCAAAGTGAAGCTTTTTGTAAAGGGAACGTCTCGGGTTACTTGTGTAACCCTTGTTCCCTGAAAAAAGCGGAACGAGATGCTGCGCTTCTTTTGCCGCACTGGGACGTCCCAGGACCGCTCTTCAGAAAAATAATCTGACGACACTCTGGTGACGCCTTCTATTTATAGCCTCGTCACAGGTGCGTCCAATGATATCACCAACCGAGGCTATAAATTTCAGTCAATTTCATTGACGTGTTACACACATGTTCAGAAGCAGCTCACAATAAGATTGTTTCCCCATAGCGCTTAGCAGCGCAGCATCTCGTTCCGCTTTTTTCAGGGAACAAGGGTTACACAAGTAACCCGAGACGCTTTCTTGTGGCCACCCAACTGTTTAGTTCCAATCCTTCTTGTCGCATTGAGTGTTTGTAAATGCTCTTACTTTCACTATTAAACATAGCTGTGAGTTCCACTGTAATTTTTTTACAATGTGACTTCACCAATCGTTTTAATGATCTCCGATCATGATCATTCAACATTTTTTTCTGACCACATTTCTTCTGCTAAGTTGAAGGTTCACCACTATCCTTTCAGGATTTAATAATGCATTGGACTGTTCTTAATACAATTCCAGTGATTTCAGCAATCTCCATTGTTGTTTTCTTTGCTTGATGCAGGCCAATAATTTGCCCCTTCTGAAACACAGTAACATCTTTTCCACGACCACGTGATACGCCTTCTGACATGGTTGTTTAAAGAATGGTTGTATGGAAGCTACAAACTGAATTAGTTAGGGTTAAAAGAATTGTTTCTAGCTGAAACATATTAATCACTGCAATAATGAACCAATCATAGGCTCTTAAGTATCTGCTTATTGAAATCCAAAAGGCAACTGTTTGTTTTTGGTTTTTTTTTGGCCAGGCAGTGTATATTCTTATTATCATTGTATGACTTGGTATGTATGCCAGAGGCTGAAGGCATAAAACCTCCTGTGATTAATAAACAAACAAATATAAATGGATATTCAAATGATACGTCATCGTCTTCCATCCAAAATGCATCTGAAATAGGCAAAACAAAATTTGGCTCCTACGCATTTCACAATCAAAGCTGATTGGATAGAATGTCTGTTATTATTTCGATTTTTTTCTGTTCTTTTACTGTTGGGTTGGTGATCGGAAAGATTATAACACATAGGTAGTTATCAAGACTATTTTAAGAAATCAGGAGAAGGAGATTGTAACGTAGTTCACAGGAAAGGAGGACTGGCTTGACAACATAAATAATATTTTAATGATTAACATAAAAGACAAACACACACATGACGAACATGCCCGTAAACGATCTCTCTCTCCCGCACCACCGCCTGCAATCGGCCTTTATCCCTCTCGGAGGCTTATTTAGCCTGATAAGGGATCGGGTGTGTAGAATCATGACCCGGCCCCGCCCTCCGCCCTGCCACAGAGATTATCTGTGTATGAGGGCATTTCTAGTAAAAAAACATATTAAAATACTGATTTATATATTTGCCTCACGAACCACAATTGAAAATGATGTCTGTTGTGTGTTTATGAGTGCTATGAGAGATGCTTGTTCACAGTGGTGATGTTCATGCGAGAACTTTGGTTTCTTTTAGTGTTAAACTACTATCCCATCAATGCTAAACATTGGAATTCAAATGTGTTTCATGCTGTCTTTAATGCTGATTGTTTGATGAACATTTCAAAGACTTGAAGCAAATTAGAAGTAAGTCATCATAATGATGTGAGGCAACGGTTTTACATGTTGGGTCTTCAAGTTATTAGGAATTGTTGAAGAACATGACACCTATGCTCTGAAGAGAAAACAAATTGAGTCAGCTGACCTAACAAGTAAAGAAGGCTCAATACGTTTTATCGTGACTCAGATACCGATAACCTTATCAACAACTTATCAGTCCATGTCGGCTTAAAGATTTTCTGCTCAAAAAGAGACCGGCAATTGAAATGAGAAAGACAGTGGGAGAAAGAAAGAGAGAGAATGAGATTAATATTTTGTTTTTATAACATTTTTTACATTTGCAGGATGACAACATGTGAAATCCCTGCGATAAGGAAGGCTAAAGGCAGAACAACGCATTTGGTGCCTGGCCGTCACAGTTACGTGATAAGACAATCTCTTGGGGAAATGGTTGCTGTTGGCTGATTCATCTAAACCTTAAGGATATGTGAAATTAAATAAGATGGAAAACAAGGTCAAGTGTGGGATTCTTGACCTTGCCTGCAGGTCGCGAACTCTGTTATCCACAATCTCCTTCATTCTTGTCTTTCTCAGCTGAGATATTTTTACTTCCTCTTCCTTTTTCAGCCCTTCCTTTTCCATCATGTGTGGGAAGCTTTCTAAATATGGCTTTGCCATTTCAGAGTCACGCGATGTAAAAGGTTCATCTTGCATTCCATATCAATTAACTTTTGTTCTGAAGAATGTTTGGCTCTCAGAATATTTTGAATGTTTGAAAGACAAAATCTATTTAAAAGAGTCGGACACATTGAATGCAGCCTTCAAATGCGACTTTCTTTCATGGGAATTCGGAGGATGCATGAGGTGTATCCTTTCTGGGCACACACAACCCACAATACTTTGCTTCAAAGGAAATGTCAAAAAAGTTGAAGTACCTCAGTAGATGGGTGCAGAGTATATTATTTTAATATATAATTAACATAAAGTTTTAGACTAAAAGTACACCTCTAAAATAAATTTTTACGATTTATAATCATTATAACTCTCCTAAAATTTGCCTCATACATTCCTTTCTAAAGGGACTTTGTTCCCTTCTTCCTCAAAGCACTCGCGCTTGTTAAAGAGTGATGTGCTGTCATGACATCCATGGTTGCCAAGTCCTGTTTCCATTTGTCCTACGAAGGCCATCTCCTTTAAACAAGGCTTGTTGAAAGGAGGACACTTGGTATACTGCAGCCTTCAAAGGACGCGTCCTACCTAGCATGCAGCCTTCGAAACGAGACACAGCTACAGGCAGCAGACAGCACAAGAAAATAATGCGTTCTTGAGTTCAAACACTTCGATTAATTTATCGGCATACCATGTAATTAATTTTTTGGATTGACAGACCTAGTTTTAGTTTAAAATTTTTAAAATGTATTACCTTTTTAACCTTGCATGTATCATGTGAAAGTTACCTGGTAATAAGTTCATGATGTTGAAGTTTGAATTTAATTTTACAAAGAAAATTAGGTAAGTGATTTATCACACTAGTCTTATGCCAACATGAGGAAGGGCATCCGACATAAATCCTGTGCCAAGTCAAATATGCGGACCACGGATGGTCTGCTGTGGCAACCCCAAACGGGAGCAGCCGAAAGAAAAAGAAGATGTCTTATGCCAACATGCATACTATTAAATCTTGGCTATACTTAAAGCGATACTTTTGAAACACTCTTTTGATACATTTACCTACGCAGTTATAATTGAGCTACAGTGGGTTTCTGCAAAGGAGGAACATCAGCTGAGAAAGTGATACAGTAATACACCACGCAACACCTTTGTCTTTCAAAGCAATTGTTGAACACCAAGGCCAACTGATGTCCAATTAACGTTTATACTGTACATGCTGGATGAAGCAGAGCTACAGTCTCATTACTTAAAGTCTGACTCAGCAAAATTTGGACTGCTAGAATTGCAGTCAGACTAAAGCATTTACATTTAAAAAGACAAATAAATTTATTTAGTCCGACTGAAATCAAGCTTTTTAAGTGCATTTAAACTTATTTTACGTACGTTCTAGTGTGTAATTTATTGTCTTGACCCATGTATTTCAATTGTAAATTAATTGTAGTAACAATGATTTTAGCTTTAAAAATTATAAGTACATGTAAAATTATATATATATATTTTTTTGTAATTGACAATATTGGCGCAAATGCATTCAAGCTTGATATAGAACTCAATTTTGATAGAAATTTTTTCTTTTCTATGGTACTGTATCAAAAAGACACTTGCATTTATAAGCATTTAGCATTATTTACATATTCAAAATCATAAGGGGTCAGATACCATTATGATGAAACTGTAAACTCTTCAACTTTTTCCAGTCTTCAACCTTGCAAAAAAAGACACAAATTCAACTACTATCTGCAGAGGTGTCGAAAATGACCTATTAACTGGCAGAGATGTTCATAAGCAGGTAAGGATGATGAGGAAGGGTGATTCGTGTTTCCTCAGAGAGAGAGCGAATCCATTCGCTGAGAGTAACATCTGAAAGTCTCAGAAGTAGAGAAAGACAATTGCGTCTTTAAGGGTTTCAGACTAAACAGCTTATTTGTATTCCAGCCATACCGCACGCGCCTCGTCACGTGTGACTGAACTCGTGTGAACGAGGGAGGGAGGGTTAGAGTGATAGTGAGTGGAGAGGTAAGGAAAGAGAAAAAGAGAGAGATACCTAAATTTGATGCAGCAGAATGCTACAACACTAGTAGATAAGGGAACACAGGCAAACGCTCACACTCACATGCTGTCACACACACACACACACATACACGTTCACATGCTAACAGATGATTGCAGAAAGAAAGAGAAAGAGGGAAAGCATCACAAAGTCTCCAGCGATTTGGTTTGTGGATGTATGTTTCCATTTCCAAACCTGTTTTCAAGATCTTCACATCTGTACTTCGAGGAACGACTCTCGCCAAACAACGTGTCTGATTCCTTCTACAGGTGAGGGAGGAAAACTGTAGTGAGCCATTCCACTTGACTGATGTGGGCCTGAACTTATGTTCTCTTGAGTCTTAAGGCTGAAAGAAAATTGGGTGGTTAAACTCTGGATTTGAATGAAAGGTTTGAAAGGAGTTTTTATTAAAGAAAACGCTTTAGAGCTCAACATGTATTTGGAACCTGCTGTTGTCGCAAATCTGTGCATTGAATTAAGGCTACTTTTGTGAAAATGTTGGAAAATTGCAATATGCAATTACAATCCAGCATATCATCACTCTGACTTCATCAGTGGTGAGTAACTTTGACATTTCTTGAAAGACATTTATTTCATATTTAAATACTTGTGGTCCTTATCTGTTGGGTGTCCTAGATCAGTTTCACCAATAGAAATGTAAGCATCAGAAATGGAAGACTACAGTGACAATTTGACATTTCTAAGTTTGGAAAAACATTCTGGTTTTATCAGGGAGTTTTAGCTGGGTTAATGGTCTTAATGTTTTCTGTTTGTAACCTTTGAAATGCTAATAAGATTACAACTAAGCCCAGGCCTTGTTCTCAATTTAATAAATATACTGTAATATAAGTGGTGTTTTCAAACTGGCATATCAGTTCATTTTGTGAATAAATGCAGTAATGCTACACTAAATGCTAAATGCTAAAAATTTGTTAGATTTCTCTGAAACCAAGTCATAATATCTTATTTCACTTAATTGCTTGTCAACTAAACATATCATGTTCAGATGTTTATGGGAAAACAAAACAAATTATTACAAAAATATAATTTTTTTATGACCTACAACCAGTGAGTGCATGGCAAATAAGAAAGATTAAATGGAATCATTAAATAATGTGAAAACTTGATTGAGTTATTAAAATGAATGCTGCAATAAATTCAGCATGCTCTTTATTTCAGTTATTTAAAATAACCTAGTTCTGGATCTGGGTCTTAAAGAGTCTAGTCTTGGTCTAAGCTATGTGCATTTGGTATTGGTCTGGTATCAGTCTGGGTCATAGGGTGTTTCATGATCTCGGACTGGGTCTTAGTTTGTCTCATATTGATCTTAGTAGGTCTGGAACTGGTCTCAGTCTGTCACGTATTGGTCTGGATCTTAGGGGGTCTGGTATCAGTCTGGGTCTTAGGGGGTCTAATGTTGGTCTCACTGCATCTGGTATTGGTCTGGTATTGGTCTCAGTCTTAGGGAGCCTAGAATATGTCTGGATTTTAGATGGTTTCATGGTCTCGGACTGTGTCTTACTGAATATGGTATTTGTCTGGGTCTTAGCTGGTCTGGTATTGGTCTTAGTGTGCCTGGTATTCGTCTGGTATTGGTCTCAGTCTTAGGGAACCTGGAATTGGTCTGGGTCTTAGTGGGTCTGGTATCAGTCTGGGTCTATGGGGGTCTTATGGTCTGGGATTGGGTCTTAGCAAGTCTGGTATTGATCTAAGCAGGCCTGGTATTGGTCTCGGTGGTCTGGTAATAGTATGGGTGTAAGGGGGTCTTGTGTTCTAGGTCTGGATCTTAGCGTGTCTGGTATTGGTCTGGGTCTTAGGGGGTCTAATGTTGGTCTCACTGCATCTGGTATTGGTCTGGTATTGGTCTCAGTCTTAGGGAGCCTAGAATATGTCTGGATTTTAGATGGTTTCATGGTCTCGGACTGTGTCTTACTGAATATGGTATTTGTCTTGGTCTTTGCTGGTCTGGTATTGGTCTTAGTGTGCCTAGTATTTGTCTGTATTGGTCTCAGTCTTAGGGAACCTGGAATTTGTCTGGGTCTTAGCGGGTCTGGAATCAGTCTGGGTCTATGGAGGGTCTTATGGTCTGAGACTGGGACAGTCTGGCATTGGTCTCAGTGGGTCTGGTAATAGTCTGGGTGTAATATCTGATATCAGTCTGGGTCTTAGTGGCTCTTGTGTTCTAGGTCTGGATCTTAGCGTGTCTGGTATTGGTCTGGGTCTTAGGGTGTCTGGTATTGGTCATGGTCTCAGTGCATCTGCTATTGTCTTGGTATTTGTCTAAGTATTAGGAAACCTGGAACTGGTCTGGGTCTTAGAGGGTCTCATGGTCTGGGAGTGGGTCTAGATTCAATCTAGGTCTTAGGGGGTCTCATGATCTGAGGCTGGGTCCTAGAGGGTCAAGTATTGGTCTCAGCGGGTCTGGTATTGGTTTGGGTCTTAGAGGGTCTGGTTTTAATTTCAATGAGCTTCTGGCTATTTGGAAGACACAGACATTGTTGGTTAGACTTCCAGAAGACTACAGTTTATTCAGTTATACAGCCTCTATTTGTTATCTCACAGACCCCTGAAGGCATTTTGATATGGGACGTGGTGGCCTACAAAAGAATTGAGAAGACAACTGTTCACTAGTCAGTGATTGTCAGAATATGTTTGTCCTCATGTGAACCAAGTTTCTCATTTACTGATGGGGAAGGACAGGGCACGGATCATTTAAGCAGACGATTTATTGAATAACTGCCACATACTGATACACAATGCTTTTAGTCTGACCAACAATGCATTGCTAAAACATATTTAAGCATTTTTGTCCTTTTATTTTCCTGCTGAATAATGACTCTACAGACTAATTTCCTGGACAGATCCAAGATACTGTGTACACCAGTCAAGGTTTTTCATTGAAACTACTCTTTAGTACAAAACCATAAGTTGTCCAAGAAACATTTTTAATATTTGACCACTGAAATGGGAAATATATCTACCCATCATTCTATAAAATGTTTTTTATCTTCTTGATTTATCTGTAAGGGATAATTCACCCAAAAAATAAAGTTATGCTGTCATTTACTCACTCTTAAGTCGTTTCATCGAACAAAAAATAGGTGCAATTGTTGGACTTGTAAGACAAGTACCTGTGGCCAAATGGGTAAAATACTCTCTCAAGTGCATAATCTAAATAGGTTTGGTTTTTAGGTTTCATGAAGTTTCTAAACTTTTGCCAATAAACCTCAGGCACAAATATATATATATATATATATATATATATATATATATATATATATATATATATATATATATATATATATATATATATATTAAAACTGAAGATTTGAAACCTCTTCAGCTTTACCAGTTTAAACACAATGCTTAGACCAACCCAAGAAGAAACTACTGTACATTCTCATAGTGAGTGAAATATTTATTGACATTTTTCAACAAAAGATGGGGTCAAACCAATATGTTTACTGATGTTAAAGTGAAAAGTTCTTACAGCAAGAGTAGTAGGCTTTGGCTCTGTTTCAAAATCTAGTGAACTGCCTTGCTGTTTACTGCCTACATTTTAAGGGGCCGTTCAGACTTAACACATTTTTACATTAAAAAAAGCTAGATGCAAAATATGGAACAGAATGCAGGTGTCTCAAGATGCGTTTTCAAATATTAATTATTTTACCTTAACATGTCTTTAAAAAAAATAATTAAATAAAAAAAGAACTCTACTTTGGCAGCAACTCATTCAAACTGAGCACACAAATTCCAGATTGATTTCAATAGAGTTCCTTAACATGTTTCAAATAGAGTGTTAGCACATTGAAAAGCTAACACTGTGATACGCTAATAAGCATAAAATATAATGTAACACACAAACGTTGTGAATTGTCAATTTTTAAATTGATTGAACAATTTTTTGAATATTTGGAGTAACTATTTACGCTAGTAGCACCTTAAATAGCACCCGCTGTTTGCACTACAATAGTCTGGTGGAAACACAGAAATTGAAGGCAAACTGCGGCCCTAGTGCTGTTACGCCCCTAGTGGCGTATGGTGTACATCTGCTCTCTCATGCGGAAGATCCGGGTTCAATTCTGCCTGTTGTTCCACTATTATTATTATTTATAATAGGTATTTCTCTCGCTTTGTCCATCATCTTGGATTACTTATTTTTTTACTAAGCGTGTCAAAATACATTCTTGAATTGCTTTCTGTGTAAATGCGATGCTGCCTTAAAATTTGATCTGAAGAAGTAGTCTTAGCAGCCATTCAGACAGAACATGCTCTTGCCTAAAAAAAGCTAGATTCAGCACAAAAAAGCAGGTGTCTCGAGTCACATGAGACACTAAAAACACAGCGAGATGCGGCACCATGGCTGACATCTGACTAGCGAATGTTTACATAGAAAAACAATAAAACAAAAGGCAACACAGACCAACACAAAAACACGTCCTGTGCGAACATCCCCTAAAATGATCATAATCACGCTGCCTTATACTTAGAACACTCTTTTCGCAGGGACCGCGCCTATGCTGCCTATGTAGGCAGGTAAGAAAAAGTATTTTAATGTCTGGTCACAAATTCATTGTATTTATAATAAAGCAAGCTAACAGTTACAGTATTAACAACAGAAAATATACTTTACATTGATTATAACAAAGCCATTCTAGTTTTGCCGTATCACAATTTTCATACCCGGTGTAAATGGGTCTGTTTTCACCAATAGAATTTATCAACTCTTTTCCCATCTATCCTCAAAAGGACAGTGAGTTGTCTTAATTAAGTTGTTAGTGGAAGTACTCATACACTCTAAATGCAATTAGGGATCTCGCTGAGTTGTGGTGTTCAATGCACAGCACAGCTTAGTGTAACAGAAAACCCATGACACCACAGTGATTGACAGCATAATAACTGACAATGTTATGAAAATTAATATGAAGATAAACTCTTTTACTTCTGTTAATAGTAGATCACAGACAAGAAGTTGTCTGGTGTAATATAGCACGTATTGTGATACTTTTGCCTTTAGGTTGTCTTTACTTGCTTTATTGTTATATATATATATATATATATATATATATATACACACACACACACACACACACACAGTATGCAAAACTGTGGATTGGATATAAGATATTGTGCCAGGAACAATATACACTCTTACTGGCAGTAAGTACTTTTATCTTGTATTGCAGCTTTAGCTGAAGTAATTGCACAAACAGTATTTGTTTTTCTACTTTTAAAAAAAATAGAATGTAATAAAGTGCCTGCCAAGAAAAGAAATGAAGAGGCATTTTCTTTGCACAGAACTTACAAAGCAAGCCTGAATAAATACTTGATGACTTAAAAGTATGCTTCAAATAAGTTTAAACATCAGTCACACTGGGTAAAAATCTACTTTCTTGACTGGGTTGCCAGATTAGCCAATTTTTAGGGCGAAGTAACCATCTGTAGCATGTGTGTGTGTGTATCTACGAGTATTTTTGTGTCCAATTGTGAAATGCAGACTTATCTTATTAGTCTTGTCGTAACCGTTGTAACGGTGGCTGCCCTTCAACTTTCAGAAATAAAACAATTTCCACTGTTTATTTTGTTTATTCGTTCGGGTGCCAGACAGGCCTTTAATCCTGTCAATAAATAAACTCCAGATAGCTTATTAAAATCCACCAGTTAAATATGAAGGACTTGAAAGGAGGGAGAATCAAATTAAACACAGGAAACTCCAATTCATTTACAAAAAAAATATATTTTATTTTAGTGTCAAATTTACTTAAATCACACCTCTATGGGGTTCAAGACAAAGAGAAAACATAAAAAAACTTCAAAGTACAGTTCCACAACTTGAATATGAAGGCTGCAATGGTGTTTCCTCCAAGTTTTGGCTTGCTTTCATATATTTTGTCTCTGTCCCTAATGTTCATAATCTCCCCCCCAAAAAAGAAAAAAGAGATGAGAGAAGATTAACTTTGTCAGAGCAAACCCATCAACTCATTTTCACTTTTATACATTTTAGACGCACAAGAAAAAATAAAGATTGCGTGTTTAGTATGGGTGGTGTGTCTGTTTGTATGACATGTAAGGTGTGTGCATGTAATGTGGGTGTGTCAAGCTCATACCCGGTACCACTGGTCTTCAGTTGGAGTCTCAGGTAAGTAACAGGAGCTTAATTTGCAGCACGGACCAGGGGAACAGTCAGGGAGGCATAATCCAAGGCACACACCTTTACCGGCAAACAAGTTTGCGTCTTTGCTTCACAGCTGCACTCTCGAGCACACCGACACGGCGTCCAAACCCAGGAAAGCATAAGCCATACAATCTGGTCACTGCTCGCTTCCATTCATACTTCTCTTCCAAGCAGACAAATTTTTCGCACTGCAGCACGCAACTTCTCCAACCTTTCTCTAACAGACAGCGCACATCTCCGTAGCAACGTCTTTTCTCGCGTCACAAGTTCACTTCCATTTCCCTCGACTTTACGATATCCCTCCTTAAATAGTTAATAATCTCTAATTGGTCAACAGCGTAACAAAAATAGAGTGGCTACCGGATTCCGTTCTGCCACACCGTATCACTGTCAAACAATGACAGATCCATTTCCAAACCTGCCATCTTGGCTGATAGACCATTATCTGGAGATTTGGGGATGACAATGTGTATTCTTTTCCTGCCTCCACAATATTTTGGTTACCCAGGTGAAAATTGGATTTTAGATGCTCAGAGATTGCTCTTTCATAGCTCAGGTAACTTGGAATTCTCAGTTATGTTTCATTTCAGTATCAACTTGTCTTTGATATTTCTCACTTTAAATTCATTAGGAGCAAAAACAGAATAAATTATCACAGATAATTTAGTATTGGACGGCGGCACGGTGGTGCAGTGGTTAGCACTGTCGCCTCACAGCAAGAAGGTCATGGGTTCAAACCCCGGTTGCCCCGGCCTTTCTGTGTGGAGTTTGCATGTTCTCCCCGTGTCTGCGTGGGTTCTCTCCGGGTGCTCCGGCTTCCTCCCACCATCCAAAGACATGCAGGCTAGGTTAATTGGTGTCTCCAAAAATTGCCCTAGGTGTGGATGTGAGTATGAGTGTGTGTCTGTATATGTGTGGCCCTGCGATGGACTGGCGACCTGTCCAGGGTGTACCCCGCCTTTCGCCCAATGTTAGCTGGGATAGGCTCCAGCCCCCCGTGACCCTGTACAGGATAAGCGGTTGAAGATGAATGAATGAATGAATTTAGTATTGGAAGAATTGTCTAAGGCATGTTGTAGTTCATTGAGATCTCTGAATGTTGGTTGGAGACTTTGGGGTTGTGACGAGGAGGGGGGTTTGGCTGGGCCGTGAGGTTGAACGCCTGGTGCTGAGTTGCCCCAACCAGTGGGAGAGAGAAATAAGGAGGAGCCAGGGATGCCGGAGAAAGGGAGAGAGACACATGAAGCTGTCTGTGTGTAAGTGTGTGTGTGTGTGTGTGTGTGTGTGTCTGTGTGTGTGTGTCTGTCTGTGTGTCTTTATGTTGAACGTGTCTGCTGAAATCAAGCTTTTGTTACTGTGGCACGGTGGAGGGCGGGACCGGGGCGTGATTGCGCACGCCCGGCCCCGTATTAGGCTAATTAAGCCGTCAAGAGGGATAAAGGCCACTCGCAGACGGCGATCGAGAGAGAGAGCTCAATTATGGACATGTCCGTTATCTTATGTGTTTGTCTTTTGAGTTCTCCATTAAACCTTTAGTTTATATGTTAAGCCAGTTTCTCGCCTCTTCCTTGCCCTCGAAAATGATCTGTTTTACAGTTACACACTGAAAAGTGTTCATTAAATGTCTGACGTGTATTGCTCACCTGGTCCCTGCTTCCTCCTTTCCACCCAATAATGAACTGTGTTACATTGGTGCCGAAACCTGTGAATGAGGATGGATGTGCTGTCCTCATGGAGTCCTCACCACTGCCATCCGCCAGGAGGCAGTGCAGCTGGCTGAGGACCATGTGACGGTGTGTTGGGGACAGCAGAACTGGAGAGTTTTTCTTTTTTCCCCCTCTCTCTCTCTGGCTCTCCCGTTCTCTCTCTCCCCTCTCCCTCCCCCCGTCCTACTCAGGTTCCCCACCAGAAAGGGGTGGGGTGGGGGGGGGGGGGGGGGGGGGGTGTAGGTCAGGCTGGTTGGTTCTCTGGCCTAAATCGAGTGTTGAGGGTATGAGACGAGGTGGAGCGCATGGCCAGGTTGTGAGGGTGCATGCCTGGCACTGAGTTACCTCAATCAGCAGGAGAGAGATAAGGAGGAGCTGGGGATGACAGAGAGAGGGGAGACACATAAATCTGTCTGTGTGTTTGTCTTTATGTTGAATGTTTCTGCTGAAAAGAAAGCTTTTGTTACACACTGAAAAGTGTTCATTGAATGTCTGATGTGGATTGTTTACTTGGTCCCTGATTCCTCCTTTCCATCCAACAACGAACTGTATTACAGGGGTCTTGGTAAATCTGAGCACAGTTTGAGACATTGTTGAGATCTCTTTTAAAACTCTAGAATAATGATATTGCAGAGGCCTTTTTCTCAGGGGAATAGTCTGAGAAACAAAATATTTTATCCAGATTTTATTCCCCCTTGAATCTCTACACTGGTCTTGGCAAAGCTCAAGCTGGTGGGACTGATGTAGGCTGGCGAGGGACTGGAGGATCTCGACCAACTGTGAGGACTCCATGGGGCGTACTTCGGTTGATTCCCAGGTTTCGGCACCAGTATAGAGATTCAAGGGGAAAGAAAGGCCTACGACACAGGTTTTGTCCTTGTTCAGTTCAGGCTTTTTATTATACATAAAACGTTCGCTTTAAGTGCAACGAAGACAGCGTTCTCTTTTACAAAGGGCAACAGCCCCCCCTCCACCCACACACACACACACACAAGTAGCTTGTCAGCTGGGCTCTTGTGCTCGGTCTCTCTCTCTCTCGTCTGGCAGTGGCATGGCCGTTTATATGCCGCTCTCCCCATGCTCACTGGAATTAGAGACAGGTGTTAGACATAATTTAGCTTATGTGCAAGCTCCCTTACTGCTTTCTGTCTCCGGACGGGCGCTTCACAATGCCCCCGCTGCCACACTCACCTTCCTTTACTGGTCTGTCTTGAAAGTTCTTTACTTTCACTTAGATACATGAATAAGAAATGTCTTTGTAAAGCCAAGGTATTGAGTGGAGTGGCAAAACTGTGAGAGTGTAATAACTCAAAATATGATTTATACGTCTTCCCTTTAAACTTGACGTTAATCTAAAACTAACCATTATTCAATAGTCGCTGAAAATGAACATGATAGATTATAAATCTGCATTGACTTTACTTTGCACAAGGCTTTCAAACAAATCACTTAAAACACCCACTAGAAATAAACAAGTATGGCTCATAATTAAAACGAATTCACATACCCGGCAGGAAGGGATGAAAATAATTGTTTTTCCATGCAAAGTGAGTTGCCCAAGGGGTCAGATTAAAAAATGCCTCCTGGCTACTTTCTAAACTACCATCTCTGATGCCTTTGAGATCTGCCTTTTAATGTAATGACTTCAAAACATTGTCTTTTGCTCCAAGTATCTCTTTTCCTCAAAGACCTGAGACACTGGGCGCCTTCCTAATTGGAACTGATTAAAATTTTCAATGTTGTTCACTACTCCTTACACTGTTTGTGTTTCTTTCTTGATCTTTTCTGACCATTACTGCCCTTTGATGAGCATGTAATGGGAGATTCTTGTTTTTACAATTATTGCACTCTTACCATGATCAGTTCAGATCCATCCTCTGATCCTCAGTGGCAGCCAAACACTTCTAAGGACTAGCGTTTGAAACAATAGCATCACAAACTACTCATAATTTAAAAGTACTTCATCCAAAGTTAGGTTACACTTTAAAAGAAAGTAGTTATTTATTCTAAATGCATAGCTTTTTACAAAAGTAGCTGATGACACTGAAATGATTAAAAGGTGGTAACATATTCATAAATATTTAAAGTCTAACTTAAATATTAAAACAAAATAGGTATTTTTCCTATCATATTCCTCCTAGTATCAGTTCAAGCATGAAGTACCACTTTCATGTTTTTAAGCACAATTCCAGCTTTACAGGCAACACGCAGGCAACAAAACACACATGACAGCAGACAGCACAAAGTGAGAACACGTTCTTGCGTTCAACTACAGCTTGACAGAGCACAATGCAGGTTTAACTTGATTTAGCATCCAAAAAATTATATTTATAATGCAAAGCAACCAAAGTGAAATGCTTTAAAGGGTCCATCTGATGCACGTGTACATAGAAACATCCCTAGAAATAACCCTGAAAATAAGTCTACCTTGGACAAATTCAAAAATGAATTGCTGTGAACTATTGGTCAATGATAGGATTATGTTCAATGATATGAAAATAAATTTTTATTGGCATTCTAAAACCACTCTTTGCATTGCCTAATAAACGCTTTACTCGTCTGCCACAATAATGTGATATATTTGAATGATCTGGATAATCACATAATTATTATTATATAATTATTTAATCGTAATGTATAGCCTCTTTTTTATTTTGGGGGCTTTCTATGCAAATACATATATACACAATTAATTGCATAATTATTTTTTTTAAGCAATTGACAACCTTAATATAAATAGATGAATCACATGACATTATATATTTTAACCAATAAGAGCTGTGTTTATCTGGGACTAAACTAATGAGGATCTTGGTTAGGGTAACAGCATTTGACAGCCTTTGAACAATACAAAATAGAAGACACCATAGTTTCTAACGAAACTGCACACAATTTCACAATGAACTACAGCATGTAACTAACTATTTCATTATATATTTAGCAAAAAATTATTTGCAGGGGCACGCACATGAAAATAAATCTGTGACTATTTGAACTGGTTCATTTTGTTTGCACTTTTCATTTTCAAAACATATTACAGAAGGGGACAAAACATTGCACAACATTACAATTACTGCAGAGTAAAAAAAACAACAACAAACAAACAAACAAAAAAAAAACAGTCAAGACATTTTCATAAATGTTTATATATATATATATATATATATGGAAATATTTTTAATATATCTTGTATGGGACATTTACTAAATTTTCAGGCCATAAATGTGAGCATCTTGGTAGCAGCCACATTGAGTGACAGCAGTAGCGAGATGTGACAATAGTGAGTGAATTGTGCTAAGAGTTTCTCTACAATTACATAATGTGAAACACACAGAGCTTGCTCAGCACAGCTGTACATGCTAATGGAAGCTCACAATTTATCATATCAGATGAGAAAAGTGATGATTCTGCATTACTGAGACTGCAGGGAGATTCATATACAAACTGGTGCACTGAAGCCTGTCACTGTCATGCTCATTAAAATCACATCTCTCAGCCCGAGCCTTGTCTATTGGCCAGAGGAACAATTTTAAGAGAGTTTGTGTGTTTCCCTTTCAGTCATATTTGAGATTATCTCTGCTTGGCCATGCTTTACATATCACTGCTGTAAACATTAAACATTTCCTCGTAGGAGAAGGTCAGTTGGTGACTAAATAGACTCCTTTGGGGCAAGTGGTGACCAGGACTTTAGTGGTATAAGTCATTACAAATTTATGATGAAAAATTATCAGGGCATGTAGGTGACATACACAAGTTTGGAGTGACAATCACACTTATAGTCCGTGATTTTCTTTGACGTATTTCTTATTAAAATTGGAAGTTGGGGCAGGACATAGCAAAGAGTTTATCTTTTTATTTATTGTGAATTACATTAAGGTTAAGCCGCAGCCATAAACATGAATTGCTACTTATTATTGCTAGTCAGAAGCAGATGAAATTAGGGGGCAGGACATTCTTGTTCTAGGAATCATTTATTGGTAAAAATGCAATAAAATAAGTGAGTGCAGTTTGATTTGTCAATATTTTTGGTCCTTTTCCCTGAAGAGAGAGTTTGAAATGTTTGGAAAATCTGCTAACAGTGAATTCTGTCAACGTTTAAGAGTACAATAGTATATAAGCTAACAAACATGAGCTAAAAATCCACAAAACTTTTATTTGTATTTCACGAGGCAGTAAACCCCCTAAATTATAATTCAAATTGTGTGTCTATGCAATACAGTCACAAAAGTCACAAAAAATGTCAACAGTTTAATTTGTTTGGGGGAAGATATTTTTGACCGAAGTATAAGCAAAAAAAGTTTCCAATGATGCCATAAAGTTCGAATCAGAACATATTAAATCATAGAAGGAAGAAAACCTCAGAGCTGTGTATCTGGCCGACAGAGCCACGATTATGAAGGAACACCTGGTCCAAATGTTCATCAAGCCAGGGCAGGTCTTGCAGAATGGACACAGGCTAATGAAGGTCTCCTCTGGTTAATTGTCTAAACTATAAATAGAGGAAGATGATGGTGGTGGGCAAGAGCTTGATCCTTGAGTGTCAAGCCTCAGACCTTTGAGGTGAGATCTCCCTTGGGTTAAGGTCATGTCTACGACCTGTGTGCTGTCTTTCATTATTTGAGGGGCCATTAATAAAACAGGTGTTTTGCAAGGTATGACCTAAAGACTTGGGGTTTTTAAATTGTGAGATTAATGTGATTCACTCTAAAATTAAATTTGTACTCCACTGATGGTTAAGTTTAGGGTTGGAATATGGGGTTAGGATGTATGGTTCATCAAATATGCATTCATGTTGACTATTATTGTACATCATTTACTAATATAAATACAACTCACTTTTGCTGCTACTGTGTATACATTTCACCCAGAAAATGAAGCTCCCCTTGTGAATTACATAGTGTTTTTTATTTATTTATTTACTGTCATTTCAAATCAGATGATTGCAACACGCTCCAAAAAAGTTGAGATGAGCAATTTAAGACTAATAACAATTTAACAAGTTCAAATAACAAGGCGATGTGAAACAGGAGATGTTAAACAGGTGAGGACACTGTGTCATAATACTGTATACTGTATAAGGAGCCTCTAAAAACAGCCTAGTCCTTCAAGAGCAAGGATCGTTCAAAACTTGTCAATTTGCCAGCAGATGCTTAAAATAATCCAGCACTTTGAGAACAAAGATAAACTGGAAGGATTTTGGGTATTTCACCCTGTACAGTGCATAATATATTCAAAATATTCAAGGAATCTGGTCAAATCTCTGTGAAGGCCAAGACGAAAACTACTTCTGAATGCGTGTGATCTCTGATCCCTCAGACGACACTGTCTTAAAAAAACTGCATAAATCTGTAATGGATATCATGAACATGGGCTTGGGATAACTTTATTAAACCTCTGTTAGTCAACACAACTCGCCGCTGCATCCACAGATGCAAGTTAAGACTTGACTATGCAAAGTAGAACTCCTACATCAACACTGTCCAGAAGCGCTGCTGAATTCTCTGGGCTCGGTCTCATCTTGGATGGAGAGTAGAAATGGTGGAAATGTGTTGGTCTGAAGAGTCCACATTTCAAAAGGTTTTTGAAAAACTAAGTTGTCGTGTTATCTTGGCTAAAGAGGACATGGACCATCCAAGCTGTTATCAGTGTCAGGTCCGAAAGTCAGTGCCCATGGCATGGGTAACTCGCACATCTGTGAGAACACCATGAATGCAGACTGATTTGTACAAATTTTGGAGCAACATATACTGCCATCCAGCATTATCTTTTCCAGGAATGTCTCTGCATTTTTCAGCAGGACAACAACTTTAAACCACGCATTATGCATATCATAAAGTAATGAAAATCCCATACAATTGTGCAGCTAAAGACCTGTACAATAGATGAATGGGGGAAAATTCCACATTCTAAACTTAACAAACTTGTGCCTTCAGTGCCCAAATACTTAATAAATGTTATTAGAAGAAATGGTGAAGTTTCACAGTGGTAAAAACTCAACTGTCCCAACTTTTTTGGAGAATGATGCAATCATCTGATTTGAAATGACTGTATATTTAACAAACAAACAAACAATGAAATTCACAGGGTAAACATAATATAATGTGAAGTTTTAGTGTTTTCAATGTAGCAAAGGGTGAATATAATTCACAAATCAAAAATTGTTGTTTTTATTAGCATTTTTCATACTGTCCCATCTTTTTCAGAATTGGGGTTCTAAAACGGATATATTCAACACAAAAATTGTATTAGATGAGCCATTACAGAGTCACATCAAAGTTTAAGGAGTGGGTGGATGACATAAAGCGATGACCCAATATTAGTTATGTTGATATCATTAACTACTTTTGAGTTGTTAGAGCAAACAACTGCACTAGTTGGGCCTGAACTAATTTTTACTCCAACTAACACTTACAATTATTGCTTTTTTCCATCTGGATTGCTCGTTTCATTTTTAGATGGTTTATTTTGGAGACCGTAACTAGAAAACAGTCCAGCAGCAATCAGAATCATCACAGCGCCACCCACTATTTTGTCAGGAAAACTGAATTATTTAATTAATGTATTGTTGCCATGTTGCTTGGCAACCATAAACAGCCACAGATACAGTAGGCTAATGAATTGTGTTACCTGGTGCAAAAATTATTTTTGTATTAATACTATTAATACATTTAACATTGGTGTATTTTATCATATTAATGTTGCTGCCATTTTTACAAGCAATGGGCTGAGTTTTAAAGTGATTGTACCACAGTTAAGGGGATTGTAGGCCTAATAAAATCCATTTAATATTTTATAGTCACTGTAATGCTCAGCTTGTTTCTGAAGTTATAATTTATAAAAACAATTATTTCCAAATCACTGTGTTCCTCCCTAAAAACTATACTGATATTTTATATCAACATAGACTCTTAATACAAAGAATCACATCTACGTGTATAAGTGACCTTTAAAAACAAGGATAAATCATGGAGTTGTTTGCTCTTGTGCCTAAACATAAAATAAATGAGAAATAAATGCAAGTGTATATTAATAAATATTTGAACTGTCTGGGCAGCCTCTAGGAGACCTTTCAGCATACAATAATTGAATTGTTGACAAAATAAAAACAGCACTTTTCACCTTGAAAGGAAATCAAACTGCAGCCCTCAAAGATTTTAGAATTTTTTTTTCTTTCCAATATGACACTGCCTATCTTTATTATGAGGCCTTCCCAACTGAATATATACATTGATTAGTCAAAACATTATGACCACCTGCCTATTATGTTGTTGGTCCTCCGTGTGCCACCAAAACAGTGTTGACACAACAAGGCATTCACTCTACAAGACCCATGAAGTTGTCCTGTGGTATCTGGCACCAAGATATTAGCGGCAGATCCTTCAAGTCCTGTAAATTTCAAGATGGAGCTGCTGTGGATCAGACTGTAAGTCCAGCACATCCCACAGATGCTCAATCGGATTGAGATAAGGAGAATTTGGAGGCCAGGGCAACACCTTGATCTCTTCATCCTCAAACCATTCCTGAACAATGTGTGCAGTGTGGCAAGATGCATTATCCTCCTGAAAGAAGCCACTACATCAGGGAATACCATTGCCATGAAGGGGTGTACCTGGTTTGCAATGATGTTTAGGTAGGTGGCACATCTCAAATTGACGTCCATATAAATGGCCGGACCCAGGGTCTCCCAGCAGAACATTGCCCAGAACATCAATCTCCCTTGACTGGCTTGTCGTCTTCCCACAGTACATCCTGATATGCCATCACTTTCACAGGTAAACGGCACACACGTAAACGGCCGTCCACGTGATTGTGGCATTGTGGTCGTGATTATACACACCCGGTCCCGTATCAGGCTAATCAAGCCTCCGAGAGGGATAAAGGCCAACTGCGGAAGATGGTGCGGGAGAGAGAGATCATTTACGGACATGTCCGTCATGTGTGTGTTTGTGTCTTTTGTTTAAGTTCATAATTAAAATATTATTTATATTGTCAAGCCAGTTCTCACCTCCTCCTTTCCCTTAACCCCCTTTACAGTGATGTAAAAGGAAACGGGACTCATCAGACCAGGTGACCTTTTCAACAGCTCCAAAGTCCAGTTTGGACAATGGTGGACAGGGGTCATCATGGGCACTCTGAACGGTCTGCGGCTATGCAGCCCATATGCAGCAGGGTGCGATGCACTATGTGTTGAGACACATTCCTCCCGTAACCATCATAAAACTTTTCCGTGACTTGTGCCAAAGTAGACCTTCTGTCTGTTTGGACCAGACAGGATAGTCTTCATTGCCCTTGTGCATCGATGAATCTTGGGTGCCCAAGATGCTGTCGCTTCACCTGTGAGTGGTCATAATGTTTTGAATCATCAGTGTATACAGTGCATTCAGAAAGTATTCAGACCCCTTTATTTTTTTCACATTTTGTTATGTTGCAACCTTATGCTAAAATGCTTTTAAAAAAGTTCACATCAATCTAATGACAAAGCAAAAACTAGATTTTTGATACATTTGCAAATTTATTAAAAAAGAATAAACTGAAATATCACATTGACTTAAGTAATCAGACCCTTTTCTATCACTATATCTTTGAGATGATTCTACACTTTGATTGGAGTCCACCTGTGGCAAATTAAATTTATTGAACATGGTTTGGAAAGGCACACACCTGTCCACTGGCAAAAACCAAGCCATGAGGTCAAATGAACTGCCTGCAGAGCTCAGAGACAGGATTGTGTTGAGGCACAGATCTGGGGAAGGCTAGAATTTTTTTTTTTTGGCTGCATTGAAGGTTCCCAAGAGCACAGTGACCTCTATAATTCTTAAGTTGAAGAAGTTTTCCAAGAGCTGGCTACCTGGCCAAACTGAGCAATCGGGGGAGAAGGGCCTCGGTAAGAGAGCTGAACAAGAACCCGTTGGTCACTCTGGTTGAGCTCCAGAGATCATGTGTGCAGATGGGATACATTTGCAGAAGGACAACCATCACTGCAACACTCCACAGATCTGGGCATCATGGCAGAGTGGCCAGATGGAAGCCACTCCTCAGTGCAAGACAAAAAAAGCACTTAAAGGTCTCACAGACTGTGAGAAACCATAATCTCTGGTCTGATGAAATGAAGATTGAACAGTTTGGCCTCAATTATAAGAATCATGTTTGGATGAAACCAGACACCACTCATCACCTGCGTAATACCATCCCAACGGTAAAGCATGGTGGTGGTGGTAGTATCATGCCGTGGGGGTGTATTTCAGCAGCAGGTACTAGGGGACTGGTCGGTGTTAAAGGAAAGCTGAACACAGTAACACGACATCCTTAATAAAAACCTGGTCCAGAGTGCTCAGGACCTCAGACTGGGCCGAAGGTTCACCTTACAACAGGACAATGACCCTAAGCACACAGCCAAGGTGCAAGAGTGCCTTAGGGACAACTTTGTGAATGTCCTTGAGTGGCCCAGCCAGAGCCCAGACTTGAACCCAATCGAACATTTCTGGAGAGACCTGAAAATGTCTGTCCACCCATGGTCCCCATCCAACCTGACAGAGCTTGAGAGGATCTGCAGAGAAGAATGGAAGAAAATCCCCAAATCCAAGTGTGCAAGCTTGTCATATCATACCGAAAAATTATATGAGGCTGTAATCACTGCCAAAGGTGCTTCAACTAAGTACTGCTGGATGAGGTATTAGGGAGGCCAGCAGAGGGTGATCACCCTGTGGTCTGTGTGGGACCTAATGCACCAGTATAGTGACACTATACTGTAAAAAGGCACTGTCCTTCAGATGAGACATTAAACAGAGGTCCTGACTCTCTGTGGTCATTAAAAATCCTAGAGTACTTCTCGTAAAGTGTAGGGGTGTAACCCAAGTGCCCTGGAAAATTCCCCCCATTGGCCCATCTCAATCATGGCCTCCTAATAATCCCCATCCAATAATTGCTCTATAACTCGACTCTCTCCTCTCCACCAATAGCTGGTGTATTGTGAACGTACTGGTGTACTATTGCTGCTGTCGCATCATCCAGGTGAATGCTCCACACTGGTGGTGTTTGAGGAGAACCCCCTGTTCACTGTGGAAAGTATTTTGAATGTAGTGTCAGAAAAGTGCTAAATAAATGTAACATTCATTCATTAATTCATTCATACAGAGTTAAGGATCTGAATACTTACGTCAGTGTGATATTTCAGTTTTTGATTTTTAATAAATTTGCAAAGTTATCAAAAATCTGGTTTTTACTTTGTCATTATGAGGTATGTAGATTGATGTGAATAAATGCAGTTAAGTATAAGGCTGCGACATAACAAAATGTGAAAAAATGTAAGGGGTCTGAATACTTTCTGAATGCACTGTACACATATTGACCTCAGGTAACATACAGTCCTTTTTTCATGTTGGCTCACATTTTATCTGCACAGAGACAAAAGCTTTGGACTTTGCAGTCTGTAGGTTTGTGAGTTTGTGGTTAAAACATTTTAAAGTAGCAGAGGTTTCAGTCGATAGGACTCATTCCAAACCTCATGCAATCAGTGACCTGGACAATATACTGCTGACCCTTGAGATTCCAAAACAAAACACCCGAAAAAAACAATAACAGTCAAAGAGGAGGAAGCAGGGCTACAGTGACCCAAACCCCGCACTGGGGAAACAATTCTTGTAGGAGCAACTACATAAGTATAGTTGACAAATGGATATGGGCATGACTATTGTTTTGTAACATCAAGATTTAAGGTGCATGTATTTATATAAAAGGAAAGTGTAATGGAATGTGTAATAGATGTTGTAAATGGCCATCACCAAGTTTTTTTACTTTGAAAGGAATATTCCAGCTACAATACATGTTATGCTTGATTAACAGCATTTGTAGCATAATGTTGATTTCCACAAAGAATGATGATTTGATTTGCAGCTCATTCCTACTTTACTTAAAAGAAGAAAGCATTGCAGTTACAGTGTGGCACTTGAAGTAGAAGTGAGTGGGGCCAGTCCATAAATGCTAAAATATTCAAAAGTATAGCCACAAGACAAAAACATAATACATGTTTTATACAACATTCTACAATTGTTTCTTTTTTGAATAAATGAGGGCCATTTCAAAATGTTTTTTTTTCTTTGTGGTTATCAACACCACAAATATTTTTGATTGAGTTTAACATTTATTGAACCTGGAATATTCATTTTATTAACATTATGATTTCACTAGATTTACTAAAAGAACACACATTGCATGCATTCTTTCAATAATATATATATATATATATATATATACAGGGTTGGGGAGAAACGGAATACATGTAATGGGATTACGTATTTAAAATACAAAATATAAATTACTTTATTCCACTACAGTTCCAATTTAAATCATTGGTAATTAGAAAAAAGTACATTTAAAAGATTACTAAAGAGATTACTTGGCATTTTATTGTCATTTGTTTAATTTAATATTTACTCCTTTCAGATGGAAAATATTTATACATATAAATGATGCGGTAAAACAGTTTCTTATGATGTGTTACATTCATACGAGCAGGGAGAAGAAGTACATTTGAGGTAAGTTTGAAACAAACCTTGTGTAAATTGTCAGCTTTATGCTAAGCTATCTATTTGATTTATCTTGTTTTAGAAACAACACTGCATAAGATATTTAGGTTTTTCAGAGAATGTATTTTTAACGTGTGTATTTTGTCTTAATGTATTCGCAGAGTTTTTATAGTCAAAACAAGAGAAAAAATCTACAAGTGCTGAAAATGTAATCCAAATGATTTAGAATACATTACTGACCTTGAGTAATCTAATGAAATATGCTACAAATTACATTTTACAGCATGTATTCGGTAATCTGTTGTTGAATACATTTCAAAAGTAACTCACCCAACCATGTGTGTATGTTTATATATATATATATATATATATATATATATAAATGCTTATAAATACTTTTTGGCCTATAGGTGTGGCCCAAAACATTGGCATGTCTGAAAATCAGATATTTTACTCAAGGAAACACTTAAGGCAATAGACTAGAATGATATAATGTCCAGTGATTTTATTATTTGATTTAAAAAAATAAATAATTATTAAATAAATGCAATTAGTTTTTAGTTAAACACAGGAGACATACTAGGAAAAGTTTCCCTATATTTCCATATTACGCTCAAAATTGCGTGATAAAATTGAGACATATTGTTGATATATATTTTTCTTTATAATTCTGTAGATTTTTGCCTATTTGTAAACATTTTTTTTTATAGACAATGAAAAGATTGATCAACTGCCCATTAGGTCTTGTAACATCAATGTCTGGTAAAGGTTTGCCTATGATCTAATTTGTTAAATTGTAGAATGAAAAAAAAAACATAATCAATGAAGTGGAACACATAATTTAGAATTCACAATGCATCAATTAAATAAAACAAGTACAGTTGACAAACAGGAGATTATGTGTCAAGATTCAAGGGCCATGGGCAATTGCCCTGTGTCACGTCCAATTATATCTGTTATTGTTTACCGAGTCTGTGCCAATTACAGCTGGGGATAACTCTATCTGTGCTTAGCTCAGTCTTTTGCATATCCTGTTTTCATAGGAGATATACTTTAAAACACAGCAGGGTTGATTCAGTTATTTGTTTATTTCTTGAAAGTGAATAAATAAGAATGCTGTTGGTTGTTTTTCTGAATACAAAAATGCACCAAAGCGGGATGCATTGACATTACATGGAAAGTTGTTAAAGACTGTATCTGCGGAGATACGAGAGAATTATTCATGCCAGGCTATTCAACGAGCTTTCCCTGCTAAATAAGCACAACACTTCCTTTTCATCTTAAAATTTAGACCAGCAGCCTTTGATAAAACAAATACGCGTTTGTTGTTATTTTGATTTCTGAAGAGCTTTTATGAAAGCATAAACACTGTATACTTTAAAACTCCCAAACCATACACGTTTTATGGCCCCTCGACAAGTTGCATTAAACATGTGTGCATTGATGCCTAATTTATTAGAGATTAATAAAGTGATGCAGATTTTAGTGTTACTTGTCAAAGCACAAGTTTATATATATGTAAAGATGATTTCCCCATGTAAGTGCTGTATTTATGAATGATTTTCTGGAAAGACTGTGCAGCTTGACCATTGAACAGTCACTGTAGAAACAGTACAATCTGGCAATGCAATCTCAAGGCATCTGTGTCCAGAAAGGAGAGAGTGAAAAGATGGCCATCACAAATACAAAGGAGTTAGTCAAGGCTTTTAATCTGTCCATGTTTAAAGAGAAAAAATCCTTCAATGGCTGTCATTGCTTCATTTCTGTCCAGCTCCGTAATGACATCTAGGAAAGTATTGGTGACTCACCAATGGCGAAAGAGATCAAAAGGACCATCAGTCAGGATTTACAGAAGTGGTATGACATTGCCTTGGAAAAGAACATTCTGTACACAGTCCCAGCTAAGCTCTAGGTTTGTAACCTTGCCATTACTGATCTTTGCAGAAATCCAGGAGATCTATGCTGGTTTTAAATGCTACAAATCTTTGGGTAGCTACTCTAACCGTAAGCCTCAGTGACTATACAAGACACCATTTTGCAACACCTATATATTCATGACAGATTTTCAGGTAAAGGTCAGGTAAAAAAGACTAAAAGATTAGACTAGAACTTAAATTGAGTAAAAAAAAATGAGATAAAAATCAGTGAATTGCCATGTATGATAATCCTCGATCTCCTCTTTTTCTCTGAGACCCAAGGGCACTCTGACCCGCACCACTTGTTGTGAGCACCACACAGGTAGTAGCATTGCTGTCACCATTCACTTTTGGGAGTAAGCAGCTTTTTGATTTATTTGTGTACTCATCAGTACAAATAACACGGTCAAACTCGTTATATTCAATAAATTCTTGCATTGGCAGGATAATGTACAGATTCACAGAGGAATTGTTGAAAACAAAATATTACAAATGCGCACCTGATGAACGAAGCAGCTGGTGATTGTGCAAAAAAATATAGATACTTCTACAAAAAATTATTGCAAAACAATGTAATAACAGTATGTAGTTAATTAGGTTGAAAATGTAAGAAAATATTGGTAACACTTTATTTTACAGTGTCCTTGTTACACATATTACATGTATCGACTACAGTAATAACAGTTAATTATTCATAGTTACAAGAAACTAAACCTAAACCAAACCAAACCATTACCCTAACCATAAATCTATAGTAAGTACATGTTGTTAATTAGTAATAATCAGTAATTACTTGTGTAATTACACTGTAACAAGGACACAGTGAATTAAAGTGTATCCAAAATATCTTTAAATATTTCCAGTGAGGTGAATTAAGAGATGTCTATAAAGTTATGCACAAATATAATGAAGTTACAATGACAAGCAACACTATAAGGTCACATTTCAGCACTTCAATCGTGGACAGCGACTCACTTAAAGGAATAGTTCACCCAAAAATGAAAATTTGCTGATAAGTTACTCACTCTCAGGCCAACCAAGATGTATCTGAGTTTCTTTCTTCATCAAAACAGAATTTATGTCTTTTAGCATTTCATTTCAGGCCTCCTCCTTTAAACAATGCAAGTAAATGTACTCCATTTTTTGAAGGCTCAAAATGCATATTTAGGGTGCATCAAAATAATCCACACGACTCCAGTCGACAAATAAAATTCTTTTGAACCCAAACGATTGATTATTTTGAGGAACAAAACAATACTTCTATACTTTTTAACTACAAATGTGCTCCTCCGTACATCTCTGTGACGTGACTATTCTTTTAAATAGCACTTAAAGAGCATCTTTGCGCTTCTTGTTAAGTGCAGTTTTTAAAAAGCACATAATAAATATCATTCATAAATTGCTTATATACGCTCTTAACTGCTAAGATCAATCCTTACAAGGCCCTAGTTATTGACAATTATTTATTATTTATTTTTAAGCAAAAAGCTATTTGTATGTTATTACCTCTGTTTTTACTACCACTGAAATTGATTTGGAACTTAACACAATTTTAATTAATCAGATCCTCCTCTGTAGAGGTGTGCAGCATATTTGGACTTATTAGTCAGAAAGTTTGAAACATGAGGGTGAGTGAACTATAACTGTGTTTCAATTCAAGGGTTTTTGTTTTTTTTTTGCGACAAAAGGTGTAGCACATCAAAATGTTTACCGAGTTGATTGAAACGCAAATTATCGCAAAAATTTCACAAGTGTCGACATAATATTTTTCAATGTCAATACATCAAATGTCACGAAAGACTGGTTTGGAAACACTTTTTGTAGAGAAAATTGGTATTAATGCAAAAAAGTAGTCACATGACAGAATTTACTTCAATTGTTAGTCTGTGGTAATCATGACGACAAGGTTGAAAGCCAGTTCATTGTACGTGATGCATTACTCACACTGTTATGGATTGGTCTTAATGGCATACTTGCATAGATCTGATGCTGAAAACACGTCTGCATTATGACACTTGTGCCAACACAAATATCTCTTATCATGCACCTGGCACCGACAAGTGCACAGAGAACAAATTAATGACCACTCTTTTTGATTAATTTAATTATGCCAGCCATCCGTTTATTTATTAAAGTTTCTTTTCCACACCATTCAGAATAATAGACAGTCATGAAATTAGCCCACAACACACACACACACACACACACACACCCCCACCCCCCCACACACACACAAATACATAATTTCTGTGCACAAAGATGTTTAAAATTAAAAATACACATGGAGAAAAGCTTCCATGTGCTTTTTTGGAACACCAACATAGTCCAATTCTAAACAAATATTGTTTAGTTTACTTTGGAAAAATTGCCGGCAAAATCCCCTGTACTAAATTAAATGAATTACCAAACGAATAAAGCATTACATAAAAAAAGAAAAATAATTACCAAATGAAACAATTATATTGTTAGGCCTATATTGTCACACACATGAACCACAGGGAGAGATGCAGTTGAAAACAAATGCAGAGTTTATTCAAGATGAATCAATATACAAACAGAATTAGCACTTGGAGTGCTGAAGGTGATAACAAAAGTACAGTCTTATCTCAAGGCACAATCGACGAGACTAGACTCTGAATAACTGAACATGAGGGTATGAATAGAGGCACAAATGATGCTTTGCATGGCACTCGACTGGGAGAGTAAATGTAAAATGTTGTGTTATATAATGTGTCTTTGTGCAAGATGAATGTATAGGTTGAGGACAGGTAAATTTAACATTGTTCTTTTGTTTTACTTGTTGAGCAATTGCTATGTTATTATTACCATTGGGTTTCCAGTTAGCATGCATTCATCATGCTAGCATTCACTATATGGGATAGTTCTAACTGGGTCCCCACTACATAAAGTCTTAAGTTCCAGCTTACATGGTAATTTTAAATTCAGATTTAAGTTTAGTAGTGCTATTAAAATGTGAGTTTGCTTACTCAATATTTCCAGTTAAGAGCTATTAACATGCATGTGCAGTACAAAATCAAAATCTGAAAGTTCTATTAATTTAAACTTGGAAGTGTATTAACTTAAAAAAAAATTAACTGATTGCCTCAAATGTTTGAGTTCTGCTAACTTATTAGGCTCTAGTGTATGAACTATCAGAACTATTTGTCTATTGCTGAGATCACATTCAGAAAAATAGCATTTGAACATTTTAATACTTTTAAATATTTAAATCTAACACTCTTTACCTCAAATTGCATTTGTTGAACTTTTTTGGAAAATGTAAATTGCATTATGATGCTAAAATTTATTATAGATGACAATCAAGTTCAGTTGGTCAATAAAAGTTGCTAGACAAATATGCGGGAGATAATGCAGTTGTGATGGCTTTGCTTTAGATTAGATGATTGTTCAAAATAGCCTATTGTATATCAGTAATGTATTATATGTAAATCCTGATATTACACCGCATAGATATTATATAAATTTTCCCCCATTACTTGGTGCAGGTTGCCAGCTTGAACAGGGACATGACAATTCACGTTAGGGTTGGAAACGGTGGCAAGCTGAGATAAGCGCAACATCAGGACCAATATTACTGTCCTATCAGAAGGGTAACAGATCCATTTTGATTGCAATTCCTCAATTTCTGATTGCATTTATTTGTGAAATTAATATGACAGTAAACTGGCTAATTTCAGTGAATTGTCTCAATACTCTCCCAATTTGGGAGGGGGGGGGGGGGGGTTTAGGGACATCTGGGAGGCAGATTACAGGCAGATTTCTTTTGCAATGAACCAAAATTGATGCAACAAAATGTTTTTTTTTTTTTTAAGCATGACATCATCATGCACACCACTTTTATTGCTAAAAGGCCATTTGGTTGGAAACAAGAAGAAGATGGTGATTAGTGGGAAAACAGAATAAAACTAACATTTAGAATGTTAAGATACATTTCACATGACCACACCACAAATACTCCATTTGAGCACCTGTAATAATAAATTGAGATTGCATCTGAAATTGAAGGACAGAAACACTGAAATATACATTCTATCTGTTCAATAAAACACACACTTTATTTAATTTGAACATTAGAATTACACAACAAATCATACAAAATCAAACTTTAGAACTATCTACAGTAAATCAATTTTTTATAAAGAGTACAGGTACAGAATATATATAAATTCATAAATACTCAACAACTGTAATACCTGTGGAGAGAAGAGAGGGAGGAAAGAGGGGAGGACAACAACACAAGCAAACACAGCCCAACCTAAGCCTCTTTGCGAAACAGTGCCAAGACTGAAAAAATTCCTATCGCGAACCAAAGTCTTTTGCCATAACATTAAGGTGCGCAACAAACAACTTTAGTTTTATTTTCAGTCCTACTTCTCAAATAGCATAGCAAACATCTCTTAGAGAACTCTTCAAATTTAGGGACATGGGCTGTGTGGAGTGATGACAAAGGAGGGACTACAGACTTTAATGTATGCAAAGGAAAACTTTCGTGAATACCGATACCTCCAAGCAGAAGTTTTCTCTGAAATCAATCTGGGTTAAGTTCACCGGTCTATGCTCATCCCCTGTTGCCACATGAATGTGCTGCCATTCCTTTAACAATATTAAACTATTGATGACGGGAATGTCTATAAAGTGGAAAAAAGAGTCTTCCACCACTTCTGAGTGTAGGACGTTGTAAAATTGTATCATTTGGTCTGACCTATCAAAGCCGCCCAAGTTTTTGTTAAAATCGCTGATGACAGTGGGCTTGAGGGCTACTACTTTTGTCCAGTTGCCATATTTTTTTTACAAACCTAGTAATTTCAGTTGAGCCATTTGCATTGTGGAAATTGGAGAGGCACGTAACTGCACGCGTGTCCTTCCACTGAATTACAAGTATATTCCTTTCAATCATACACCACCTCATATCCCCACAAGCTGTCTTGCATTCCCATCTTTTCATGTCTTTAAATTCTGCAGGAAACAGTTTACAATTCACCCTGCATGTCCCACAGGAATTAGTTCCCATTTCTAACAACTTAACCATAAGAGCTGGGGATGTGTAAAAGTTGTCAATCCAAACATTGTGGCCCTGGTCTTTGAATGGCTGCAGTAAAGATTCAACTAATTTGGTGGCCAAGTCAGTGACACGCCCATCATGACTACCTTTGCAAACATTAAAGTCAAGAGTATACCCCGAGTCTGTTGTCGCAATTACTCATAATTTATAACCCCACCAAGTAGGCTTGCCCTTCATGTATTGTTTAAATCCTGACCGACCTTTGGACTTCACCATACGTTCATCTATTGTGAGATTTTGGTTAGTCTGAAAGAGGTGCTGGCATTTTTGTTTGAGGTGGTCCATAAGTTAACGCAACTTCCTAAGGTGATCCTGATTATCCTCTGTGGTAGGATCTACAACATGTAGAGCTGCTAAAAGAGCCTTGTAGCAGTCATGCAACATAAATCCCTTCACCCACGAGTCCTGAAGTGACTTGGTTCCCCAGTAACGATGGGAATCAGGGAGAATTGAAAACCCCATGTAAATGAGCAACCCAAGAACTTTGTCAAATTCACTTCCATACAAGCTTCATGGTAGCTGGAATATGACGGACAGTTTAGGACGAGCTCCCACCATTGACGGTTTGTAAAGGTGCATATTTCAGCAACTACAGCCTCAGTAAAAAACAGCATGAAAAAGTCAATTTCTCGCAACATCATATTGGAGGTTGACCGCACAGCCTGATGCACACTACCTAAGTCAATACCGAATGGACGGCTAGGCTTAAATGGAGAGATTTTGGTGCATGTGAATCGATGTCAGAGTACGAGTGATAAGAAACAGAGTCAGGGAAGCGTTTACGCTTTCTAGCTGACTTGGAACTTGTGTGAGAATGGCTAGACATACCCAAAATAATAAGAGTAACAGTGTTAGTGTTACTGTGTCAGTCATATGTTACAGAGTATCAGTCATATGAGAAATAGAAACAAACAATACATGCACTTTCATATATACCCAGTTGATGGTCTTGGCTGGGGATCAGGCTCCAACTCATCTTCCATCTCCTCTTGGTCCAGGTCTTCCTGCAGTAGTTCCTGGTACAGCCTCATGTGTGCTTATGCCCTCAAGAGCCATGTCCTCTTCTGCTATGAACCTAAGCTCATCAGCAGTCAGCTGCCTCCTCCTCTTGATGGAGAAGAGCAGGGAGCTTTAGTCTCTATCCATCTGTACAACAGAAAAAAAAGTACAAAAATTGATGTGTTTTTCACATATCTGCACACTGAAAGTCATCAAAGGCTTGCAGACTAACCAGAATGTCCAACTGCAGACAGCCCTCTCACACTTTCCTTGTGAACTGGAAGCTACACACAATCTAAAAGCATGTATGTGTGATGGATGGGTAAGGCTATCTGCTAAATTATGGAAAGATATCTACCATTTTTTATTACATGGGAAAATCAACAAGCTATATAACTTATCTAACTAGCAGGCCAGTTTCTAGGCAGATTTGAACAGCATAAAAAAATATTAATAAAAATAAAATAAAATAAAAAGTCTGCTCTCTTCCTCACATTACTTCAGGCAGATTTTTCACGAGTGAGAAAATTGGCAAAACAAGTTATTGATATTTAGTAAAAAATGTATATAGTATTGATAGCTAATGTTTATTTAGCAAGTTTCACAGAAACTGCCAAAAAAAAAAACGCTTATATAAAATTAAGAGGCTTGCCATATTTTTTCCAGAAAAAACTAGCTAGCGCTATTAAAATAAATACTTTGTAAATAAAAAGGTTTTACTATTTTCCAAAAGCGACAAAATTTGCCAAAAAAGTTATTGATATTTAGCTAAAACACACATAGTATTGCTAGCTAATGATTATTTAGCAAGTTTCACAGAAATTTGCTTAAAAATAGAGGCTAGCTACTTATATGAACGGCAACAGACTTGTTATTTTTTTCCAGAAATAACTAGCGTTACACCTACAAATAAATGCTTTGTAACTAAAATGTTTTGACTTTCAATAGACAATATTGACAACACATGTTAAATAAATGAGTTTCCCTCAGTTTTCAATTTGAAGCAGTAAGTCCAACACTGGATGTAATCTCCCGGGATAGGCTCTCTGGCTCCGCTCAGGCAAATGGAGGATGACGCAGATGATGATACATTTATTATTCATGCCCAGCAACCCCTTAAACAATCATTTGTGCTTTTAGCTTATATTGTCATGAGTATCTGGCTGATTTCAGAAATAAAATCGGTTGGACGGCAAAGATATTGAGACAGGAACCATGGGAATAATTTGTTGGTGAACCATCCCTTTAATATTGTATCACCTGGTACCTGCCACTTCTTACTCCTTCTGAGCAGTAAAGATGATTGAAGGGCACATGTGCATGTGTGTGTGTGTATGTGTGCTTACAAGATGAAGTTAAAGGCTTGACTAATAATGCTGTAATCTGCACCCATTTTCACACTGCATTTGTAGAGCAGGGTGTCCTTAGGGGTGTTCGAGCTCTCTCAACCAGAAATGGTTTCCCACTGTGCTGAATGAAAGACTAATAAGAAAAGGACAGCAATATTAGAGTGCTTCTATCAGTATTTGGTTATCTAACAGCTTCCCCATACCTGTTCTACACTCTCTTAACCTCTCTTAAAATACAAAAAACAAACAGTATTATGTGTGATTGACACTTTCAGAATGACTTTGACCCCAGACAAACTATATATAAGCCTATTCAACAACAAATAAAATGCTCTAGCCCTATTATATAACTGGCAAAGATATATAAAACAAACTTTTAGCTAACATATGTAAAACAGTTCAAGTTACGGGCAAGGAAGAGGCGAGAAACCGGCTTAACATATAAACTAAAGGTTTAATGGAGAACTCAGAAAACAAACCCATAATAAGACGGACGTCCGTAATTGAGCTCTCTCTCCCGATCACCGTCCGCGAGTGGCCTTTATCCCTCTTGACGGCGCAATTAGCCCAATACGGGACCGGGCGTGCGCAATCACGCGCCGGTCCCGCCCTCCACCGTGCCACATTCCTCCCCCGTTCTTTCAGGCTGGGGACCCCCGGCCTGACGTACATCCCCTGGGGGGGGAGTGCCTCCCGCGCAGTCTGCCGGCAGGTCATCCCCATTAACCTGGATGAGGGAGGGGGCAAGGGGAGGGAAACAAAAAAACAACAATTAAAAATGGGGGGGGAGGGTTCCTGCACTGGGCGGTACCTCCCCTCCCACAAACACCATAATTTAAAAAAAAGGGGCAACAATTAAAAATGGGGGGGAGGTTCCTGCACTGGGCGGCACCTCCCCACCCACGAACACCATAATTAAAAAAAAAAAAAAAAGGAGGGAAAAGGCCAATGCAGAGCGGTATCGAGAGAGAGAGGAGAGAGAGATTAAAGGAAAGAAAGAAAAAAAAACGTACTCGCCGGTTCTCTGATACGCCGTAGCTCGTTCCTCAGCCACTTCTCCACCCTCTACAGGACAACAGCCGCGCCTCTCCGGGCAGATCGGAGGCAGTCCTCAGCCCCTGGCGGACGGAACGCCCCACCGCGTTCCCAGGGTGTCGAAGGGGCCTCCCCCCGCCCCTGGCAGCGGTTCTCCCGCTCCAGGCGGTCGGCGGCGAGCCCCTCCCCGCACGCGGTCGGCAGTCTCCAACCCCGCCGCGTTCCAGCGGCCAGTAGGGAACTCCCCCGCCCCTGGCAGCGGCCCTAACCGCTCCAGGCGGTCGGCCAGGAGCCCCTCCTCCCCTCGCGGTCGGCGGCCGTTCCTCCGCGTCCAGGCGGCTGGGCTCCTCCGTCCCCCGGCAGATGGCCGCGGCTGCTCCATTGAGAAGTGGCGAGAACTCCGCTACGGCGTATCCCTCTTCCTTCCCGGGTTTCGGCGCCAATGTAAAACAGTTCAAGTTACGGGCAAGGAAGAGGCGAGAAACCGGCTTAACATATAAACTAAAGGTTTAATGGAGAACTCAAAAAACAAACACATAATAAGACGGACGTCCGTAATTGAGCTCTCTCTCCCGATCACCGTCCGCGAGTGGCCTTTATCCCTCTTGACGGCGCAATTAGCCCAATACGGGACCGGGCGTGCGCAATCACGCGCCGGTCCCGCCCTCCACCGTGCCACAACATGTAAGCATAAAAGCAGTAAATTGTGTTTTTGAAACTCAGGCATACATTATTCAAAACCACACTGTACGAGTTTGCTTTGTGGTCAATATTGAAGATATAAAATCACAAAAATCTAATGGTGTCTTGGCAAAAAATCCTCTGACACTGCATAAATTATGACACCGCTGTGTTAAGTTGCTTTGGGAGAAAAAATCAGTGCTCTTGACAGGATGTCTTTTTCTCCTCACAAGTGCCTAACAAGGCCTTAGCCATTATTCCCAACAGGAGGACGTCACATAAAGAGCGGCGGGATCAATAGAGCTGAGTGTTTAATATTCTTCACATAAATTATAGCGGAGCTTTGGGACCGTGGATGCTCTTGTCTGAGTGCAGCGTGAGAGGGTATGCTGGAATCAATTAGTATTCAAAAATGCCCTAGTCTACGCTACTTTGCTTTGTGAAAACAGTGATGGGGTTTGTTGTCAAGGTGCATTCCACTGTATTGGAGAGTGGGCGGCTCATGACAGGAATTAAAGGGATAGTTTGCCCAAAATTTTAATTCTGTCAATATTTACTCACCCTCATGTTGTTCCAAACCTATATGACATTCCCTCCTCCTTGAAACACAAAAGGAGATGTTAAACATAATATTAGCCTCTTTCGCCAACCAGTTTCATTGGATCTTCTTTCCATACCATGAAAGTGAATGAGTACTTGGTGGGGGGTGGGGGGGGGGGGTGAACAATATCTTTAAGGAATGTTTTTTTTTTTTTTTTTTTACTCTTTGTGATAATCTGACACATCACTGCTTGCTTTATTTAAAAAATTGCTTTTTCATTATGTTTCAGTAATTGAGCTGTATTTTAGTTTTTGCATACCCGGAATATGTGCTATGTCGATTAAAGCTGTCTTCTTTTACAAATATGGTGTGATTTTCAATTGGCTCCACAAAGAATTCCCAAATGGTTTATCCGTCAGTTCTGTTCTTTATAGTGTTCTGTTCTTTATAGTGGCTCATCGCCAGCCTCTCTTATTTTTAATAAAACACTTCTTCCCATGGGCATCACTTACCCTGGCAGTAGTCTTTATTTCTTACTGGCTTTTCAACCTGACAAGCTGCAGGGGATTCGGCCCCTGGGATTTTCCTGATCTCCACATGCGGGCCTCCGCTTACATTTCGGTCCCCAGAGTTTCTCAATGACATTCATCACATCCTCTTTGTGAAATTTGTGTTTATTGTGTTACGTAAAGGGACTAGGGAATTGATTTAACAGGTATTAATGATGCAAAAATACGTATCTATTAACGAAAATGCAAGGCCACTGGCATTTCATTGGGGGATAGTGCACATTAGGCATGTGCCATGGGCTTTAAGACTGGGCAAGCATCTAAGACTTTTAATACATAACACGTTATATGGGTGATTGTAATGTTGTGGAAACGTTATAGATGTAAATTGTTGCCTTACCCGCCATTCAATGGAAACAATTGTCACAGTGGCGAACTTCATGACCAAGTTGTTTTAAATTCAGGACAGTAATATTGCTTATATCACACAAATGAAATATTTACTTATATTGAGCCGCGCATGTTTATGTCTATTAAATAATTCAATGAACCATGGTGCCAGAAGAGCTTGTTTTGACATACAGCAAAAAAAAAAAAAGAGAAAAGATTGCCTGTTACTAGTTTCAACATCATAGGCCTCACACTTCACACAGTTCAGAACCACTGGAATTGACAGCAGCAATTAAATAATCCAACCACCAAAGACAACAATCTTAACCTGAATGCACAAAGTAAATGTAACATAACATTCCATATATTTATTTTTTTAAACAGACACTGCGCCCTACCATAACAGACTATAACTATAAAACAGACATAACACAAAAAGGACATGACTGCCAGATCAGCACATCATAGCCTCAGACTAACCAGAAACAATGACCTAGTATCAATAACACAGATTTTTAATAAATACATTTAATTAACTTTTCTTGAAAACAAGTCCATGCATCTCCCATGCGAATGAACATCTCCGTCACTTTGTTGTAAAAGTCACCCGCTTGTTGAAGTTTCAATAGCATCTATTTAATAATTTTTAATTTATATTAGCTTTGCCAAATCCATGTAGGTCTTCGATGCTTACACTGCATATATCTATTTCAGCGCTTAATTATGCATTAGTTACATAAACTTGAACGTGTTAACACAAAAGTAAAATCTAGATTATTAAATAGCATAACTGAAGGAATAAGCTTCTGATTGGCTTACTCATTTTGGCAAGCATGCTTACCATGGCCATTTGTAATAGTGGGCATGATTCAGTTTGAATGTACGTACATAATGTAGAATTAAAGGGCGTTAAACAATGCTTTAAATCTAAGTCAAAGAAAGTATAACTTAAAGTGCTTATATCTGCGCCAAAGAGAATAAATTAATAACTGTCTGTGCTGCTCAGCTGAGATGAAAGATGATGAATTTGAACAAAAACAGTAGTTTATACTAACAATAATGTATAAATATTTCATAGTGTCATTTTCCTTTTCACCCTTCAGGAAGGTAAGCACTGCTTATCTTGCTTGTATGAATGGTAGGTCCCTGGTGCACATATGCACTATTTGAATTACTCCCAGATAAATGTAACATTAAAATCCTTCAAATGCAGTCAATAGGAGATTTCAAGATTCCATGGCTTTTGACATCATAATGCAATAATGCATCATCATTAACATTGAAACAAGAATCAACAAAGATTCCGGTATCATAATTAGGGCTGTCATTCAAATACAATATTTATTCAAATAAATTACATTTTATGCTGGTTTAATTAGTTTAATTGCAATTAATTGCATACATAAATATTTCATGAGAAAGCCCAATATATAACATATAATAATAATAATAATAATATATAACTTTAGAATGCAATTTATTGTTTATTTCCATTCCACGCATAACAGTAACAGCGCTAATCACAATATATATATTTTGTGCATGGAACTACTTTCTTACGCAATGGATCAGAATCTGCCATTGCTGGTTAAAACCAAATGATGTGTCCAAGCCTCCATTAGTAATTCAAAAATGTCACTTCAGAAATAGTATCATGGCTTTTGCTTTTTTCAAACAAGTTATTGGATAAACAAGGATGGATATATGTGTGTGTGTGTGTGTGTGTGTGTGCGCGTTTGTGCGTGTGTGAGTGGGTGAGTGAGTGAGAGAGAGAGAGAGTTTGAGAGAGATGGAGTGTGTGCGATCACCTGTTGCCACACCCAAGCAGAGATGCTGTCAGCTTTGGAAGATCAGCTTTCCATCCATCCATCGTCAACCGCTTATCCTGTGTATAGGGTCGCGGGAAGATCAGCTTTCTCAGTGGAAAAAATAGCATCCAATTTCTCCCTATTTCGTGGTAGCCGGTGTGAAAGAGACGATCACTATAGAAACCGCAATGTCCTCTGCCATTTTAAATAGCACCCATTGTGCAATTAATCAGTCTGTTGTGTCTCTCAGCTGTGATGAGCTGTAATGCTGAAGGTGTTCATTTAAAGCCATTTAAAGCTATTTCCTAGTTTTAGTAGTGTAGTGTAGTAAATGCAGTAAGGGATCACAAAGAGCTGTTTTATGTACTCAGATTCACTTCACATCACCTAACTGGCTCATATTACACACAAAAATGATCTTTTGCCACCACCTGCTGGCTAACATATGTAATGTAAAAAAAAAAAGACAAACCATAGCTCTAAACAGATCTGTACTGCTCTAACACTATAGTTTAGAATGCCATGAACACAAGGGACACACACACACAGCGAAGCGTCGGAGTGCTGATGCTGTCAGACCATCAGCACTCATGGAACGTTTCTCGTCCAATCAGATTCGAGGACCGGAACTAACAGTTGTATGTATGTATGTGTGTGTATATATATATATATATATATATATATATATATATATATATATATATATATATATATATATACAGTATATATAAATAATAACCTGAAAAATTGCTATTACAATTAGAATTTTTTTTTTCACAACTTCCTAAACTACTTCAAAGAGTTCTTCACGCACCTTACAGTCCAGCTGATCCCTTAATTATCTGTTGTCCTATGTCTGTGTTTCTTAGCCCACTCTAACCTTTTCTATTTGTTTTTCTGTTTCAAAATTTACTTTTTCTTTGCATTCTTCACATAAGTCCTGCACCCCTGAGTCTTCTCTTTACTGTTGTACATGAAACTGGTGTTGAGCGAGTTGAATTCAATGAAGCTGTCAGCAGAGGACATGTGAGGCGTCTATTTCTCAAACTGGAGACTCTGATGTACTTATAACTTAGTTGTACATCTGGCCTTCAACATCTTTTTCTGTCCTTGTTAGAGCCAGTTGTCCTTTGTCTTTGAAGACAGTAGTGTACACTTTTTATATGAAATCTTCGATTTTTCTGGCAACTTCAAGCATTGTATAGCCTTCATTCCTCAAAACAATGAATGAAAGATGCGTTTCTAGATAAAGTTGTTTCTTTTTTTGCCATTTTTTTCCTAATATTGATCTGAAGACATACCAGTCTATTGCATACTCGGGCAACTCAAAAACAAACACAAAGACAATGTTAAGCTTCATTTAATGAACCAAAGAGCATTCATCTGTGTTTGATATAATGGCAAGTGATTTTCTAGTACCAAATTAGCAACTGATGCTAAGAGCATGATTATTCAAGGATAAGGTCATGGCTGCTGGAAATGGGGCCTTTCTAGATTTGATCAAAAATTACTATTTTCAAATAGAGATGCTGCTGTTTTTTACATCATTAATGTCCTGACTATACTTTGTGATCAGTCGAATGCCACTTTGGTGAATTAAAGTACAAATTTCTTTCCAAAACAGTGTATGTGTATATATATATATATATATATATATATATATATATATATATATATATATAGAGAGAGAGAGAGAGAGAGAGAGAGAGAGAGAGAGAGAGAGAGAGAGAGAGAGAGAGAGAGAGAGAGAGAGAGACCAAGACCTACTCAAATCTGTGTGGCTGATCCAGTTGCTCACAATCCACTTAATTTTTAGGAATTTATAAGCCCTATCAGTGCTGTACTAATATCGTAATGTAAACCGCTACAGGAAAATTGTGAATGATGGATATTGGTATTGCAATAGATACCACAAAAATACAGAAAATATTTAACAGAATTGAATTAAATATATAACCAATTGTCAGGGTATGTGGGAAGTAATAAACAAAAGAGGAGGACATCTTTACCAGTGTATGAACATTTTGCTATGCATCAGTCATGTTCCCCTCTAGCTCTCTTCTGAGCTTTAACAGGCACAGTTACAACCTCCGCTAATGCTCTGCAAGGCTCTGTAGTTTAAAATGCACTTTATGCTGATGCGTGTTACATTAAAGTCGATGTATTAATTTTAAATGTTGATTCAGTAATTAGAGAAACGTTTTTTGTTGTTTTTTTTTAGTTAAGGACCCTGATGAAAATTAACCATGGTTTTACTTAAGGTATATTTAGTAACCATGAAACAGAAGTAACCATCTGAGCAGAAATCATGGTTTTGATACAATTATCCTTTTACATAAGTAATTCTGTAGTTTCCATACAGTAACCATGGTTTTACTATATATTATAACCATGACAGTAACCTTGTTGATTTTGTGGTTACTATGGTTTCACTAAAAATTCCATGGTTAAACCATGGTTACTGTTGAAAGACCATGATTTTTTTTAAGGGTGAACCTGTTTACAAAATAGAGTATTCTTTGGATTTGGCAGTAACATATACACCTAAGTGTATGTAAACCTTATACACTTAGGTGTATAAGGTAAGGTACACATATATTCAATTAAGGGGCAACTACACAATTAAATGTGATAGGTAAAACACAAAAATATCAACAATTTTTTGACCAACAATAATTGTAATTATTAAATGTAAAACATATACAACTTTTAAATCTTTGCTGAAACCTAAAACAGGCTAAAAAAATGGCAGGTTCCATTGTGAAAACACCCTTATATAGTGTGACAACATGCCCTGCTGTTGGGTGACGTTGTAAATAAACTGTAAATATTAAGTATTTTATGACCTTTGTGCATACACAGCAGTATATACTAGAGTAAAAAGTTCACCAACTAGCCCCAGTCTTATCTAGCTGAATATTCTACTCCTTGCCTTAGGGTTGAATTAGACTGAGAAATAGACTTTTGTGAGAAGTCATGCAGGAGAGCACGTTGAGGTTTTGCAAGCATCTTCCTCTTTTTGTATTTTTATGTGGCTCTATTTCACTTCCTAATGGTTCCTAAGTTTTCCCGAGGGAATGTTAGCCAAGGATGCTGCAAGAATGGATGACTTTAAAGTGGCTAAAGGCTTCCTATTGTGCTGGAAACAATGTTAAAATGATAAAGAAAGATTTCCCTAGATTATCTCAACATATTTCATTTTGTCTGTGTAGATGACAGTTTCTCACCTGAGCAAGGCCTGACTCTAGCTCAGAAACAGTCAGAGGACTCTGATCTCTTAAATTCAATACTTTGTGCCACTGACCAAGAACAATTACCCTTTTATTGACATTGATTGCATTTATGCACTTTATGATAAAAGGATAATAATATAGTCATCCTATCTTGGTCAAGGACTGTAATTAGTTATAGAGTAGTCTTACAAATCAGAATTAGAATGCAGCTTAATTAGATGTATTCATTAATTTATTATTCATTCATTGTTGATGAAAATGATTCATATTTGAAGCAAATGGCTCTTTTCCTAGAAATAATAGATGTCAAGGATATGAAAGGAAATATGCTTTATATGAGTCTAACACTATAAATCACATACTTTTTTAGTTCAGTCAAAGTTCTGTTCAAGAATAATGGCTGTGCATGTGCTTTTATTTAGGGCTTATTTAACACGAAAATGTTGTAGAATTAATCATATAAAAATGTTTATAAAAGAGGTTATGAATTGAATCATGCCTATTGACCTGTGTTTAAATTTCATAATAAACTCCTGACTCTCTGGACAATTAATGCTTGAAGAACCATCTAAATGTAAAGTGTATTTTTGGGAGTCTGACAAACCAACTGACAGCACAGCAAAGAATGACTAAGGGGCTGTTCAGACTGAACTCGTAGTTGTGCTAAAAAGCTAGATGAAGGGCAAAAAAAAAAGATGAATGCAGGTGTTTCGAGATGCATTTATAACAGTTACAGGTCTTTTTAACTTGACACAGCATCTTAAAAACTCCTCCTGAACATGATGCTGAAAAAAATGCAACAAAACTGTCAAAGATGTTCATCTAGGGCTTGTTTAAATAGAGAAATATCTACAGTATATATATATATATATATATATATATATATATATATATATATATATATATATATATATATATACTGTAGATATTAAATAAATATATATGTATTTATTAAATATTTTAAACAGCACAGGCAGATGAAAAAACTCATTCAGCCCCATACCGGAGGTGTTGTCACGTTCAAAAAACATGTGCAAAGAAATAAATCAGCTTCTTTCAAACATGCATTTTAATTTAGCCATTTCTAAATTGCATTGGACAGAGAGCAGCAGAGAGCGCCAAGTGCATGAGTCATGGTAACCAGATTCTGAGCAGATTGCTGCAAAATTAGAATGAAAGTATTGTCAAATCATCATGTAATGCAATAAAATATCTTCCCTTCCCTGCAATCGATACCAGACACGATATCAAGAAGGATGTTTTGGAAATTTTATTTAAAAGAAAAAAAAAAATCAGTGAGCCTAACAGCTAAAACCATGACATTATACATTTTGTTTAGAGAAATGACGGGACACCAGGACACACCTCGTAAAACCGAGACAGATGGTCACCCTAGTTTTCTACCTGCTTCACTTTTCTCCATTCTGTATTGTAGTGATTCCCTCCCGCTCTGTCTTTGCTAATGTAATGAGGGCAATAAATAGGCCATCTTCTCGTGCTATGGCTGCCTAGTGTCATTTTCATGTTATGATGATAGCGGGTTTAAGCTTTAAAAATCAAATGCAAATAAACCAAATATTTGTAACGATTAATTTGATTTAATTCTATTTATTTATTTATTTTCTGAGCCATGGAAAGTATTTTGGTTTAGTTTAACTTTTCCAATTATGTTGATTTTAAATTTTTTTATTTCAGTTTACGCAAATGTTTTTTATATTATTTTTGTTTTTGTTTTAAGTTTAGTGTATGATAATAACCTTGCATCAAACATGCTATTATGGTAATCAAAAAATAAATAAAACATTTAGTCATAACAGCACAGAAATAAAAATTAAAAAATTATGAAAAGGGGCCCCTTAACCCCCTTTATTACTGACCAGATTACCGACCGTGCCAATGGGACCAGTGCCCAGGGGCCCTTGACTACCAGGGGGCCTTGGGCTTTAAGGTTGCATGATCTAGTTTGGTGATCCCCCTTTAGAAAACTCTTTTGGGTATGAACAATGAATACCCTACCACCCCCCACTCAACAACTTTTGGCCATTTACAAATAATTAGATTACTTGTCTGAATAACATTCTCCACCATTAAAATATAATACAATGGCTCGTTGTATACACTCATAATTTCTATGGTAAAGAATTACATTTAATAAGGGAATTATGACTAATTCACTTATTGGAGTAATTCGTTTCTCATGGCTTATTGAAAATAATATCACAAATATGTTTAGATACTGTTCGAGCTTCAGAGCACAAACCTTTAAAATCAAGTGATGAGATTATTTATCAAAATATACCACAGTCAAATTATCTTTGAATACAAAGAAGACTTTATTGCTAATCTAATGTAAAACTAACTAACACAATTACAAACATGAAAAACAGGTTGTGAGTGTAACTGTAACAGAGTAACTTGAATGGAAATTATCTATACAGAGAAAACTAACTTTATTGAGTCTACAGACAATGCCTTGAGGACCACTGACACTTCATTAAGTCTAACTTGATTTGCGGTAACTCAAATTATATTAGAGAGACACAATGTCTCTCTTGTGGAAAGTACTTTCCACAAGTTCTGGATATGTACTTGCGTTTCCTTGAGTTTCCTTATACTGTATGGTTCTTTGGCTCTTTGTAGAAAGTTCTGGTTGTTCCTCAATGATTTGGACCTCAGTTAAGATTGTGAATAGTTTGCTGCTGGGATAATGAGTTGGGGCTTTGAAGCGAGGCTTTCTGCGAGGTATACTCCGTCACGTTGTTGAGAGAAGAGAAGGGCTTCCACGGAACTCTTCAGTTCAAGCCTTCCTGGACTCTACAATGTATGGAACTTGAGGGGCTCTGGCTCTGGCGACAAGCCACTGGGGCAAGAGCATGGAGGATATAGAGAGCTGACCAAGCAGCAGAAGAAGATGGAGCAAGAAGAAGATAAGAAAAAGAGTGTTTGTCCGAGGCGGGGAGACTATTTACTCTTGAAGTTGACCAAACCCTAATGGTGTCCCGAGCCAATCAAAAGCTTATTTAGAGAAGTCATGTGGTTATTCCTCTCCCTTCTTGAGATAAATTATTTATGAGCCTTTATCTTAAACATACTCAGTTTCCCTCTTAGAAAGAGAGCATAACTTGTCATTCTTTTTATATCTTGAAAACGGTGCAAGAGACATGACATTCGTTAACATCAACATTCTCTATTTCAACAGACAATCATAGACTTATGAAACATGACATACTTTAGCTTTGTAGTTAGTTCACTAGTTAGTCTAAATAATTTATTGTAATACTACACTTATAATATGAGGGTTTTTGATACATTTTCGCATATAACACTTGGTTAAGTGCATTGTTAAGTGTAAAGTCACATATTTTCCAGCAACTCGTGGATTCAGGATGCCGTCTCCAGGAAATGACCAAAGAGGATGTCTCATGACTAATTTGGAGCCTAGAAAATTGGATTTTGTCAAGAATAAAGAGTCATAGAATTGGTGTTGTGTTGTTCATTGTAATTCAGAAGGGTCTCACAAGGAGAGCTTGTTCTAACTCTGTGTCTTTTATTGCCCATCACCTCTGCCCTTAGGGTCCCTTTGGTTAGCTCGTCCTGTCATGGGGGTATTACCTGATATATAACATGGACGAATAAAGGTCTTTGTGGCCCACAGATCCCTTTTGTTCTCAAGATGGTTAAAAAAACAAAAAACAGATGCTGCAGCCTTAGACTTGCTGGCACCAGTCTGAATTGTCTTAGTTTCTTAATGCTTAGAGGAATTTCCGGTGATATAGGGCATCTTGGTGTAATTCTGTTTTAATTCTTCTTAATTTCCTTCGGCCGGGCTACTCGGATCCTCTGTCACCCCCTACTGCCCCACACCACATACAACACTCTACACACTCTCCCACTCCCCCATACGGTATTATATAGTGTGCACTCTCTCATTTTATTCCCTTCCTCTTTGTATTTTAACCTCATGATATTTTATCCTCAGGTAGCTAAGCTAGTGCTAACACTCCCAATTTATTCTCATTCACTTTTTAACTCTTTATCTTTAAAATTTTCTAGCTAATATTTGGGGGCAAGTTGCCCTCGGGGCCTTTTGCCCCATTTTGAGGGGGCCATCTTTCCCCAAATATACTATTTTAACCTTACACTTCAGAATATTAGATTCAAATATTAGAAAATTAGATAAATTTACCTAAATGTTGTTCTGAGGGGATTACTCTCACAAATGCCAACTCAGATGAAATATCAACATGATGAAAACATCAACAAGTTTTGCATATGCAATTTATAAATATGCTAAAGTGAAGTTTGATGCCATCTGTGGTCAAGAGGGGGGGGTGGTCATCTTACACCAGGGGCCGTCTTGCAGTCTTCCCCCATCTTCCCCTACTTTTAATTAAAAAAAATAAAAAACCTTGAGAAAAAACCTGCAAGAAGTGGCACAATGCCAACTGTGTCCGTCTGATAAACCAATAACAGGCTATTTACATAAGAACACAAGAACAACATTCTGCTTGAACAGCCCCTAAATCTACATTGGACAGACTGACAAACTCGATTTCAAAATGGATTACTGTGGACTATCGGCCAAGGTAGGCTTAGGTTCGAAGATATGGATATAAAACAAACAATGTATTGACTTATAAAGCTATTTTTGTAATGTATTTTCAAAACTTTTCAGTAGTCTTCAATTTCATTTTATTTTATTTTATGTCTGTCTTGCTGTGAAGGCAAATTCACTCAATGTCAATTCTTGTCATTTGTGTGCACATAAGTGTGACCAAAAAAGTAACTTCAGTGTCACTGACATCAGAAAAATTTCTGAAACATTAGCAAGTGTGTTGTTTTGTTCTTTTCCTTCTAATATGGCTGCCTTAAACCCTTCAGAAAGTGTCTGAGTGAAGCAATATTGTGTCCTAAACTGAATGAGTAGAGTAATCCACACAAAGCATGAGGCCACATCTTAATGAGAGGAGCGTCTCTTTCTCTTAAAGGCTTGTGAAACCAATTTGCTATAAAAGGCTTGCTTTAGACTGTTAACACTGCTAGGGGCATTGCATTTTAGAGACTTTTGCAAATCACTAAATATGTTTTTCCCTCAGTTCACAGAAATATATTTACCCTTAATAGCTTCTGAGTATGCCACATAAGTAATTCTCAAAAGAATAGTAGCAGAAATGTTGTAAATGAAGCAAGCCAACATGTAATAAGCCATTAGGAAAGTTTCAGAGGGAAATTTAGAAACATGAATTGTGCTGCTGATAGTGTAGTTTATTTGCACATTTTGCCTGCATTATTTTTTTCCACTCAGTTATCTAAAGGATTTATGCAAATCTGGTAAGGGTGCAAACACACCCAAAAAATGTATAGTACTCAATTAAATTTGAATTCCACAATTCCATTTTGCTGACCAGTTCTGAGTATTAAGGCATTTGCACACCAAACACGAATTTCCCCCACTGTTTCTTGCCACGATTAACATTTGGTATAGAAACAATGGATTCCTATGGAGTCATTCACACATGGAGCGAACATTAGAGCACGACAAAGTACGTTTTCATGTATTCATTTTTTTAACGTTGCTTTTGTCAATTTTTTTTCTTTGCACAGTGATGAAATGCCCTGACCAATAAATATGAACTTTAGATCACGTGTTAGGAGCTGCTGCAGTTACCAAAACCAGTGCAACTGATGATGATAAAGCACAGACAGCTGAAATCCTGAAAGAGCAGTGCCAATGTGTATTTCACTTGCATCAAATGTCTTAAAAACTGAAAACAATTTTTTTTCTCATTTGGTGTCTCTTAACACATAAATAATATTGCTGCATCACTGTCTTGGACCCCCTTAACACTATGATCTTATGTGGGTGGTCTTTATTATACTGTATATTACATATTGTTGCATTTTTTTTGCCTTTACATTTAATCTGTATCTACTGTAAATACACTGTGTGTATGTGTGTGTGTGTGTGTGTGTGTGTGTGTGTGTGTGTGTGTGTGTGTGCGCGTGTGTGAATACATTATGCAGTGATTTTAAACAAATGAATATAGTTCAAATATATACAGAATGTGTGGCAGTGTCATTTAAACAGTATTGTTCCAATTGGTAACATCTTTAACCATTAATATTATTTATTAAACTTAATTTATTACTTTATTACACTTTTTATTTAAAATACTGCCAGTAAACCTGATCAGCAGGTGAACTGAAATATTTTGTGAAGAATCTCCAATGTTTTCTTTCTTGTTGAGCAAATTAACAACAAACTCGTCATCGCTGCTGCAGCTTGAAGAAAAATCAGATTTTTTTCCCCCAGAACTGCTCGTTAGAGAATCTGCTTGCTTGTCTTTGTATTGCAATTTCATGGTTGTTTTGCATCCGTGATGGGTCGAAGGGCAGACCAGCTGAAAGGTGATGAAACATTGTGCTAGGTGATGTACGTTGTGCTAACTACCATCCCGTGTAAAATGGTTTGCCAATTAGCGCCACCTAATGTAAAGGCGTAAATGTGCTTACGGCGATCATTTGCCTCTCTTTCAATGTGAAAGGGCATTATCGCCCCGTCTTTGGTTTGAAAATGCATAATGGTTGTGGTTCCTAAATTGTCTCTTTTACATGTAAAAAAAAAACCTAGACTACACCATTTGTTTGCATATAGCCAGCTATAATGCTCTTTTCTGTCATTTGATCATCATTTGTCAAATTAATGGTTCGATATGACAGAAAATGTACACAAACATCTATTTTAAGCACAATTCCATCCATTTGCTAAATCAATTATTAAAATAACAGAGTGACACACTGCCCTTTCTGCAGGTAGCTACTGACTGAATTAACAGGGTCCTCTAGAATTAGGCACTTTATTGAAAGCAAAGAGTGAAATCAATGCCTTGGGTTCTTAGCAGAATGAACGAGATCATCATTCCTGAATTTTGCATTTCGTTCCAAAGAGCATAGATTACAAGAGCGTGCAATGTTTTTTTTCAAGTGACTTCCCTTTTTTCCCCTCTTAATTTCTTTGTCGCCAGGCATTTTGGAGCTGACACAATAAATCTCTTAGAAATGCTCACTCCCTTTCTACTTCCATTTCTGTTTCCTTTGATTCAAAGGTTTAGTAGTGATGATGTTGATTGCCTCCCATCTGCTTCTGCTTTATGTGCCACAGTAAAACATTGCTCTCAGTGGCACGGCTTTGAACCAGTGCCTCCCTCCAAACTAGTGGCGCAAATAACCATAATTGTCTATGTGCACTAGGAAAGCAGGAATCAAAATGACTGTGCCTTGTTGTCAAGATAAACCATAACCCATTTTTTTTATTAGATTTCTTTTAGGTCATCCTAATATAAATGGAACCTTGTAAAGGACTAATTTGAAACAATTTGCATAGGTAGCGTCTCAGTGCAGCTCTGTGCAATATATATACAGCATGTATATAACAATATAACTTATATTGGATGAAATGGTCTACAGTATATTTAAATATTCAACCATTTAAAAAGATGATTGTCCTTATGAAATTTTTAATGGGCTGTAGTGTAGTATTTTTTAGTATGGGCTTGTGATGTACATTTTAAGTCTATGGCTGACACTAGCTGACACTAGTATGGGCTTGTGATGTACATTTTAATTCTATGGCTGACACTATATCTACAGTATAAAATGTGTTCTCCTTTCTGTCACTCACTCGACGTTGTGTCGACGAAGTGACACTAGGGTTCGCTCTTGGGAGCCCCAGACATTCAACACAATAATTCCTCAGCACCTGATTGGAAAGCTGAACCTGCTGGGCCTGGACACCTCCCTCTGCAACTGGATCCTCACTTCCAGACTGGGAGACCTCAGTCAGTCCGGATCGGGAACAGCATCTCCACCACCACACTGAGCACTGGGGCCCCCCAGGGCTGTGTGCTCAGTCCACTGCTGTTCACTCTGCTGACTCACTACTGTGCAGCAATGCACAGCTCGAACAACACCATTAAGTTCACCGATGACACGACCGTGGTGGGTCTCATCACCAAGAACGATACAGAGAGGAGGTGCAGCGGCTAACAGACTTGTGTAGAGCCAACAAACTGTCTCGGAATGTGGACAAAACAAAAGAGATGGTTGTTGACTTTAGGAGAGCACAGAGTGACCCCTCTCCGCTGAACATCGATGGCTCCTCTGTGGAGATCGTCAAGAGCACCAAATTCCTTGGTGTTAACCTGCCGGAGAACCTCACCTGGTCCCTCAACACCAGCTCTATTACAAAGAAAGCCCAGCAGTGTCTCTACTTTCTTCGAAGTCTGAGGAAAGCAAATCTCCACCCCCCCCATCGTCACTACATTCTATAGAGGGACTACTGAGAGCATCCTGATCAGCTGCATCACTGCCTGGTTTGGGACTTGCACCGTTTTGGAGCGCAAAGCCCTGCAGAGGATAGTGAGGACAGCTGAGAAGATCATCGGGGTCTCAATTCCCTCCATCAAAGACATTTACAAAAAACACTGCATCCGCAAAGCAAACAGCATTGTGGATGACCCCACAGACCCCTCACATTCGGGGAAGCATTCGGGCCCTCACGGCCAGACTGTGTAACAGCTTCTTCCATCAAGCCATCAGACTCCTCAATACTCAGAGACTGGACTGACACGCACACACACGTGTCCTGAGTTGCACTTTAATTATTGTCACTTTATAACTGGCTGCTACCTCAATAACTGCTATGTGCATAGAACACTATCTCATAGTATGTTATGTTTACATTTGGCATTTTTAGAAACTGTCATCTTTTTGAACTACTCTGTACTGGTCAGCACTGCACTGTCTGTCACTCTGTCTATTGTCCTGTTAATTTTTAGTAATTTATTGTACTTTTTGCACACGCTTGCACATGCACTTTATATAGGTATGTTATTTAGTCTGTGTAGTCTCATGTGGTTATGTGTTTGTCCTATGTTTTTTTATGTATCACCATGGTCCTGGAGGAACGGTGTCTCGTTTCACTGTATACTATACTAACTGTATGGTTGAACGACAATAAAAACCACTTGACTTGCTTCATTTGCTTTTTGGACCTTCAAAGTTCTGGTCATCATTCACTTGCATTGTATAGACCTACAGAGCTGAGAGATTTTCCTAATTTTTTTTGTTTGTGTTAAGCAGAAGATAGAAGCTCTAATATTACTTTAGCCAACTTTATGCAACCTCCAGTAGTAGGAGTACACAGTTGTTTTATTTTTTTTATTTTTATAAGTATGTTTGGAAATATACGTTGTGTAATACCAGTTTAGTAGTATCAAATCATTGAAAGATATTTGTGTTCGAGAGACATAGTGGCAAGTTAACTGAATTCCAAATGTTATGAATTCACCATACAGGGTTTCAACACTTTATTTTCATGATATTTTCAAGATTTTTCAAGCGGATCATAACTATAGAATTGTATATTCCATAACTTTATAAATTGTACTCATTTTCCAGGCCTATTGTAAAATTCCTTGATAATTCTAGGTTTCTATGAATGTCATATGGTCATTAGCAGGTCCAAGATGATCTTTAGCAGGTTCAAGAGACCATTTTTGGACAAGAAACAAACCAGCTTAATGTGGTTAAGATGTTTTTTTGGAAGATGAGGCTCATGTCAACCAGATAATTACTAGCTTGGACAATCATAGACCAGCTACCATGTTCCAAAAACAATAGCTACCATCTTAAACTGGAATTTCCAGAAGGGAAGTTGGTCCTTTTGAAAACTCAGCTGACTGAGACTGCTGGTGGTTAAAAGTTTAAAAGAAGCTCCCAAAACCTTGGTGTGACATTTCTTTCCACAGGGAGCTTCCTGATCACAGCTCTCTCCTTCAGTGTCACAGGAAGGATCCTAACCTTGCCACGCTGCTTTAATTTTCAAAAACGCTGCTTGAAGATTTGAATTTCTGCACATCAATCTCCAGCTGCGATGCTGCCATGATTAATGGCCGCCATCGATCATGAAGCCGTTGCTTGGAGGCCTCGTGCCGTCACACAGCTTTACTTTACAATAATGGGCGTGTTCCTATACCGTCATGTCTGAAACCGCATTCTATATACACAAACGCACACAATCACTTATTCTGGTCAGAGCGGCCCTGCTGCATCAGTTTTGATGGTGCATTTTGATGACAAGCTAGCTGATGGATGTCACTTCACCCATGAACGAGTGCCACATCACAGTGTATTTATGTGCAAACCAATTAAAACAAAGCAAAAAGTAACACTTATAAGAGTCAAGGAATATATCATTTAAATTTTTGGATGAATAATCACTTTAAGCCACATTTAAGATGTATGAATGTAATTTAAATAGATAATAATTACCCAAAAAATTAACAATCCTATCTAATATACATTTTTTGTCTAACCATACAGGATAAATTCGAGTCTGCTTCGAAGAACAATTAGCCATGATTGCCACTTTCTTTTCTAGTGGTAATTATATAGCTCACAAGTTTCTGGTGGCAGTATGCTAATGTTCTCAACAGTTTATGGAGCTACCCATGCTTTCCTGCTAGCTATTCATCAATGTCAAGAAAACATTCTTCTGTCTTCACAGTGCCTTTGTGGGCCTCATTATGATCAGACAGGAGCACAAAACAGCCAGTCCCAATGGACCACACAACAGATAGGGTACAACTGGGTTCTTTTTAACTGTGACATCAAGGTGAATTAAAAAATTAAATCACCCTGGTTAGCATATGCACTAATTTTCCAGATGACACTAAATCCTGGGGCATTGTGAGTTGCTTTCCATCTTCGGCCGTGTGGTATTTGCTGGCATTGTTTCTTAAATGTCGCTTCCCTTTTACAATGCCCACAGGGATTGAAGTTGATATGTGGGAGTATTATATTGTTGCCTGTTGCTGACATTTCTGCTGTATATAGCCGCCTTATTCCCCAAACAGTGTGCAGGCTATCTGCTGTCCACATTGGTCTCCGCCTCGCTGGAAGCATGCTGTCCGCAGGATCTCTGGGAAAGTGAAAAATTGAGCAGAGTCGTGTTAAATTGTCCATGAGGAGTTCAGTTCTTGAATGAAATTGAAATAAGCAAAGCCCTCCTCATTCTCTCCATGTGAATGCCTGAAAAGGCACCTTTTGTGAAGTATTATAATGCCTGGGCTGTTTCTGAACTCAATATGGAAGTTAATTTGTGTGCGCGATGCCTGAAAAAAGCAGCGTTTTAAAGAGGATAGTCTGACCACTTTCTCAAACTGGTTCCTTTACGCAGAAGATGCTATAAGAGATGGTTAGTCAGTGTGTATGTTTGTGGTTGATTACTCATCACCCATAAATATTACCATAGTTGTCTGTTCCTTCTGATAAGAAATTACAGGGCCCGAATGCTATGGTACCTCTTGCCAGATGGCATGAGGGTGAAGAGTTTGTGTGAGGGGTGTGTGGGGTCATCCACAATGCTGGTTGCTTTGCGGATGCAGCATTTTGTGTAAATGTCTTTGATGGAGGGGAGAGAGACCCTGATGATCTTCTCAGCTGTCCTCACTATCCTCAGCAGGGCTTTGCGGTCCAAAACGGTGCAAGTCCCAAACCAGGCAGTGATGCAGCTGCTCTGGATGCTCTCAATTGTCCATCTTTAGAATGTAGTGAGGATGGGGGAGATGTGCTTTTCTCAGACTTCGAAAAAAGTAGAGACACTGCTGGGCTTTCTTTGTAATAGAGCTGGTGTTGAGGGACCAGTTGAGGTTCTCCGGCAGGTTAACACAAAGGAATTTGGTGCTCTTGACGATCTCCACAGAGGAGCCGTCGATGTTCAGTGGAGAGTGGTCACTCTGTGCTCTCCTAAAGTCAACAACCATCTCTTTTGTTTTGTCCACATTCAGAGACAGTTGTTGGCTCTACACCAGTTCATTAGCCGCTGCACCTCCTCTCTGTGTGCTGACTCGTAGTCCTTGCTAATGAGACCCATCACAGTCATGTCATCGGCGAACTTGATGATGTGGTTCGAGCTGTGCATTGCTGCACAGTCATGAGTCAGCAGAGTGAACAGCAGTGGACTGAGCAGACAGCCCTGGCGGCCCCAGTGCTCAGTGTGGTGGTGGTGGAGATACTGTTCCCGATCTGGACTGACTGAGGTCTCCCAGTCAGGAAGTCCAGGATCCAGTTGCAGAGGGAGGTGTCCAGGCCCAGCTGGTTCAGCTTTCCAATCAGGTGCTGGGCAATGATTGTGTTGAATGCAGAGCTGAAGTCTATGAACAGCATTCGAACCTATGTGTCCTTTTTATCTAGGTGGGTGGGGGCCAGATGGAGGGTGGTGGCGATGGCGTCATCTGTTGAACGGTTTGGACGATACACAAACTGCAGTAGGTCTAGTGAGGGGGCAGCTGGGTCTTAATGTGCCTCATGACGAGCTCCTCGAAGCACTTCATGATGATGGGTGTGAGTGCGACAGGACACTGAAGAATTCTTTGGCATGGGGATGATGGTGGTGGCCTTGAAGCACGTTGGAATGACGGCGCTGCTCAGAGAGATGTTGAAGATGTTGGTAAGAACATCTGCCAGCTGGTCTGCACATCCTCTGAGCACTCTGCCAGGAATGTTGTCTGGTCCAGCAGCCTTCCATGGGTTGACTCTACATAGTATTTTCCTCACATCCACCGTGGTAAGACAGATCACCTGGTCATTGTGAGGAGGGGTGGTCTTCCTTGCCACCATGTCATTCTGCGCCTCAAACCGGGCGTAGAAGTCATTCAACACATCTGGAAGGGAGGCATCTTTGACACAGGCAACTGATGTTGTCCTGTAGTTGGTGATGGCCTGGATGCCCTGCCACATGCACCGCATGTCGCCACTGTCCTGGAAGTGACTGTGGATTCTCTGGGCGTGTGTGCGCTTTGCCTCTCTGATGGCCCGGGACAGTTTGGCCCTTGCTGTTCTTAGGGCCACTTTGTCGCCTGCTCTGAAGGCGGAGTCTTGGGTCCTCAGCAGCACACGCACCTCCACAGTCATCACAGTCATCCAGTCAATGCACTTTGCTGATGTAGCTGATCACTGCTGCTGTGTATTCCCCCAAGTTGCCATATGTTGCAGTCTCCCTGAACAAGTGCCAGTCAGTACACTCAAAACAGTCCTGAAGAGCAGATATGGCTCCTGTTGGCCAGGTTTTCACCTGCTTCTGGAGTGGTTTTGTGCGCCTGACGAGCGGTATGTATGCTGGGATTAGCATAACAGAGATGTGGTCTGAGTAGCTGATGTGGGGGCGGGGCTCCGCCCGGTACATGCCTGGCATGTTTGTGTAAACAAGATCAAGCGTGTTTGCCACCTCTGAATCATGCTCATAATTTATTATAAGAACGTGATCCCTTCCTGGTTCCAAGAGACCAGAACCCATGTCTCATTGGTTGCTTGCATAATGCTGTCAGTAGCGCCACAGGAAAAGGGTAAACATTTGAATTAATGCAAAAATGTCACATAACAGATTTTTCACTTTTGGTTCCTTTAACTTCATAAACAAGGTCAACTCAGCATAGCTGAGAACAACTCAGCACAGCTCCTGCAACAGGAGTGTTGTTTAAAAGGCCCTAACTTGAGCTGCATTTTCTGAGAGCCAATCTGGCCAAAATTTTTTCTCAGTTGTTTCGTTGGCTCAGGAAAGTAAACGGGATGGAATTGTGATAAGGAAAAAGGAAGGAAATTCAAGATGCAACCAAACAGACTGTGCTCATATGCTCAGATAATATGTGTGTATTATTAATAATGCATGCTTATTTTTATGTTTGGTCTGAAATCCACTTGCTACACACACATTTTTTATACATGGTGAGAAATTATTGTTGAGGTGGATCTTTTATAATTCCATGACTTGCACACAACTGATTACTGTTATTTTACCTCTGACCTCTGAACAGGTTCTCTAGATTTGCGATTTCAGCCGAAACATGCCAAAGTTTACACAAACATACTTGATGAAGTAGCCTCCCAACTCCACAATGCTACAAAATCAAGCATGAATTTCCTTGTTGGTTCAGGCTGATGTGGCTGGTAGACTAGAATGGCCATGGTGCTCAGGACTCAGTGCTGGTGGAATGGCTGTAGTAGTGTGATGACTAACGACTGGTCACTTGCCCAATCAGTGCGTTTTAATTCTGGTTTCGCAGCACAACAATGGAAAAAGAAACCATAACTCTGTCAATGTTCCTGGATCGGTACAGAACAGCATGGTTTGGCAATGGTTACTATTTGGCTTGATAGTGGAAATCAGTGAATCAGTGAATCAGCCATAAAGCATCTCCTACCAGCTAATTTTGCAACCATTTTAATGCACGCTTAGGCTTAGAGGTATGTGGAAAAAAGGGGAAGATCAGGACTCAAAGGGTGCACCTCGATCATTTCAGTCATCAGGGCACTGATCAGTGAGTTGGACATTTTTAGGGCTGTCTCATTCGCAAAATCGTTTCAGTGCACTAAAACATTCACTCCCTTAAAAAATACCACAATGCACTGTGAAACCCAAGAACTATCATTGCTCACTATGTTCCCTTACCGGAAACGTCATCATGTCTTCTGAAGTCTTCCCTTATAAAAATCGAGAGTTCATGGCAAATTTGACTTTGCGGCAAACTTGTGGCAAATTGTCCATTGTTGTCAAAGGTTTGCTAGGGGTTCACCACTAACAGCGAAGAGATGCAAACTTCTGTTAAACATTTGCAACGATTCAAAAGCTCATTTGCATGTGAAAATAATGAGCTGCAAATTTGCGGCAAATTTGTGGCTAGTTAAGATTTTTTGTAAGGGTTTCAAGTCGAAATAAGATGAGCACAAGTGTAAAACTATGAAGTCCAAGCCTTATTTTATCTTTAAAAGAGATGTTGAATAGTAATGTCTTTCATTCATAATCACCAAGAAAGTGAAACCATCTTTTAAATATTTGAGTTGTTAAAAGGTTTAAAATACACTCCTGTATATTTTTATTTCTTTATTTACACCATTTATCTGTTATAATAACACTGTAGATTTGAGTATATTCAAGGAAAATGAATGATAGTGTAATTTACACAGTGATGGTGCTGATTACTAATGTGTTTTAGGTGACTGAGTCATGAGTCCCAATGTTCAGTGGATCAGTCCCCTTACTAGTGCCCGAATTCGTGTTCATGAAATACTGATTCATGACATAGCGAGCTAGGGAGCTGATTGAGAGACAGGGAAAGGCTCAGTTCAGTGAATGATTATGGGTCGCACAGGGACACAAGCTGTTTCGAGGATCTGTGGGGGTTGGGGTGTCTGGGATGTCATTTGGCCTGGAGATAAGAGTGTGACCTTGATACGGTTCCTCAAACGCCAGCATTTTTGTGTCCGTGTTTATGTGTGGGGACTGACAGGGATAAAATGTGATAGAAATGGATGACGATAAAGTCCCTTGGCTCTCTATTAAGAGCTTAGCGCTGTACATGTTAGAAGCAGAAAACTGGAAATGGAGAGCAGCTCGATGAAAGCAGATGTATAGAAATGTGGTTTCAGAGAAGTTATGGGATGTTCAAACCGAACATGTTCTTGCATTAAAGCTGAAGTTTGTTATTTCTGCACCAATAGGGCCATCAAACGGATTTGCAAAAATGGCCCTTGTTTTCGAACAGCTCCCCATCTTCTGTTGATTTAACAAACAAATAGTCCCTTCCTGCCTCAACTCACACCAATGTGTCAGTGTCATTTTGTCGGGCTGGACCGGCCGCTCAAAGTAAACAGTTGAATTTGTATAGTGCCACAGAGACAGTATTTCTAGTTTTCAAGAACATTAACCTACAAATGGCTTACTTATTGCTGTCTTTGCATATTAAACTGGGATAAAAGAAGCTATTTAATCACTGAAAAAATTATTAAGATAAGCTCATCAGAAAAAGCTATATGAAGTGCAGTGATTGCAAAATAACGCTAGTGTCTCGAAACACATTTTTAAAAGATGAAGTTCTTTAAACTTAACACGAAACTTAAAACATTGTCATATTTTCATTGATCATTGATCATCATGGGGTTGTACTTGATTATTTTGATTGTTGGTGTATATGTGACTATGATTATAACAGTCTTTAGACCTATAATGAAACTATGTTTCTTACACATTTTATGCAATAGTTGAAATGAACATAGGTCTATATTAATTAAATCTTCAAAACCATAAAAACAGACACCAGCCTAATCTGGCCAGAAACATTTCCACCTTTGACTTGCTTAATCTTTTCTTTTCTTCTTTTTTATTCAGAAAAAAAAAAAAAAAAGTTTTTCAACTTTTATAATCTGTCTTGACATATTGCAAATGCATATCTGCAGATCGTGGCATTTTAAACCACTGAACTGCACAGCGACATCTTAACTAGCTTGTTTTCATGGTGTGCATTACTAATGGCAAATGGGAATTGATTCCTGTGCTCTATAGCTTTAACAATAAACACCTTTTCATGCTCCCTTTGACAGAACTGACAGCCAAAAGTGGAGCGGGCTCAAAACAAAAGAACAAAACCAAACTCTTGGTTGTATATTTCATTTTGTGTTTTGCTAATGCAGCACAGATAACGCAAGATACCTGAAAGGCTCCTCAATTCGACCTACTTCGATGTAGCTGCCTCTGTTTGTATATGCATATACTGTACTTCTAGCATGTATTTCTGGGTGTGTGCACCCTTCATACTTCACCTTTGAAAGTCTTTGCCACTGACTGGAGCATCTGTTTAGTGTTGACTTCAGAGGCACAGGCTGCATAAGAAAGATTGGCCCAAGGTACAGTGAATGCTTGTGTTGCCTGAAAGTGTGTATGTGTGTAAGCAGGTAAAAAAAACAATCCCACCTTCTTTTTGCTTATCCTTGGATTAAAGCATCTCGGCCCCATGGTGCCAGCTGTCATAGAAGACGACACGTGGAAGCAAATCCGTGGGCCTTTAAAATCAAATCCCAGAGTCGACTGGCCCAAATATTTTCTTTAGAATGCTGTATCTGAGTGTACGATTCCAAGTCACCGCAGGCTTCTGCAAATGTATGTTAGATTTTCAATCCTCCACTCACTCTGGGCTTGTCATTTCTCTGTTAGACATGTGCCTCTCTAAAAGACAGCAATCTCTTTTTCTCATTTTCATAAAAAATACTGTACCAGCAGGGTTGGGAGGGTTACTTTTGAAACTTATTCCACTACAGATTCCAGAATACATGCTGTAAAATTTTATTTGTAATGTATTCCATTAGATTACTCAGGGTCTGTAACGTATTCTAAAAACTTTTAATTACTTATTCAGCACTGGAAGATTTTTTCACTTGTTTTGACTGTAAAAACTCAGTAAGACATAATACACATGTTATAAATACATTCTCTGCAAAACCTAAATATCTTATGCAGTGTTGTTTCTAAAACAAGCTAAATCAAATTCATCTAGTTTTAAGGATTTTTAGACATGTTTACAGGAAAACAATACAAAAAGTATTATCAAGAATATGAGATCTCTTCAATACTTTTTGAATGTAACTGTATTCTAATTACCAATGATTTAAATTGTAATTGTAGTGGCTACTAATATTTTGTATTTTAATTACGTAATCCCGTTACACGTATTCTGTTACTCCCCAACCCTGTGTACCTGTTTGTTACAATAAGGGTGAAATAGAACAAGAGGCCAACAAAGTTGATTTAGAGATTGCTTGTTGCACAAGACTGAGATTTGTTCCAAACTTGTATAATTTTCTTCTCTTAGTGGTAACTGATGCTAACATTACATGTTCCATTGTTTGTTTGTTTTTTGTTTTTCTCTGCCAATCTATAAAACCTGAGTTGATCCAACTTTCAGCAGTCAGGCAAGAACTCAGATCAGAGGACTTGACTATTTTTGTTGGTATTTTTTCTGGAGATTTGCTTGCTTGAATCAAGGCTGCAGTCTGGCAGAGAGTCTATTTGGTTTGGTTGCTCTCCGGCTGCCCTCTCTATTGAATGCCAACTAATTAGCTTGTGGTGGTATAAATAGCTCCCCTGGTCTGATGAGAAGCTTCCTGTGCCCAGTATCTTATGCAGTTCAAGGATCCATGGGATTCTTACCACTAAATAAACTTTTAATTTATGAATGAAAACACCATATTTAAGTATAGCTGTCCTTTAATCAGAATGATTGTAGCATACTGTTATTTTACATGAATACAGTGGACACTAAGTATCCTTATTGTGTGGTACTTTATATTTTATTTCATATATACCGTAATTGCTCCCAAAAAGTAAATGGACACTTTATTAAGTCAAACTTAAAATATTTGAACTCCATTGTTTTGCGACATGTCAAACCAAGTGTCATCTGTAAAGAAATCTTTCTAGAACTGGAGACATATCTAGTGTGGGAGAAGGCTGTACCATGTTTTCTCTTTATGTTTGCTCTCCACAGATTATTTTAGGCTTTCGGCTGGGGCCTTTTAATGCTATCCATTAGCATCGGGGAAGGTGTTATTTTACTTCTCTATTCATTCAGGAGGAAAGACACCACAGAAACCACATCCTGCCTGAAGGGGCGGTTAACATGAGGCAAATACAACACATAGGCTCACCAGCCCTGTGGCACTGTGGTAGGTCCTACCCGAAGGGGAGGAGTTCTGCAGACACGGCAACCGAGGCAAAGAAAGCTTTGGCAAAGCGAGATGGGGGTCTACCGATAGGGAGACGTACACGTACATAACGTGTACCCGGTATAGGGTGGGTCAGCAATGGAGGAAGAGGGGGATCGCCTTCGTGACTCGTCACATCTGCCTGGCAAGGGGTGTAATTGTGGTGCAGTCGGGTGCACGAAGATGGGGGGCCCATGTTCGTAGCATCCTGGCCGCGAGTGCTCGGTGTCCGGTTGCCGTGATAGCCGTGAGATGGGTGCGTTCAGGAAACAAACCATGTCAGCATCCCTCATCTCAACCAAATTCAGACATAGGTGGCGTTCCTGGACCACCAAGGAGGACATCACCTGCCCGAGTGCCCCGGAGGGCGAGACCGATCACTGAGCACAGCTTCTGAATCATATGGGGATCAGGACTACCCATGTGCAGCTCTAGTAGTGCCTTGGTTTGGTGTACTTGCAGGAGTAGTGCCTTGGTTTGGTGTACTTGCAGGAGGGCCATGGCATGCAGGGTGGCGGCGGCCTGTCCAGTGTCACTCTAGGCTTTGGACACCAGAGATGACATAGTCCTACAGGCCCTGGAGGGGAGTGCCGGGCAATTCCGCCAGGTGGTGGCGGTTTGTGGGCACAAGTGCACCGCAACTGCCTTATCCACCTGAGGAATCTCTGCATACTCCTTGGCTACCACACAGTCGAGTGTAGTGAGAGCGGTTGAACTGGATAGTCGGGTTTGGACAGAGAAAGGTGTCCTCCATGACTTCGTCAGTTCGTCGTGCACTTCCGGTACGAAAAGAACCAGGGGAAGGCGCAGCCGTGAGTGGTGCTCCGAACCCAAGAACCAATCATCAAGCCGCGAGGGCTCAGGGGCGGGTGGAGGGTTCCATTCGAGCCCAACACTCGCAGCAGCCTGGGAAAGCATGGCGGTCAGCTCCGCATCGGCCTCAGACTGGGCAGGCACACCCTAAGGTCGCAGCCCAGTCGAGTCCTCACTGTCCAACATTGCCAACCTACTCTCCGATACTGTGATCGATATCTCATCCTGCTCTTGAGCTCCGAAAGAGATGCTAAGTTGGCCAGGAGGTGAGCTGCCTGTCTCATCCCAGAACTCAACTGGGGCAAACGAGCGTACTAGGGAATGGGAGGTCCGCAGGGGATTACCCAGAGGAGCAGCTCCCATTGGAGTCCCCAAATTGTTTCCAACGTCAATTGACCCGGCCTCGTACCCGTAGGTAGAAGGCCCGACGCAGGGGGTGACTGGATTGGCTTTCCCCCGAAAGAAGGAAAGCCGCGACCACAACGTTTCCATGGTCATATTCTCACAATGAGAACACGAACCGTCTATGAACACAGCCTCAACGTGACTATGGCCCAGACATGTGAGGCAGCGATCATGGCCATCAGAAGCGGAGAGATAACGAATGCACCAAGGAATTACACAGAGATGAAAATGCATCTTTAAAAATACATTGTCCGTCAGTGTGTTCTCTTTTAGTCAGAATATATACTCTTTTCTGGCTTAGGAAATATACTCTTTCTCTGTCAAAGCGCCAAGGGGCGCACTCTGCATCAAACGCACAGAGGGAGAGAAAGCCGCTGAAATGCGCCATATATCCAGCAGCATACACTTCTTTCTTGCTACAGTGAGGTGAATGGAATGGCAGTGGAAATCTCTGCTCTGCTTACAGAAGGGGAAACTAGGGTATGGCCAAAAACCCTAGGATAACCAAAAACTTCCCAGTTAATTGTCAAAATAAGAATAATTTGAAGAACAATAAAGAAATTATTTGGAGTTTTGCTGGACAAGCAACTCTGTTCTCCATACTTTAAAGAAAGTGGTAAACCTACAGTACATTGTTGTGATTGATGGGTGTGTGTTCGAGTTTCTGTGTTTGTGTGCAATTACACTGTAAAGCTGCATTTGCCACAAGTGTTGACATTCAAACAATGAACTTGTCAGTTTGTTATCTTAGTGCTCACAATTTCATTCTTTGTCAGACTTAGGAGAAAATAGAGGGGTAAAAGCACAAATCGCAGGGGATTTTTGACAATAAATTTTTGATGAGCGGGGTTGCTTTGGACCTGAACTAAAAGTTTTTGAGCAAGCAGTAACAAACAGAGGAGTTTTGGACCAAAAGGTGAAGAAATGGATAAAGTTTTCTTGAGAGAATGAGAGAGGATATGTTTGGAATGGAAAACTAGTGTACCGCTTACTGCAAACTGCACAGAATACAGTCTACAAAAAAATAAAATAAAAACAGTGTGTGAAATAGTTGCAAATATTAACATTTTAAACACTAGCATGTTACATTTTTGTCACATGACCTCATAATGAGTGGTATCCAGTTATATAAACGTTATTTTGCAATTTTAATCAGTTTGTGCATACACATGTTTTATCTTTTGGAAGTCCAATCAAAATGACCTCATTACACGATTGTCATATTTAACAAGTGGTGTCCAGCTTTCATCTTGGATATAAAAAACGTAATTTTAGTTTTCTCAGTATGTTCGTAAAAAGTTCTTAATTGACCAATCAACATGACCTCATTACGTGAATATTTAAATAGCGAGTGGTGTCCAGTTATCATGTTGTGGAAAAAAATTATAATTAAAAATAATCAGTATACAGTAAAAAGTTTCTTTGTCATTTACATTTTTTTTTTGTGTAGCTGTAGCTTTTGGCAGTCCAATCAAATAACAAGTCAAGAAAGAGAATGGAACGTCACATCAAGTGCATCGCATTATAAAATACAATATTCTATGTTATATGTTCTAAAGTATACTAACAATTTGGGAAACATAGTAGAAAATGCAGTTATTCCTTGCAGGCATACAGCAAATTTGCATACTTTGCATGGTGTACATACTGCATAGGGCAGAAATAGTAAGCAAAGTGTGGTTGTATGCTATTCTGCACACAGCCAGAGAGAGATATGGCATGAGAGATTTGTGTGCAGCTTTGTAGCTGGTGTATCCTTGCATACTGTTTCGCTCAGTTCACGTTTCCCTTTACATCTGAAATTATTACATGCGGGGTATGATAAATCCAAAGCTACTTACTTTTCTCAGGAGTGCAGTTCATTCTTAACTTCTTAGAGGAAGTGACGGTTTTCCTTGTTAATGAAATATGCATGAGTTCTCTAGGGTTCACCTAGATGCACCTTACCTTTACCTCTCTCTGAATGTTCTTTGATTTCAGAGAAGACTTGTATGAAGATTTTATGCCAAATTTAGATCTTTCTTCACATTTATTTATTAATCTATGCAAACATACAATCTCTTCATCTAAAAGACAAGGTTCAAGGGGTCATTTCATTTCAAGATATTTCCAGTTTACCCCATTTTCATGTGTAACACAGCCAAACAGAGGAAATAGTACTGCTACAGACAGCCAGGGAAGCTTTATTCTTTCCCCTTATAGTAAAAATAGCAAGGATTGTTCACACTGCCAAATTGTCAGTGATTTAAACATGAATGTGAGTCTTAAACAGTATACATATCTAGAATTAAAATAGCTTTCTTTGAACCTAGGAATGGGTAATGCCATGCTTTCTTTTTGATCTGATACCAAGTACTATAAATGCCAATATCACCAATATTGATACCTGTTTCAATAGGTCTATTCTAATAGGAATATTCCAGCTGCACTCAGTATTTTTTCCTCATTAAGAAGTTTAACTCCTAAAGACATGAATTGTAATTTTGCAATATATTTAGGAAATCATGAGCACTCACATTAAAATAAAGACTTTCAGACTCCAGTCACATCAGTAACCTTATAAAAGCTGTTTTATTCTACATGGAGATGGTCCGTGCATGGGGGCTGCTATTTTAGAATAACATGATTGTAAGTGTGTCCCTGTAACCAGATTTGTGCTTTTTTTTTCTTTTAAAGAAAAGGAGGGACGAGTCATTCCGAAGAACCAGTTGGCTATTTTCCTTACAAGCTGCCTTTTGTGTAGTGCAGCAACCTCAAATGCATTTCTATAGTCAAACAAGAGTTGATTATGTCTGGGTGTGAGATCTGCTCTCAGTCTCTAAAAGCATATCAAAGCCGAGTTCACTTCTAGAAAGTTCTGAATGATTTATGTGGCAGGCCTGTTCGGATGACACAAACACTTTATTTAAAATGACAAGATGTTTTTTTTTTTTAGATGCAGGAAAAGCATAGCACTTTGACATATGAATGTTACAATAGGATCTCACTTAGAGGTCATCTAACATCTATAATCTATGATCTAACATCCTGACATCTTAAAAGTTTGACATGGGTAGTGTGTACGGTCAATTGTGGCTCATTTTGGAACTACACATAAGGTTTCCTGGCTGGATTCCCATGCTAGTGTAGGCTGCTTTGGCGGTGGTCTGACAACTTCATAGCTCAAATAATACACAGCTCAAAAGTCTTAACAGAAGAATTAATGTAAGAGCTTTAAAAAAAATTAAAGCTTCACATTTCTGCCAAAATTTCTGCTCATAAAAATGGTCCCCAATCAATTCCATTGTAGGTGCCACATGTAATCTTGATCTGACAGGAAAGACATGAGGGCATTGGTTTGTTTACATTACTCACGAGACGCAAGACATTCAGTTGGGTGACAACGTTGTGTTCCACTTGAGCGGCTATATCACGAATCAACGAGAACAGTCAACAGCATTGTATTAATGTAAATGTTCAGTTCTTGGGCATCCACTTGCATAAACATTGCTGAAAGGCCTTAAAATGTACAGACACAAAAATGTTATTACAAACCCATATGACTATTTTTTTTATCTAATTTAGTATGCTTACTGTTGTTTCTCAAATGAAAGTAGTACAGTTTTATATGAACTACTGTCATACTACAGACGACTCCTATTAAAATAATACTTTACTGTTATTTTCCAAGTGTTTTGCCACACCCTTTTCCCCAGAATGCACGTTCCCTGTCTGTAAATGATAATGGTGTCTTTGCACACACTCACAATGAGAAAAAGGTGCTTCAAAGCAAGACACTGATTGTTGTTATGCTGTTGTGCTTATACAACTGAAAAAAAGATTTTCCTTTACTGTATGTTGCAACGATGCTGCAAGTACATGTTACTATGATCCCTTTATTAAATTAGTTATTGTTCAAGATACATAATTCACAATTAATTTCATTTTGTTGTTTAATGCATACCACTTAATTGTTGCCCATGAAAATGAGAAAGAAATCATTAGCTTTCTTCTGGTTGGTTAATATAACAGAAAAGGTTAAAAAGGAAAGAGCACATGTTCAATTTCAATAGACATTACGAGACTATAAGTTGGTTTGACTCCTGTGATGTGCGTTTGTCCAAACAAACCTGATATCCACACAATCCATGTGCTTTGAACAATGTCTCATTTTATGTTCTTTGTGTTCTTTGTGTGTTACAGTTGGTTTCTCAATAGCTAAAAAAGTAAAGAAACATTACTCCCTAATCACACATATGGGGATATGGTCAAAAAAACATGTGACTCCAAAAACCTGAGGGCCCCTGCTGACCGAGCCGCCACTCCTCTTAAAGGGCCAGTGCCATTTTCAGTGCCTGCTGAAAACTAAATGCAAAATCCATGTAAAACTTGTAAAAAATACAGATTATGCATGCAAACTAAAAAAATTAAAATAAAAAAAACCATCTCAAATGCAAAATAAATGTGTAAATATGTAAATATTTAAAGGTGAAATTATGAATTATGAAATATATACATTTAAATACTGAATTATGATGACTTCACTAAATAGAATCCTACAAATAATTTTTTGACAGACCGAGATATAGAGGGAAATGTAACTGTTGAGGTGTGGGTGTTTGTAGATTGGGGACAGTTTCCTGTTCCGTGTTTCAAAACATAAAATAAAAAATTAAGATAGAGAAAGAGACTGGGAAATAATGATGACAAAAGTAAACAAACATGCAGCAATGACAGCTTTGCAGGTCCTTGGCATTCTAGCTGTCAGTTTGTCCAGATGCTCAGATGATATTTCACCCCACACTTCCTGTAGCACTTGCCATAGATGTGTCTGTATTGTCGGGCACTTCTCACACACCTTACAGTCTAGCTGACGCCACAAAAGATCAATGGGGTTAAGATCCATAACACTCTTTTCCAATTATCTGTTGTGCAATGTTCTGTTTCTTTGCCTACTCTCATCTTTTCTTTTTGGATTTCTGTTTCAAAAGTGACATTTTCTTTGCAATTCTTCCCATAAGGCTTGCACCCCTGAGTCTTCTCTTTACTGTTGTACATGAAACTGGTGTTCAGCAGGTAGAATTCAATGAAGCTGTCAGCGGAAGACATGTGAGGCATCTTTTTCTCAAACTAGAGACTCTGCTGTACTTATCCTCTTGTTTAGTTGTACATCTGGGCTTCCACATCTCTTTCGGTCCTTGTTAGAGCCAGTTGTCCTTTGTCTTTTAAGACTGTAGTGTACACCTTTGTATGAAATCTTCTGAATTTTGGCAATTTCAAGCATTGTATAGCCTTCATTCCTTAAAACAAATGATTGACTGACGAGTTTCTAGAGAAATATATTTCTATTTCTTTTTTTTTCCTCTCCGGGAACCAGCACCTTATCGTGGTGGAGAGGTTTGTGTGCCCTTATGATCCTGAGGGCTGTGTTGTCTGGAGCCAGGTGCTCCTGGTAGGGTCTCCCAAGGCAAAGTGGTCTCAGGTGAGGGGCCAGACTAAGAATGGTTCACAAAGATTCCATGGAAAAAACGGCAAGAGGAGGAGTTACCCTGCCCGGTGGAAGCCCGGGGCCCCCGTCTGGAGCCAGGCCCAGATGGAGGGCTCGTTGGCGAGCGCATGGTGGCCGGGCTTGTCACGGAGCCTGGTCGGGCACAGCCCGAAGAAGCAACGTGACACCCCCCTCTACATCCCTTGGGCCCACCACCCATTGGAGAAACCGCAGGAGTCAGGTGCGCTGCCATATGGGTGGCAGTGAAGGCCGTGGGTCTCGACGGACCAGACCCGGGCAGCAAAGGCTAGTTCTAGGGACGTGGAATATCACCTCACTGGGGGGGGAAGGAGCCGGAACTGGTGAGAGAGGTGGAGCGTTACCAGTTGGATCTGGTGGGGCTTACTTCGACACACAGTTGTGGCTCTGGATCCGTACTCCTGGATAGGGGATGGACTCTATTCTTCTCTGGAGTTTCCCATGGTGTGAGGCGACGGGCGGGGGTGGGGATACTCACAAGTCCCCGGCTGAGTGCCGCTATGTTGGAGTTTACCCCGGTGGACGAGAGGGTCGCCTCCCTTCGCCTACGGGTTGCGGGGGGGAAAACTCTGACTGTTGTCTGTGCATATGCACCGAACAGCAGTACAGAGTATTCAGCCTTCTTGGAGACCCTGAATGGAGTCCTGAATAGGGCCCCAGTAGGGGACTCCATAGTGATGCTGGGTGACTTCAACGCGCACGTGGGAGATGACAGGGACACCTGGAAAGGCGTGATTGGGAGGAACGGCCTCCCTGATCTGAACACGAGTGGATGTTTGTTATTGGACTTCTGTGCTAGTCATGGATTATCTATAACAAACACCATGTTCGAACATAAGGATGCTCATAAGTGTACGTGGTACCAGAGCACCCTAGGCCGAAGATCGATGATCGATTTTGTAATCGTGTCATCAGATCTGAGGCCATATGTTTTGGACACTCGGGTGAAGAGAGGGGCAGAGCTGTCAACTGATCACCATCTGGTGGTGAGTTGGATCAGGGGGTGGGGAAAGACTCTGGACAGACCTGGGAAGCCCAAGCGAGTAGTGCGGGTGAACTGGGAACGTTTGGAGGAGGTCCCTGTCCGCGAGATCTTCAACTCACACCTCCGGCGGAGTTTTTCAGGCATCCCTGCGGAGGTTGGGGACATTGAACCGGAGTGGGCAATGTTCAAATCTTCCGTTGCCGAAGCCGCGGTGGAGAGCTGCGGCCTCAAGGTTTTAGGGGCCTCAAGGGTTGGTAACCCTCGAACACCGTGGTGGACACTGGTGGTCAGGGAAGCTGTCCGACTGAAGAAAGAGGCCTTCCGGGATTTGTTGTCCCGGAGGTCTCCGGAGGCAGTTGCAAGGTACCGACAGGCCCGAAGGGCTGCGGCCTCAGCCGTGAGGGAGGCAAAGCAGTGGGTGTGTGAAAAGTTCGGAGAAGCCATGGAGAAGGACTTTCGGTCCGCACCAAAGTGCTTCTGGAAAACCGTCCACCACCTTAGGAGGGGAAAACGGGGAACCATCCAAGCTGTATACAGCAAAGATGGGACGCTGTTGACCTCAACCGAGGAGGTTATTGGGCGGTGGAAGAAACACTTTGAAGAACTCCTAAATCCCTACTCTATCCCTATGCTAGAGGCAGAGCCGGAGGCTGATGGGGGATCAGATTCTATTTCCCTGGGGGAGGTCACTGAGGTAGTCAAACAACTCCGCAGTGGCAAAGCCCCGGGGATTGATGAGATCTGACCAGAAATGCTGAAAGCTTTGGATGTGGAGGGGGTGTCATGGATGACACGCCTCTTCAACATCGCGTGGAAATCTGGGACAGTGCCTAAGGAGTGGTGGAACGGGGTGGTGGTTCCTCTCTTCAAAAAGGGGGACCAGAGAGTGCGTGCCAACTACAGGGGTATCACACTTCTCAGCCTCCCTGGTAAAGTTTACTCCAAGGTGCTGGAGAGGAGGGTGCGGCCGTTTGTCGAACCTCAGATTGAAGAGGAACAATGCGGGTTCCGTCCTGGCCGTGGAACGACGGACCAGATCTTTACTCTCGCAAGGATTCTGGAGGGGGCCTGGGAGTATGCCCATCCGGTCTACATGTGTTTTGTGGATCTGGAGAAGGCGTATGACCGGGTCCCCCGGGAGAGACTGTGGGAGGTGCTTCGGGAGTATGGGGTGGGGGGTCCCTTCTTAGGGCGATCCAATCCCTGTACGTCCGAAGCGAGAGCTGTGTCCGGGTCCTCGGCACGAAGTCGAGCTCATTCTATGTGGGGGTTGGTCTCCGCCAAGGCTGCGCTCTGTCACCAATCCTGTTTGTGGTATTCATGGACAGGATATCGAGACGTAGTCGGGGTGGGGAAGGTATGCGGTTCGGTGAGCTGGGGATCTCATCTCTACTTTTTGCAGATGATGTGGTCTTCATGTCATCATCGGTCCATGACCTTCAGCTCTCACTGGACCGCTTGGCAGTCGAGTGTGAAGCGGCTGGGATGAGGATTAGCACCTCTAAATCTGAGGCCATGGTTCTCAGCAGGAAACCGATGGAGTGCGTACTCCGGGTGGGGAAGGAGGTATTGCCCCAAGTGAAGGAGTTCAAGTACCTCGGGGTCTTGTTCACGAGTGAGGGGACAATGGAGCGGGAGGTTGGCCGGAGAATCGGGGCAGCGGGGGCGGTATTGCATTCGCTCTATCGCACCGTTGTCATGAAAAGAGAGCTGAGCCGGAAGGCAAAGCTCTCGATCTACCGGTCAATTTTTGTTCCTACCCTCACCTATGGTCATGAAGGTTCATGACCGAAAGAACTAGGTCGCAAGTACAAGCGGCCGAAATGGGCTTCCTCAGAAGGGAGGCGGGCTTCTCCCTTAGAGATAGGGTGAGGAGCTCAGGCATCCGCGAGGAGCTCGGAGTAGAGCCGCTGCTCCTTTGCGTGGAAAGGAGTCAGTTGAGGTAGTTTGGGCATCTGGTAAGGACGCCCAGGGGGCATCCTTACCAGATGCCCATTGTTTAAATATATATATATATATATATATAACAGTACTATAGCAGCCACATTCATGCAGGGGCCACAATCGCTTTGACCATGCCCGGAGTCATGCAAACAGTACTTGCATAATTGTGGCATTTAAACAATGCCCAACTGGCACTAAGGGGCCTAAAGTGTGCCAAGAAAACATCCCCCACACCATTACACCACCACCACCAGCCTGCACAGTGGTAATAAGGCATGATGGATCCATGTTCTCATTCTGTTTACGCCAAATTCTGACTCTACCATCTGAATGTCTCAACAGAAATCGAGACTCATCAGACCAGGCAACATTTTTCCAGTCTTCAACTGTCCAATTTTGGTGAGCTCTTGCAAATTGTAGCCTCTTTTTCCTATTTGTAGTGGAGATGAGTGGTACCCGGTGGGGTCTTCTGCTGTTGTAGCCCATCTGCCTCAAGGTTGTGCATGTTGTGTCTTATTTCAGTCAAAGTTGCTCTTCTATCAGCTTGAATCAGTCGGCCCATTCTCCTCTGACCTCTAGCATCAACAAGGCATTTTCGCCCACAGTACTGCCGCATACTGGATGTTTTTCCCTTTTCACACCATTCTTTGTAAACCCTAGAAATGGTTGTGTGTGAAAATCCCAGTAACTGAGCAGATTGTGAAATACTCAGACCGGCCCGTCTGGCACCAACAACCATGCCACGCTCAAAATTGCTTAAATCACCTTTCTTTCCCATTCTGACATTCAGTTTGGAGTTCAGGAGATTGTCTTGACCAGGACCACACCCCTAAATGCATTGAAGCAACTGCCATGTGATTGGTTGATTAGATAATTGCATTAAAGAGAAATTGAAAAGGTGTTCCTAATAATCCTTTAGGTGAGTGTATATATATATTTAATACTGTAGAGTGCATTTGTACGTCACATATCCCACAATGCATACTTTAATACTTTTGCTGTGAAATTCTTCCGTAAATTTACAACAGTTTCTTACAGTGTACAGCAGACAGTATGATAGTCTCAGTCACCATTCATCTTCATTGCATCTTCTTTCCATATAATTAAAGGAAATGGTGGCTGAGGCCAGGGTGGACTGGCCAAAGGGAGAACCGGAACGGTTCGTGGTGGGCCAGCTGCGAACGGGGCCGAATGGCCGAACACCATTGAATAAATGATGACAGAATTTTCGTTCTATAGTGAACTTTCCCTTTAACCTTTGACCCCTGGGGCTGGTTTTGTCTGAATCGCCAGTTGTCTGTTTATATATATTAGCATCGCACGCTGATGCTTCTTAGCCCTTTACGCCCTGCGGTGCCACCACTTTGAGTTTCTGTCTTCAGATATTGTTCTCCCAATCTGTCACTTCAGTTCAGATGAATCGTCCGCTGCTTGTCTTGCGGGGCTTGTGCAGCCACATTCATGCAGGGGCCACAATCGCTTTGACCATGCCCGGAGTCATGCAAACAGTACTTGCATAATTCCCACATAATCATTCCAAACTTAATGTAGTCTGTTACGCTCCAATTATACTATAGATGGAGCTAAGATGTAGATTTCCACACCCACCCCTCTCTTTTTAAGCCACTGGCATGTGGATGACAAAAATAATAAATTGATCTTCTTGGAGTTTGAAGGAGCTTTTCCCTTGGAGGGAATCGAGAGATAGCAGCTGTTTCAGAGAGCAGGGCTTTGGAGCAAAGTACTACGGCCAGTTTCAAACACCCCCCAGGAAATGAGAAAATCTACTGCATCTGTTTGAAAGCTGAAATGTGCAAAATCACATATTTTCAAGATTGACTAGTTGGTAAGTTGCCTGAATGTCTACTCGACTAATCAGTCTGAACCTTGTGTGAACCCACATACACATGTATGGATGTTGTATTTTAGCTATGCTATATGCAACACATAATATACATTAATTTAAACCAACTGATCTCAGTTCAAGTGACTCTGTGCTGACAGTAAAGGTTTAAACTGTCAAAGTCATGTCAGAGTCATGTCACCAAACAACATGCCGCCAATCACAGCGAGTTTGTCATTGGGAGAAACACCAACAAAACTACATCTGGTAAGAAACCTAACTCAGTTTTTAAATTGAAACCTATTTGATTCAAAAGATTAGTCTCTAGTCTCTAGTTTCATCTAGTTTTAAATTTGAGCGATTTATCTTGAAATGCTAAACATTATGCACACTAATGTGTACTTTAGTGCATTTTTAGTTAGAAATCCTATATTTACTGTGCATAATCATTTTGAGAATCAATGGGTTCATCCAAAAGCTGAAAAAAATTCAAATTTATATGGAGTTAGAATGAAAATAAGGTACATTTCAAACTGTTTTGAGACCAATGCAGACAGACAGCCTGGTTACTTTTGAAATGTAATTCACTACAGATTACAAAATACATGCTATAAAATGTAATTTGTAATGTATTCCATTAGATTACTCAAGGACAGTAACATATTTTAAATACTTTGGATTACTTCTTCAGCACTGGTAGCAAAAAGATTAAAACATAAAAACTCTGCCAGTACTGTAAGACAAAATACACACGTTAAACATACATTCTCTGAAAAATCTATATATCTTATGCTATGTTGTTTCTAAAACAAGATATTAATGTACCTTGTTTTAAGGATTTTTAGATATTTTTACAGGAAAACAATACAAAGATTATTATCAAGAATATGATTTTTACTCTAATATCAAAGGTCATACTAGAAAAAATAAATTATGATTGAACGTGAATTTTATTGCTAAAAAAATATGTTCGTGCCTGGTAACATGCATGTTAACCTGGATGTAAAATGGCTAGAAATAGCAATTTAGGTTATCTTAAAGCTGACAATTTACACAAGGTTTAATTCTATTTCTTCTGCTCCAAACTTAATTCAAACTTATTTCTCTGTCTGCTCGTATGAATGTAACACATCATAAGAAAGTGTTTCACCGCTGTTCAAATGCACTTTGGATCGCATCATTTATATGTATACATTTATTCCATCTGAAAGGACTAAATATTAAATGAAACAAATGACAGTAAAATGCAACGTAATCACTTCAGTAATCAAAATAGTTTTTGAATGTAACTGTATTCTAAATACTAATTATTTTCAATCAATATATATTTTAACTCTAGTGGAATACTTTTACTTATATTATGTATTTTTAATATGTAATCCCGTTACATGTATTCCAATACTCCCCAACCCTGCAGACAACACATTTTTTTGACATTACATATGTTAGCCAGCAGGTGGTGGCAAAAGATCATTTCTGTGTGTAATGTGAGCCAGTTGGTGAGGTGAAGTGAATCCGTTTGTCATTGTTTACATATAACAGTGCCCCATGATCGCTCATATTACTACTATATTACTAAAGCTAGGAGACAGCTTTAAACGCCTTTAAACGAACAACTTCAGCATTAAGGCTCATCAAAGCTCAGAGACACAACAGACTGATTGATTTCAGAACTCATGGTGCTTACCTCTTACCAGAGTTTCCACATTGGATACATTGGAGGACATTGCGGTTTCTATAGGGAATGACTCTTGCACACCGGAGAAATAGAGAGGAATACCCCTGCTTGGATGGCTATTCTACCACTGCGAAAGCTGACAGCATCTCTGCTTGGGTGTAGCATCAGGTGATTGCACATGCTCCGTATCTCTCTCTCTTTCTCTGACATACACGCACACATCCATCCACCTTTGTTTATCCAATAACTTGTTCGAAACAGCACAAACCGTGTTACTATTTCGTACTCAATTTTTCCTATTTTTTTACATTTACTTATTCATTGAAATGTTACATAGAAGCAATATCACACGCGCAATCATGCCATAATGCTAAATCAGCACTGCTGTGATTACCTGCGGCCTCATGCCTGCGGCAGAATCACAGCAGTGCTGAAGGGAACAAAACAAATTCATTCAAACAATGATGTATTTTCCCGGATTACAAAATACCCATTGGGAAGAAAATGCACTTATTTTCTTTTCCAGTTTCATTTGAATTTTTAGTTAAAATAATAAAATAAATAAGTTGTAAGTTTGAAATCAATGTGTCTTTCTTTATTGTGTAGGCTAAACCCTAATCCTGCTAAATGAAAATTACCCCATAGTACCACCTAGTGTCCAACCAGCGGTAATAAATGTGTTCACAAATTCATTGTTTGAATGAATTTTTTCTGCGACCAACCGACCAATCAAAACTTGGTCGACCAAGACTCTTCTCATGGACTAACCTTTGGACGACTATCAGGGGGCAGCCCCACTTATTAGGCTGGTTTTGGGTTTAGCTGACCCTAATTACGCATTTCTTGGGGGTGTTCACACTTTCTCATACATACTGTGAAATCTATGTGGAATAAAAAAATGTGGGAAATACTTCTGGAAGCAAAACAGCTGAAAATAGAAAGGACGGATTTGTGGTCTATTCCAAAAGGGTTTTACCATGCAAACTGTCCATCTGCTAAAGCGCAGCATGCTGTTAGCATGCTAATTAAAGCTTTGCCACTAAAAATATCATAAAAAATACAAATCCACATAAACTAGTCAACCTCACAAAATGACTAGTTGACCATCATGATCATTATGTGTAAAAAATAATCGAATTACAGCCTCCCTGGCGTGTGCGGCTCGATACAGGAGATGAATTCATCTTATTTTAGGAGACAAAGAGAATGCCTCCAAAACGTTTTGGGAAATTATAGCTGTGAATAGTATTTGTAAGAGCCAAATTGAAATGAAAGACCTAGAAAATGGATGCTGATGTCTTGACTCCATTTTACCCAAAAGCATTCCAGTTTGTTAACTCAAACTTCATTATCTCAAACAGATTTTCTTTTCATACAGGGAGATAGATGTTATAAGGTATCACAAGGGTTGTTGCAGCCTAATGATTTAGTATCTGGGCTAATAAAATAAAGACTGCAGGTTATTTCCATGTAGGGGTGTCCCTAGAGCTATTACTAATACTGCAATCCTGCTCAACATTATGCCCTTGAGCAAGACACTGGCAGGAAACTCCAGTGGGACTGTCCCTAAAATTAGTGTACTGTAAATTACTTTAGATGCATTTTTTTTTCAACCAACAAGTATAGATTGTAGTCTATTATTATACAGTACTGGTGAGAAGAGGTATTTTATGTGTCACAAAGTGTAGAACAACACTGTCTCTCCCAAGACACAGTTTCTCAACAATTCTAGTGTCAATACAGTTTAATGAGGAGCAGAAACTTTTAGAGAACCATGTGGTGAAAACTTTCACACAGTCTTAACATTGAAGTTTATGGAATAGTGAAACTCATGAAGAAATGTAAAGATCATCTATCAACCCCTGTAATTGTACATATACAGTATATTTTGCATATACTTAATTTAAGTCTGCATAAATTCATTACAGCAAACGCCATCATGATATATACTTACAATTGAAATTGACAAGTTTAAGTTTATATTGTACTTTGCAAATTAAACATTTAATTATTTATCTTTTCATACTACAGTAATAATATATATATATTATTATATATATATATATATTATACAGTAATAGATTATTTATTTTTACCAGGTTTCAATGGCAGTTTATACAGTAATAGGGGAAGGGGGAAATGTAAATATATTATCTTTTTGTTTTTTTGCTTAAACAATTAGCATAAAACATTTGACAGTGAGATTTATTGTCATTAAAAATAATATCCCGAGGCAAAAAAATAAAATAAATGTAATAGTTCTCAATTTTGTTGCTTTTGTTTATATTTTTCCCTTTTTTTCTGAGTGAAATATTACCCAGAAACATTTTGTGAGATTCACAGAGAATATTTCTGTGCCACTTAAATAAAATAAACCATGAATGTAAAGTTGACCATGTGTAAATAATGTTGGTCTGACACGCTCAGAACACCTTAGTAACTGCATAACACACATAGCAACCACACACAACCCCTTAGTATTGTTCTGGGGAGCAAGTTTTGCACACTCTGAGGGCTCATTTTTAGAAAAAAACACAATCCATGTAGAGCACTCCAAGTCTTCCAATTACACTAAAAGAGGCAAATTACTTAAATACTTATATAAACTACTAATGAAGTTTGATATTTAAAATACAGGTCACACTTGTATGTTGTTGGCACAAGAAGATAAACAAAGAGTTATGGATTGCACACTCTGGCCAATCACAGCAACCCCCTGGAGAAATGCAGGTTTCGATGGCACAATAAAGGCCAGGAGACAATCACATCCAGAGGTGAATTAACATACTTTTAGACAGAGCTTTGCTTCACAAACAGATTCCGTGCATCCTAAATATGCCTGTGCTGTATATTGCTACATCATGGCAACACCAATTGGGATGAATGAAACTGCCCTGCCTATACACTGGTGGCAAAACGTTTGGAATAATGTACAGATTTTGCTTTTATGGGAAGAAATTGGTAGTTTTATTCACCAAAGTGACATTCAGCTGATCACAATGTATAGACAGGACTATATTTGAAAAAAAAAAAAAAAAAAAGTTCCCATCAAAAAATCCTCCACGTGCAGCAATATCAGCTTTGCAGATCCTTGTCATTCTAGCTGTCAGTTTGTTCAGATACTGACACACTTCCTGTAGCACTTGCCATAGATATGTCTGTCTTGTCAGGCATTTCTTATGCACCTCACAGTCTAGCTGATCCCACAAAAGTTCAATAGGTTAAGATCCATAATACTCTTTTCCAATTATCTGCTGTCCAATGTCTGTTTTTCTTTGCCCACAATAACCTTTTCTTTTTGATTTTCTCTTTCAAAAGTGGCTTTTTCTTTGCAATTCTTCCCATAAGTCCTGCACCCCTGAGTCTTCTCTTTACTGTTGTACATGAAACTTGTGTTGAGTGGGTAGAATTCAATGAAGTTGTTAGCAGAGGGGTCTATTTCTCAAAAAAAGCTAAAAAAAAAATTGTTCTCATCAGGTGCACAGGTAGCTGTCAAAACCTGTTGGGCATTATTGCCTGCCACACCTCCGCAGGTGCCTTCTGTCCAGCTACGGGGTCATCAGCCAGAAATCACCCATCATACACTGAAAAAAAATAAAAACATATATATTTTTTGTTGAGGTAAATATAGCAGAAATGTCATGTTAATTCAGTGCTACGTTACTTGAGTAAAATGTACAAACAGAGACTAAAATTTCTTGAAAGAGTATTGCGAAGTAAAGTTTACTTAAGAATTTCTTATTAAAGCCATCGAGATTTGGAGTGTAGCCTTTACTTGAAAATATGGTCTGTTAAATTACTAGGAATTTCCGTGTGGAGACTGTTTACTAGTTTTTTTTAAACTCTTAATCACTTGACATCTCTTGGTAATGGGGCAGTGGTCATGGATAACCCCCGCAGCTGGACATTGGATCCTTTTCTATTTCCTCTCTTTCTTGCCTTCCCATCAAGACATTCCTCCTTTACAGTTCATAACATGCGGACAAGGTTAATTGTCCATATGTAAAATGTAATTTATTATCTGTTTCTTTTGATTTTAGAGTAAAAAAGGACCATGACATTTTCTTGACATGCTTTGTGCGAATCACCCTTACACAACGCTCCAATGAAACACAGTTTTGCCAAACTTGTTTTAAACTGACTCTTTTATATTATTGTCATTATCAGTTTCTTTGCATCTCTTTGTTAATGTAATATGTGATGATGAGCACTTTAATTATATGCTAATGTAATTGCACCCAATCTCTAATTAACAGCTAATACATAATTGAAGGATATCAAGCGTATAGCCCTTGGTGAAATCATGCTTTTTAAAAGTAAATAACTTTTAAACACTTTTTTTATTCCTGCATGATGCTAAACTTGAAAATCCATCAAATACATATGCAAAAAAACAATCGCTGCAGCCAAATTCCCCTGATAATTACTATGATTCATCAGTAATCTGCAATGCGGAACTATGAGACTCTTAGACATGCATGTAAAAATTAAGCATTTATGGAATATTTCACCAACCAAAAATATGTAATTATTTACTCACCCTTATGTCATTCCAAACCTTGACAGCCCTAGTCCCCATTTGCTTTCACTATATTGAAAATAGTGGAACACCTTTTTTATTCCACAGAAGAAAGGTTTTGAAATGACATGAGGGTGAGTAAATAATGAAATAACTTTCATTGTTGTGTGAACTATTCCTTTAAACTCCAAGTTAGTTATCTCTGCTCTTTCTCCATCTCTCTCGTCCACCACAACTCTCTGTCCTCCTCCTATATTTCCTGTGTGCCACCCTGAAATGCTGATGCGGCTATAACTGATGAGAGCTGTGTCTCTCTCTTCATCTCCGGCCTGTCAGCTTAGTTTTTGTATAATTATATTAATGGGGTGTGACAGGAGCGTAACATATCAGCACTCTGAGATGAGCAGTCGCCCAGAGCCTGTACGCCAAACGCGTGTCAGCACAACCCCCTTGTCTGCCTGCACACATCTCTCAGTGCTTGAACCGTGCAACGATGGGGTCAACAACGCTTTGGTTTTTATAAAGTGAAACATATGTAAGTTTGTGTTCACACACGTCGTTTCTCTGTCTGTCTTGCTCTCTGTCTCTGTATGTACTGTGTATTCACCCCATTTTCCCTTCTAACACACACACTTTATGCCTCAAGTGCTTAAAAGGATAGTTCACCTAAAAATATTAATTTCAGTCATTTTTTACTCAACCTCATTTTGTTGCAAACTCGTTTGTCTTTCTTCTGTGGGACACAAAATGAGATCTGAAAAAAAGGCAATGAAACTGAATGATGAACGAGACTAACATTCTTATTAAAATCTCTTTTTGCTCTCCATGTAAGTCAGAGACATATGAACTTTCCCTTTAAGTAATGCTGTACTTCTCAGGTTGAAATCTCATATGAACACCTCTCCACTTTTCTCCTGTTCCCTCAATATAGGATAAGGGCTGAAATATTAATAGGTAACTTTTTTTTTTATTTTTATATATAGAGGCTCAGGTATGTAGTGACACCCACGTTTGGTGCAGAAGTGAGATTTCAGGCTGTTAGCCAGTGCATTATGCTTATTGATTGACTGACGCTGACTAGACTGATGGAAGTCTGAGACAGTCTCATCAAAAGATGCCACATACCGAAATTGATGCATTTTGGACTTATTAAAGCAAAAATCCTTTTAAAAATACATTTTATCTTTTAAAGCATGGGTAGTGGCTTGGAATATTAATTATTCTAACTTCATTAGTAGTCATTTGTTTCTTTCAAACTCTCAGACTGGGATGGGCTGTACTTTCGAATTGCTTTAATGGTTAAATTTTTCAGCATGTATGCCAATTTTAACTACAACTAATGGCATTCTGTCCAAGTTAATGACTGTGTATTTGCATGCTCTAAACCATTTAAGCGCATATGACTTTGAAAGGCAGTATTTTCCTAATTGAAATTTCAGTAAGTGTATATTTAAAGTTGTTTATTCCCATTCTGCTATGGCTTTTCAGTGACTGCTTAGGGCGGTATTACAATGATAGTGAATGCACCAATAAGACCCCAAACATTTTTATACAAAGTGTATTATATGAAGCAGCAAGCTAATGCTAATATTAAATTTATGTAATGCCAAAAAATATAATAATTATGTGTTTCTGACTTGGAAAAACTGTATATGTCTTTGTCAAACTTATAATTATGTTGGCAATTTTATCAACTCTCCCACTTAGCTGATTTGACGTCATGTAAAAACAACCAAAAATGTCTGGATCCTTACATCTCTGTTTGGTTTTATCTTACTTTCTTACATTTGTGTCCTGATTTTTCCCTCTTTATATTCTCTTTGTGTCTCTTGACTTATGCTGGATTCTTCCTCTTGGCCACCACCTGTTTAGTTGTGGTGCGTTTCCCGTACAACGATCTAAATAATCCTCAACCACCATTGTATGATGCATCATATGAGATGGGCATCATGCACCTATTTCTTTTATGGGGCACCAAGGTCAACCTTGAGTCAATAGTGGCATTTCCCTCTACATCAGACGTTGGGGTTCCCCCGGCGCACTTGATCACATACACACATCACTCTTCAAAAACGTATAAGAACCTCACTTATGCGTTAACATGGACATGAAAGCTGTGTTCTCCGACAGAAACCGTGTGTGTTAAAGCACTTTCTTAACAGCCTTTAATCCCTTAGATAGCTCACCCAAAAAATGAAAATTCAGTCATTATTTACTCACCCCTGTGTTGTTACAACCCTATATGACTTCTTTTTCTTAACTCAAAGGGAGAAATAGTGAAAATGTTTTGTTCTCATAGATGTCATACAATGGCAGTTCATGGTGACCACATCTTCAAGCTTCAAAAGGGCACAAAAGTATTATTAAGAAGTCTAATAATTATTCCATGAGACTCATGATTGTTATGCATGCATACAACAAGGTGTGTTGCGAAACAAACAGAAATCAAATGTATATTTAGTCAAAATTTTCACTGACCGTTATTCTCCTGTGCACGTTCATGAGTCTGCATGCGAGATTTAGAGATATTTGGACAAGAGCAATAACAGTTATGCACGAGATGGGGGGGGGGCGTTCAATTGAAAACTCATTTTGTTTTGCTTCAACTGGACCACCAGCTATATTAACAACAGTAAAGAAAACATAGTTGCACACAAACCAGAGAACAGAACTTACAAACATTTCTGAAGAGTTTGTGGTGGAAGAATAGATGCATTTTAATGTCCAGCCTTATTTGTTTTACAAATACATTAGTTTAGTTACGTTAATTTTCATCCACACTGGAACTGGGTATTCCTTCACTGAAAATGGAGACTTTCGAAATTGCTCTCAAGTATTGCATACTTCGGAAATGATGATGTTAGGAATCTGAAAACTTAGTTTGTTTGTCAAAAACAGATTGTTGTGGATGAGGCCTCAAGAGTTGAATCTGCGTACTTGTCTAATAATTACGGTAATTCTGACACAGTGTGAACAATGCATACATTTACAGGAGGACGTTCTCCTTGGAAGAGGAAAGGCATGTGATTAGCCAGTATTGGGAAGGTTGGGGAAATCCTGTAATCAGTCTGAGAGAATTGTGTCATTTGCCTGATTTGCAGATTTATTTTGTTTCGAAGGGTTCAAAAATCATTTATATGTTTTAATGTATATGTTTATTGTCTTAGTTTAGCCAGTTTTGATGCCAGTTTTCCATTGACACTGTATATAGGGCCGTGATAACCGCAGATATAGAAAAGAGAGAGACTTAAATATATTGCCCTACAGCGTAAACGGTCGTGCACGGCTTGAACCTTAGAAAAGTTGAACAGCATTTCAACAGTAATTAAAAGAGCTTTTTGGCTGTGCAGTAATGAAATCTCTCTCTCTTAGACTACATATTGATCCATGTTTGCTGGAGGAAAATTCTCAGATGATTAAAAGCTTGCTGATACAGAACTTTCTCTGGACGGCGTATTCTGGTTTCTATCCTGTCAACATGGCAAAGCACGTGTTGACTAAAGTGGTTTGCAAAGCAATATATTTATAATGTAGTGTGCATTATCGGTATATATTTACCATAATTGTGGAGACAAATGTAAATTTCTATGCCTCTCTTTTTTCTAAACATATGGATGACTGTGTATTAAATGGATTTGAATACTAAATCTTGGTAGAGACCTTCCATTTACGCTTGGGCTGAGTAATATATATATATATATATATATTTTTTTTTTTTTGTTAGGCTTTTATATTGATATGTATGTATTTGCTTTGAAACGGCTTAAAAGGAGATTTTGTTTTATTGTTAAATGCAAATTGTAAAATACAGTAAAATGTAGCTCAGAAACATTTACCTATATATTCTACTACAATATTTAAAAGCATGTAAAATGCCACAGACTTTAATGAACATTTTTGAGTGACACAAACTAATCGTTGAACCAACATTTTGAAATGGACAGTTTGAACAAAATGATTCACAGAAATTAATCATGTTTTCCAACTCTATTTTAATTAGGTTTATAGATTAAATTAAAATACTTTTGGATTAGCCCAAAACTAACCAACACTGCCAAAACTAACAATTCATTTCTTAAATTAAAATCTTAGTAATATTTATGATTCCCCTTCTGTCACTCACTCAACGTTGTGCTGATGTAGTGACACTAGGGGTCTCTCTTGAGAGCCTAGGTTACCTCTGTCTTTGAGAAAAGGCCAATGAGAATTGGCAAACAGAATATGCATGTCCCTCCCCCGGACATAAGGGTATAAAAGGAGGGAAGCGTGCATCTGTTCAGACAGATTTTTTTCTTCGGAGCAGAGCGATTGTGTTTCAGCGAGCTGAATAAATCCACTGCTGTTCCACTGACCTCTAACAAGAGGGTATGATGTTGGAGATATGGCACAAGTCAGCGGCTTTTCCTTTCTCTGCACCCCAGTGCAGACTACGCCCCCTGGACGCTTCGAAAGCCACCTAAAAAGTTATTTCTCTAAAAGGGTATATTTCTCTAAAAGAGCAAAGCACTTGGATGTTGAACGTCTTTTTCAAGACACGTCTTTTTCAAGTCGCCCGACCGTCCTTGTGATATTCCTGGATGCGGTCGTTACCTCTCCACTTCAGACGGCCACAGGTGCTGCCTCACGTGTCTGGGCAGAGAACACACCGAGGCAGCGTTTGTGGAGGGTTCATGTTCTCATTGTGAGAAATGTCCGGGGGAGGGGCATGCAAATTCTGTTCGCCAATTCTCATTGGCCTTTTCTCAAAGATAGATGTAACCCAGGCTCTCAAGAGAGACCCCTAGTGTCACTACCTCAACACAACGTCTCGTTCCCTCCATCAGGGAACGGAGGTTACGACAGTAACCAAAACGTTTTGGTTCATTTTACATCACAAACAAAATAACACTGAACATATTCTAAATATTCCTTATCCCACCCCTACTTTATTCTGCCCCAAGTCCAACTTCTGTCACCCAAAACATGCCTAAATCTTTTATAAAAGAAACCACAAAGCTTATTTCAGGTCAGTCTGAAAGGTCATAGCTACTGCTCTCCAGGCATCCGTTCCATCAGTTTCTTTGCATTTTAAGTGGAGAAGAACATAATCAAACCTCCTATTTCATCAACAAGATCCCAGTGAGACACAGCGATACCAGATCAATGCTGCTAACAGTTGGAAACATGACTCACAGACACCTGTTGTCCGCTTTGGCCCTATCAACTAATGTCAATTATACACCAGTAGTTTTTGTGTACGAGGGAAAGAAAGTCATTGTGTATGTATACTCGTGAGACCATTTTGACTCTCGTGTGCTGTTATTGTATAAAAAAACTCAACTAAGCAATGAAAACACTCAATATCACACTTGCCACATCCTCGAATAGTTGAACATGTTCATTTACAACAGTGTCATAGAGATCAACAGCCACTTGTAAAATGTCACTCCCAATATAACTGCTGGTTTTCAACTGCACATGACAAAAATTAGCTCTTTTTCATTGTGTTTTCCAATATGAGTGTGAAATAAACTCATGCACACTCAATAATTGTGCCACTCTTGCATTAAAAAAAAAAACACAAGCAGAGCATTATTCAAAAGGGCCACTGAAATTAATCACTCCATTTTACTAAATTAAAATCAAAATACTTTCTCCTATCCCAGCTTAAAAGGATAGTTCACTCAAAATTCTAAATTCTGTCATCATTTACTCACCCTCATGTTTGTTCCAAACCTATATGACATTCTTTGTTTTCATGGAACCCAAAAGGATATGTTCGGCAGAATGTTAATCTCAGCCACCATTCACCTTTGTTGCATCTTTACCCCATACAATGAAAATTAATGGTTACCAGCTATTTTTTTTTTTTTTAGCTATTTGTGCAAATAACAGAGTAGAAATTAAACTGTACATTCACCTTTGAAATAATGTTGCTTCTATTGGTCTCTTTTATCAGTGGCCATGTGTATATTGACAGCTGTTAGATTTTTTTGTTTATATTGAATACAATCCTTTTCAAAAAGCAAAAATTAGAGGGTTTGTTACATTAGGCTGATGTGATTGATGTAAACGAACATACAACAGTGTCAAAAAATAGCCATCCTTGCAAGCAGTAATATTGGGTGTCCAGAAACACCTGCTGTCATGGCTCAATTCCATTTCCAGGCCTTTTGTTCACCTGAAAGTCGATATCACACCTGCAAAAATACTAATTATAGAGTAACATTCTTACATACAGTTTTGCTTTTAAATTTGTTACATTTCATGACAGCCCCATGATACATATTGTCCATATTTGGCAACATCACTGAGAATATAATATTGAGATATATGGCTATATTGACACAAAAAACACATTCCAGAACCAGGGGACAGATTCACAAAAATCTTAAAAAAATTAAATCTACAAAATTTGCAAGTGCAATTCAGTAAGATCACTCATAAAAAATAGTATTTAAGAAGAATTTAATTCTTAAGAACACTTTGTGAATCCAGACCCAGGGCTTAAAAAAGGGGTGGTGACAGTTGCACTTTATCAGTTGAAATAAAACAAGTGGAAAAATCAAAATCGGTATCACAAGAGCGTTCATAGACCTTTACCACCATTTGTCAACATTAAGTACAATTACAATGGTCTTGAAAATGTGTGTACATCATTTCCTCTTATAAATCCCAAACTTTAGAACACATGTACCTTCATACAAGGTTTTGAACATGTAAATCCTGCACTTTTCTGCTGAGATTCTACGTCAGCTTGGTTTGTTCCGCTTCTGCTCTCCATTTCATGCCCCATTTATTTCTTTGCTTTTCCCCCATATACAGTCTTCCTTTTCTATTCATCGCTTCCGTTTTAAAAAAAAATCCTCTTCTGACATATCAATATTTCCTCACCTTCCTCAACAAAGTAAAGCACAAACAAAGCAATACAAAAGGTGAGAAAATTCACTCGCTCAATGTGAGAGGCACAGCTCTCACACATACATGCACCAACTCCTCCTATTTAGTCCCAGCTCCCTGCTTTCAGACTGTCCATTGTGAGGAGTGATCACTCGCCGAATCTTCCCTCTGTGCGGGATGAAAGTGCAAGGTCAAATGTATCATCCTGACATCACCCAAACATCCATTCTCCAGAGCTTTAACATAGCTTTGCCATTAGATTTCATCCCTTGATATTCAGGTCAACTGTGTATCTGTGCACGCATAAATATTTCAGATTTTCAAAAGTATTTTGGAGAAGTTGTGCAAGATTTTTACCATGGCATTACAGAATCTTAGGATAAACACTGGTCAAATTCTGGAACTTGTTTAATTTTTTTTTTTATACAACAGATAGTTCTGATCCTATATTCTGACTGGATGCACCACATTTGAAGCTGTTGTAAAAATGACAATAAACGCATACCTGTGATCAGAGTCAGAATGAGCTTTATTGCCATGTATGCTTCCATACTTGGCAATATACTTCTATTCAAGATCTATTCTCTAAAAGCAAGTCTAAAAATCGTATATGCTGCTTCTCAGGTGAATGCATCTTTTTAAAGTATTTTTAGATAGTTTAAAATGTTCGTATTATTAATATTATTTTCAACATTCTCAAATAACAAATGTTTCAGTAACACTTTATTTTGATGGTCCCAGGTAGATATTTAACTGACTATAAGTGACTTATCGACTGGCTTGCTATAGCTAGTAAACAGTGTTTCAACAAACATTCAGTAGACTATCAGTAGCCTGTATATAGATCTCTATCAACAACCTACTTACATTATTGTTGAGAACATAAGTTCATTAAAAGGTCTTTAATAAAGATGACCATTAATGTCTTTTCTCATAATGCTGTTGCTGCCATTATATAAAAGCAATTAGCCACTTGAACTTGTGCTATACTGTAATGTTTACCATAAGTGAGGATATTTAAAGCATGTGAAATCACTATAACAAACATCCTCTCATGGCTTATTGATGATTTTATTGACAGACTGATATAAATATTTGTAATGTACAAAATATGGAGACTTGTGTCTCTGCAGAACAAAAATGGGCGCTTCCCAATCAGTGGGCGTTTTCAAACCAGGATTGGCATTTTTCAACCGCTTTACACTATTTGCCTACTACATTCAGATTCCCTACTTTCACTGGATAGTTGAAAAACTCCCATCCCAGTTTAAAAACGGCCACAGATGGGAAACTGCCATTAATGTTCCACAGTATACTTCAAAATATGTCTCAGTTATTGGTAAATGGGAGCCTTTCATAAACTGTTTGTGCTAGAATGTGTCTCAAGCCCTACGGTTACTTTTTAAATTCAGTTTTATGCTAGAGTCATGTTTATTTTACTGTCAGACAGATTTTCCTCCTAAGGTTTCAATGAAAGAAACAAGGAGACCCATGGATCAAACACCAATAGAGGTCCCCTGATCTGTGTTCCAATCGCACATCACCCTCCCTGAGTGTGTTCTGACAGATCAATGCAGCCAGGTCTTTTCAATTAAAAAGACTTGCTGCAGTCTTCCTTGTGTGATTGAATTATTGACACACTTGTGCGACCCAAGAGCTTTAATTAAATCTTGACTGTGGAGTTTTGTCTTTTGTAATGTTTGGCCTCAAGACACAAGCAGAGCACGTTTTGTTTTACCTGCCAATATAAGGCTATATACGTTTGTATGATCAATTTTGGATCTGGTGTTGAAAACTTGTTACATATTTAAGCAATTTCCAAAGTAACAAATAAAATCGTTTTAATTCTAAATCTAGAATTAGAACAATGAGATCACTTTTTTTCTATCAGGAAGACTCGCAGACTTAAAATTACATTTATTTGATGAATGTAAAAAACATAAATGTAATGTCTCTATTTGGCGTAAGCCCCGTCTAATGGTCTGAAGAAGTTGTACTCAGAACCATCATATCCTGCCAGAGATAGGAGGCATAGGGCTAGGAGCCTACCCCCATGCAGGACAGGACTCAACTGGTGGTGGTGGTGGTGGAGGCTACCATGTTGGCACACTGAAACAGAAATATGAAAGTTTGTGAGGAGGATTATAAAGCGATGGCTGATGCATAATTGGTTAGGAGTAACCTAGCTATGGTGCAATGATGTACAGCGAGTCTTCCCGCTAGAACTACACTGTGCTTACATGTCTAAGGGTCTGCTAACCAACCTGAGCCCAAAGGGACCCAACAAACCATCAGGTTTCAGGCTGGGTTCTGGTCAATTTCAAGTATAACTTCAAGTTCAAATCAATGAAAAACTGGCGCAGTTCACACCGAATGTGCTATTGTGAGTGATTGCACTGTTTTTCAAAGTAAACATGCATTGGATGAACGTTTTGGACTGTTCGCTGCATCTTGCAGTTTTTTTCAGACACTTGCACTGATCACCACATTTTTTAAGACACCTTGGCAAGTTAAGAAGAACTTAAGGATATGGCTTCATGGATATGGCCTGTGATTCCATATTATTTGACGTTGAAGTTTCGCTTGCACTGAGACCCAAGAGGTGACTTTGTACCAGGAAGAAAGAGGTATGATCTGGCCAGGAGGAGGAGAAAGAAGCAGATTTATGCTTCTCTGCAGTCCCAGTGTATGTCATTAAAGTCAGGGGTCCGTGTAGCAATTCCGCTCCCGTCCCACCTCCCTTGCCAGACCGGGAAGCCGGACTCTGATCTGATTTATCTGCCCTGTCTCTCAGCACCGACTTTTCCCGCCAATGGGGAAAACAAAGCTGACTAGATTTATGCCTGAAAATGAGATGAGATTCAGCTTGGCAAGAGCACATGGCTCAGTGGTACAAACCACTCCCTTTATGTCCCGTCCCGCCCCGCCCTCCCTTGTGGTTGTCCGTGTGTCCGCTGGGTCCTGCCGTCCCCTCTTCATCTGCTGCTGATGGATGCTCGCTTGTGCTCCGTCTCTAAAAATATTCAGCGCTAGACACGCTGATATTAATTCTCTCTCACAGAGCCTGTTCTCTGTTCGTCTCACTGTGTCCTCTTCCTCTATCCCATTGTAAACTCTTGCCCTCCGCCTTTACCCTTTGTTACTTTAACATCCCTCTTTCTCCTTGCTTGTCTTCTTCTGCGATTTCCTTTTCCAGCTATTCCTATTTCCTCTCACACTATGGGTGAAATCAAACAATTGCTGCACCACTTTTGCATGCATTATTTAGGTGCAAAAACATGTCTAATTCAGTAACCACTGTTTTTATTTTAATAGAAAATACACCTCCTGTTATGTAAATTAGGCTTATTATACTGTAGATTGCAACTTGTTCACAAATCTATATTTGCACTGTCTGCCTGGCACAATTAATGTTGTGCTGTTGTCGCCCATAAAATGCACACAGAATAATTTGAGATTACTAATTTTAAACATTTCAATTTCTCAAATTTTGTTTAAAAGAGATTTTCTAGCAATCATGACAGCAGCAATTTATCAAATGATGATTAAATGAAGGAAAGGAGCTTTATAACAGTATTTAGGCGAGCTTTGTAGTCAAGTGCACTTTTTGCATTTTAAATAGCTGGTTCAGGTACATGCATGACAATGGTGAAGCAAAGCTGTACAGTCCTTGTAAAATATGCCAGATTGTGGAACTAAATTCAACCTGGCACTCAGAACCAGCTTGCAAGATTTGAATAGAGTACAACAGCACCCAACAGCTCTTTCAGCCATCTAGGTTCCGGAAGTATTTTTCCTATTAATTTTTTCAAAGGGATCTAAAAAACCTTCTTTATGCATGAGTTCTAAGCCCTTTATACATGAGTTCTAAGCACTTAACCAAACCAGTCACAACATTACAAACTTTCATTTGAAGCAAAAAGTATTTTAAAAAATTGGACAAAAAGGCAAAGGCAGAAGACTAACCATCTTTTATGCGACGTCTAAATAAATATTGCAAAATTAGAGCAACATTTCTATTGATTGACACATTTCTGCCATCACACTGTATATACTGGTCATTATGCCCAGTCCTTATGTGTATCTCTCTCTCTCTTCTACCCCTATCTCACAGCTCCAGTGCTTTTATTTTATATATAGCACAGGTCGCAAATGGGCTTACCTGTTAGTATCTGTTTAATTTGTTGCAACAGGGTAAATCATGCAGAGCAAAGCAGATTAATCTTCCCATACACACCCAGGTCTGGTTGAGGCTCTTATCTCACAAATAAATGACTCTTTACTCACTAAACATGTTGCATTGTGTAGTTTTGAATGGTCTTGTTTACCTCCAATGTACCCGCTCAGGACTTGATTTATAATGCTTCCCCAACGCTTGGGTTCTTAGAAAGTTGCAATATAATTTTTTTGGTGGGTTCCTGAGGCTTATTACTGTTACCAAAGTAGGAATTACATAATTACCATTACTTTGATACCAAGTCAACATTAAAATGTAAAAAAAAAAAAAAACAATACTAGTATTTCTGCAGTATCAGTAGAGCAGAGTCATCATCTGCAAACCAGTTCTTTATAGACATGTATGACACAACAATGACTACCTCAATTTCTGGATGGATAATTTGATGGGAATGCTCATGGACATCTTCAACCAATGTTTTAAAGCTTTACAGTCAAAGTTGTATTCAATAAATTATTGGCATTCAATATGGCCTGCCACTCTCTGGATGGAAAAATGAGTGTCACGTCATTGACCCATTTTGCTACTGAAATCTTGACAACCCTATACCAAAGTATCCTCCTTCAGTCTCCATGCCCCCCAAAATTCTGTTTGAAATCCACATGAATCTTATTTCTGTTAGCATAAAATGCAAATGATTCAACTTTAAAACTTTAAGGTGGATCTGCGGGCAGTTTGAGCCATAAGACAGAATTTACAATCACTGCTTTCTGAACTAAGTTTAGACTTAGACTTAGAAGACCTTGGAACAGTCAAAATGTTGTCCTCATCTCCTTTTCCATCACTCTTTCATAGATTAATGATGCGCATCGCGCCGACATCTTTCAAATCTCAAAATAGGAGCCGAGCTTTAAAAATAGTTTTTTCATGAGCCCATTCCAGCTGATCTGTGAACTCGCGATCATTTTTAATAATGCGCTAATCATTACAGAGACTCATAAACTCCAGCACCCACTGTGAAGGCAGGGCGAGTGGGGAGTGTATCAGTTCAGCTTTTGGCAGCTGTTCGGAGGCCAACAAATACAGCAGCCAAAATGCAGTGGCCGTTATAAATGGTCCTGCCCTTCAGAGAAAGATAGCAAGGACTTCAAGACTGCTGGAGACAGAAAAAGGAGGAAAGAGAGAGAGAGAGAGAGAGAGAGAGAGAGAGAGAGAGAGAGAGTGAGAGAGACTGTACCACCTGGCTTGAGAGTGCTGTAGCTGGGCAAAACATATGCCGATGACCAGAGGAATCTTGTCAGCATCTGGGTGATATAGCCGCCCATAGTGCAATGGACGTTATGCACAGCTGCAGCTGTATAGCCATTATCAGCTTCCAGTGTAAGGAAACTAGGAATATGCAAAACTACATATCTTTGAAATGGACTAGTTTACAGTACTAATCTGTTTGAAGGAAGACCTGTATAACTAGGCTGGTTTTGGGTTGACCTGACCCCAATCAGACACATTTTTCAGTGCAAAACTCAATGCAATGGACAAAGATGTCAGTCTGAATGTGTATGGCGGAAGCTGCAGTGCTTTAAAGGGGATTCATTTAAAGGCACACCCTTTTGCTATAGAGTCAGTGTTTGGTGTAATCAGATTCAAAAGTTCTGTCTTTAAGTTAAGATAATTATGTTTCTTGGGTTATGCATGTTTCTTAAATAATAGTTTTTGATTTGTTTTTGGTGATTCGCATTCTTCGTAAATATGGCTATCTACTGGGCAGGAAGAATTTGTAGTAAAAAATAAATAAATATTGATCTGTTTCTCACCCACACCTGTTGTATCACTTCTGAAGATATACATAACCACAGGAATCGTATGTATTAATTTTATGCTGCCTTTATATGCTTTTTGTACCTTCAAATATCTGACCACCATTCACTTGCATTGTATGGACCTACAGAGCTCAGATATTTTTCTAAAAATCATTGTTTGTGTTCAGTCATATACATCTGGGATGGCATGAGGGTGAGTAAATGATGAAATAATCATAATTTTGGGGTGAACTACCTCTTTAAAGCATGTGTGCTAACCACTAGGCAACAGCTCGGACAATCAAACGCAAATAAAATTAATAAAAATTAAGTGCTCAAATGTACTCCCTGCCGCCATTTCTAAGTATGTAAAAGGTCAAAGGTCAGAAACTGCACCGATTTGTAAAGATAAATCATTTAAAATGACTAAATCCAAACAACATTTGCAATGAATGTTAAATGGAACGCAATTCATAGGATATTCAAGTGCCTCGGTTTCTTTGGCAAAACTATAGAGAATATGCAAACCCCATCGTCTAAGATGCAAAAAAAAAGAAAAGAAATTCAAATAAGAGTGTATGTACCTGTGTTTCAGTGGTTACAGGGACAGTGTGCTATAATTTTCGAGTTACACCTCATCAGCCATTCCTTCAGACTGCTTTGCATCACAGACTTATGGCCGCGGTTCTGAGGGGATAAGGAGCGTTCAGCACTTTGCGTTTAATCAGTCTGTCCGTGAAGGTGACATTTTCAATTGATCCGCTGCAATTTACTTCGACGAGTGTCAGGCCTATTTTCATCCACTGCTGTTTTAAGGTGCTCAGCAGTGCCTGCGAAGCCACTGTGTGTTTTTGGAATATGAGAGTCGGTCTAAACTGATGGGGCTTTAGGTAACTGCGCCTTATCCTGGAGCCAGGAGTGTGTTTGCTTATGTTTACCTTTGTGTCATTGTGTGTGTTTACCTGTTTGTTTCTTTGTTTGTTTTAAATTCTTACCGTCTTGAATATTTTGCTAGATTTGCAGTCTGTTTCCAAGGCGATGAGTTAATTTAATTGCTAATTGTAATAAGTCCTCGAGCTGATGATGAGAAGGGAACAATTAATGTGCTGCATCACAAACATATGCAACAATGATGATTTTACTAAAATAAGACAAATATAAAAGGTTACATGGTGACATTTTCAGTGTTCACCCAAAAATGAAAATTTTGTCATATGCCCTCATGTTGTTCCAAACACGTATGACTTCTTTGAAAACAACAATTATTTTTGGCATTCCATTTGGTGACAGCTTTGGCGCAGAAATCACACACTTTTACGTCACATCAGAGATAATCATCAAATACCTCAATATTCTTTCAAAATTTAAAAATGCAAACAATTGTCATAATTGCCATGACAACATCTGTGTTGCATCACTGCAGGGTTTCAAATAAGACAAAAAAAGCTGTTTATGTGTGTGTGAGTGTGTGTGTGTGTGTGTGTGTGTGTGTGTAGATAAGGTGCATATCTTTGTCGCCAGAGTGACAGTATATTATTGTGTTCCATCAACACCTCCAGTCACTGCTTGATGCTTATATTGTTTGTGGACCGCATAACTCACTGGTCAAAAAAGTGCCCCTTGAGCCAATATGACACATGGACCTAGGCAACCATCCCTATAACTGTTTCTCTTACTAAAACTCCTATTGCATATGCTGTGTATATATACAGGTATATACTGAAATACCACAGATAATGTATCCAAGAGAATTATCTAAAGTCAACATCTATTGTATTTTTATTTTCAGTAGTCTTATAATTTGAGCTGACAGATGATTCCAATTTATTATTGAATTAAAGGAATATAATATAATTTATGCTTAATCAAAAGCATTTGGGGAATAAGGCCGATTACCACAATAACTTACTATGAATCGTTCCTCCTTTACATTAAAAAGAAAAAGAAAAAATCGAGGTTGCAGTTTGGCACTTAAAATGGAGGTTAATGGGGCCAATTTTCAGAGGGTTTAAGGGAAGAAATATTATAATTATAAAAAAAAAGCACTTACATTAATTCTTCTGCTAAAACGTATGTAGGCCTATTATTAGAGCTTTAAAGTTGTTTAAATCTAAATTTGTATAGTAGCATTAGCATTTTAGGTTTTGTTGACATTCCAACGTCATGGCAATAAAGTCATATGTGGCTATACTTTGAAAGAGTATTTTAACGTTTATAGATTGGCCTCATTCACTTCCATTTTAACCTGTTGATACGCACCCCCTTTTTGAGCACAAGCCATGAAAATGACATACCTGAACTTAAATGGTTCTATTTACTGGACCCTTCGGAGTATGGACACAGTTGTAGTATCTTTTGAAAGAAGACACTTTGGGCTTTATTTCCCAAGTTCAGAATTAATATGTTGTTATTTTTTAAAGTTAGAGAAGCTGAAGTTTATAGTAATGGAAGTATTTTGTGCTGAACATGTTTTTATAAACAAAACAAAAAAACAATAATAAAAGTGCCAAGACAACCCAGAAATACAATGTTCTCAAAGCCACAAGTCTATAGAAGTTATGTTTCAAATTTGAAGATGATCTAACAAGAAATGAGGTTCCTGCAAGCTTTTTTCTCTGTAAAATCACTGGAAGCATACAGAGTAAAATTAAGGCTCCACCTCTCAAGACAACACTAAATCAGACTGCACTGCTTGGCTATTATGAATAAAACTATGACTCTTTTTTTAAAATAGACTTTGGAGACAGGCTCATTTTGTTTATGAGACTCTAATATATAAGATCATATACAGTTTTACAACATGAATGCTGCTCAGATCGCATAGTTTGTTGAAGAACGATGACGAAGGGTAATTCTTTCAGGCGAGATCTCACGTAAACAATGGAGAATATATCAATATTTCTCAGATTTATCACTTTTATAGACAAAAAGTGCTATTGGATGTTTTTCAATGAACGCTTAATGGATGATTTTAATTGTACTCCTGGCACAAATAACTAAATTGCTGTTTCTGGAGCATTGCTATCGTGAAACAGAGATCGGATATCAATGTTGAACCCTTAGACCTTTGAAAAGATGTATAATTTGCAAACATTAAAATATGTTTATAGACAGTAAATTATATATTAAATATAAGCAGGGTGACATTACTACCGCATGCGGGGGATTGTGTATCAACGGATTAAGTGCCTCACTGTAACCCAGATCTTTGCTTTTTTTAAAGTCAAACTGAATGTTTGTGGTAATTAACATTATGCCACAAGTGCTGCCAGTTGAGCTTGACTTGTATTGAACACGGGATGTTCCTTTACATATACATATATTTGTATAGAATTCAGATTTAAATATATTGCATTATTTTTGCAGATGAGTAAAGTATTTTTTGGCCAACACAAAAAGTGGCTTTAAATGTCAATATATTGTTTATTTTAAACATAAGCTTACATTCTTCAGCAATCAAGCTGTCCTGTTCTTACAAGGTGCATACTTTTTAAATATTTTGTCGGTCTATGTACATATGAGTCAGACGGACACTACTGGACCATCTATCTAAGGATAGTTTGAACAAAAGTTTGTATAAAACAGCTTTTTTTTATTATGATTCATGATTAGTAACAAAATGCTTCAATTACAGTGTGCCGAATTATCGGCCTGTGTCTTTCTCACCAGGAGCGCTGCAGGCAATGTGAATCTCATTTGGGTCAGTTTGTATTAAGAGCCGAGGGTGAGTGGGATGGACAGGCTGTCTAGTCCATCCAGCTGGCCTCAGATCAGTGGTTTCAGTAGCTGCTGGGTGTCGGACACCAACTAGAAAGCAGGCTGGAGGTGGCACCACCAGTTTAAATCACACTAGTTTCTCTGTCCCATCTTTTAGCAAGCTGTTCAGATCCAGTGATGTTAATTAGTGCTGCTATTTTGACTGTAAAACAACTGATACCGTTATTTATCTCTAGTGTTGGGGATGCTACCTTGAGTTGAAACTGTAATTTGCCAAACAAGCTGCTCATAATGGAAAACTACAATCAGTCTACTCATCAAATTAGTCAGCTGTTAAAAAAATGTAACTGCTGTACACTGAAGCTCCCGTTCAAAACAACATTCCAAATAAATTATTTGTTCTTGTTTATTATCATGTAGAGGCGCATGCCATATTGATAATTATGTTAAGAAATTCAAGAGCAATAATATATGCCTTATTTGTTTTTTTGTTTTTTCTCCATTGACATGGTAGAAAAAATAAATAATATTCCACTTTTTAACAAATCCGACACAAAATCCCACACTTGAATTGCATCTATGTGATCATCACAGAATATTTTTTTTAGGGAGTTGGAGTAAAATCCAGAGTTGAATGTATTTAGATGTTAAAGATGTGTCTGGAATTTATGTTTGCCAAAGTTATCTCTATATTCTTTGAGTTGATTGTGGATAAAATTAGATGGCGACAGCCCTGTGGGCACAGGCTTGAATGCACATATGAATAATTTCGCACATATAATCAAACCGGTGTCACAATCACAAAAATATCTTTATTTTGTTTGGTTGCAAACATTCAGAAAATCACAAAATAAAAATTTAAAGCCGTTACCGTTGGCACTGACTGTTTTGATGCAGCAATGCGGTAATGCTTTCTAAAGTCAAATAAAAAATGTATAAACTAGTTAGTCCACTTGAGCCTTCTCCCATTCCGTCTATCACTCAATTTCACCACTTTTGGTGCAAGGTTTGGTTTTTACAACATCTATTCTGTGACTCAGAATCCCATGCTGGATTGCAATGAAAACAATATGGCGGCGTGCATATGTTGGTAGCAATCATGTTCGCAATAGAATCTAATCTATCATAATCAATCATTATAAAGATCTAAAATATCCAAAAATCACATTATAAATTTGATAATATATAATGTGTCCTCCAGTGCATCTCCAGTGCTGTGAATTGAAAGGTGAGATTGTTTTTTCATTACAGTTCACATTACCTCCTGAGACCCGAGCATGACTGCTGTGTGCCTAAACCTGAACTTTTGGTCAGATAGAAAGCAATAGGACATCACCTTGTGCCAAATTTAGTGAATGACTTGTGCTGACTGTTCGAAAAGCACCTTATTTTCATCCTAACTCCATATAAAGCCTCTGAAAGCAAAAAAAATATTCAGTTGTTGGATAAATACATGTATTCTCAATGTGAAAATGCACAGTGAATATAGGAATTCATTTACTAATGTTAATGAATAGAACTGTATTGTACAGTGATAGAAAATAACAGAATTTATATTAAAATAGATTTGTTGATGTGATGTTATTGGGGCACTGAAAGCAAATTAGTAGAGAGAGGGGTGATAGGTTACAAATGCGGGACTTTTATCAGTCATAATAATCAAATATCGTCAAGTTCCTCTTTGCATTAGAATCTTTATCTAGACTTGGAGTATATCAGTTAGTTCTCAATTATACGGGTTGGCAGGCATTTGTACCGCAGTTCATCTGATTTTGAAGTCTACCGATGTATCTGAAGTATATGGTTTAGCAGAATCAATTACACAGGCAGAGGCACAACCTTGGCAAATGCACCTGTATGCGCTCTGTAGATGGATACGGCTCATTGGACAGAGCAGCACGAGCGCAAAACTCATAAGGGATGACGTATGGGGCATTCATCCAAAAAAGGTTGAGAACAGTATTCAGTCGGTTTAAATTACTTTAAATTATGCGTTGCATATACAGTTGCAAAGCCAAAATACAGAGTAAACTCATGAGTTTGTGGGGTCACATGAGGATAAAGAACTCACTCTGGGGGATCTGTCAGTACAGGAAAAACTCATGTGCGAAACGGTTCAGATCTGTTCATTTAGATTAACATCCAAATTAACAAGTTACAAGTGAGACAGAAAATGAGAAAATGTTGTGTTTGTCCTCGCTACACTGCTACTTTTTGGAAAGCTGCATTATATCCTAAAGTCATTAACTACTGTCACACACCTGGAAAATATTCTCCATTTCTCTCTTTCCCTCTCATTCTCTCTATTATCCACGCTCTGTTCTCTGAATGCTTCATGTAAGTGGACACTCCACAGGATTCACATACGTTCATGTATTCAAGTTCGTCTCGGCCATCTTGATTATCATGCAAATCTGTTACTCCCTGGTACTTCATCCAGGCAGGGAATAAAAACAGCCATATTTTACAGAGTTGACATTAATATGGTAAAAGTGGATTGCGCAAATCTATTGAAGTGAGGACAGAGCTGGAATGCATTATTCAAACATGCATGCTTTGATGCATAAACAAGCCCTAAAATTAGAGCATGCAGGATAATCTAAGATGCTGTTTTTCATGGATGTGAGGCAGTGTTGCAATATTGCTCACATACCTTTTCTATATTGAGGGCTTTCCTTTTCTCTTTATTTCTTTCTTTTTTTGTCTCCATTTTCTGTACATATTTGTATTGGTAAAATACTCAATCCCCATAGGAGAAAAAAATAACACTTTAATTTCTCAGTTGTTCCTCCTAGAATGCAATGAGATTAAAGGGAGTGCAAATGGAGACTTTGAAGTCTATAAGGCTACTTCTCGAGTTTTTCTTTTCTCATGTGTTCTCTAAGTGAACCAGCTGTATTTATTTATTTAAATATTTGTATTATATCAGTTGTTGTCTGGCGTAGCCATGGCTCAGGTGAATTCCTCAGGCAACCCTAAAGGGGCCACTGGTTTCAGAGGGAAGAAATTCACTCTTTCCATCTGCATTTGCTGCTAGCTCCAAGACATGACCCCTGAGCACAGGACACTCGATGTGTCTGTCACAGAGGAATTGTTCCAGCTGACAGATCACCACACTTTGAAGCCAAAGGCTCTGACACTGCAGAGTTATAGATCTGGAAAAAAGAGGTGCCAACATTAAAGGATTGGGATGACTATTCTGCCTTTGAAATACAGGAATTTCACTCTCGTTCTATGATAAACACAGGTCATAACTTTGCATGTGACGATCTCCCATGGCAACCAAATTGCATTTAAATAAAGTGTTGAGTATCTAAATCAAAATTTAGTTTTCATAGGCAGAGAGGGCTGAGTAAACGTATGCTGCATTCTAATGGAAAGTCTAATGTATAATTTATTACGACTAAACATGTAATGCATAAGAATGGTTGCAATAATTATCAAAAGAAATCAAAGTCTGGCAAAGTCTTTGATGAAGCATGTACACTACACACACACACAAAACTATATATATATATATATATATATATATATATATACACAGGCTTTGCACCCTAATATTTAATTAGTTCCGAGAAAGTTATGGGGCTCATGTGGGATGTAGACAGTTGTTTTTAGTAAGTAATAAGCGTTGTAGTTGTGTTTATGGTTCTGTTTAGATTTATCCATTCTGTTTTGTGTTAAATGATGGTGTTTTATTTAGTCACCATAATGGAGATTAAGATAAACCTTGTTCTAAAAATATTTGCTCTCTCTTTAGCTTACTGTCCAAAATATAAAAATAAATATTATCTCTATTAGCATCAAATTGTAGGAACCCTTCATTTTTGGCTACAGTTGTACCCTGCCGGACAATGCACTGGAATTGGAGACCTAAAAAGATAATTTGAAGCCTACTGTGTATATATACTGTGGCAGCCAAAAGTTTGGAATAATGCACAGATTTTTCTTTATTTTTGGAAGGATATTGGTATAAGTGGCATGCGACTGATCACAAGGTATAGTCAGGACATTAATGATGTAAAAAACAGCACCGTCACTATTTGAAAACGTAATTTTTTATCAAATCTAGACAGGCCCCATTTCCAGCAGCCATCACTCCAACACCTTATCCTTGAGTAATCATGCTACATTGCTCATTTGGTACTAGAACATCACTTGCCATTATATCAAACACAGCTGAAAGCTCTTTGGTTCATTAAATGAAGCTTAACATTGTGTTTGTTTTTGAGTTGCCCAAGTATGCAATAAACAGGCATGTCTTACGGTCAATATTAGGTAAAAAATGGCACAAAAAAGAAACAGGTTTCTCTAGAAACTCATCTTTCATTCATTGTTTTGAGGAATGAAGGCTATACAATGCTTGAAATTGACAAAAAACTGAAGTTTTTTTACATTGTGGGAACAATTTGTTGGTCCCCATGAGGAAAACATCTTATAAATCTAACTAAATTCTGCTCTTTGCAAGTGTAAAAATGCAGAAATGTTTCTGTGAGGGTTAGGTTTAGGGGATAGAATATAAAGTTTTTGCAGTATAAAAACCACTATGTCTATGGAAAGTCCCCATAAAACATGGAAACCCAACAAGTTTGTGTGAATGTGTGTGTGTGTATATATATATATATATATATATATATATATATATATATATATATATATTTAAACAGATGCTTTTTCAAATTGTTTTAAAAGGAGTTTAATATTTCACACCAAAGTATTTATTCCAATTTATCCTAAAGCCATTCAAACAAACAGCAATTGTTATAGCACCAATGAGACGCGGTGTTTACACTTTTCTGGGAAATCAACCTACAAATTGTTTGCTTATAGTTGTCTCTCCATATTAAGATGGCACAGGAGAAAGCATTTGAACAAAAACTACAAATTAAAAAAAGCAACAACACTCCTCAACTACCCATATTGATACGGGTTACTGTGGTTTATATAGTAGCTGCTCGGTATTCACATCCAGTCCTAGAATTTCACTGACCCCATGTTAACCCTGTTGTCTCAGTTTCACATTATCACCTCCTAAGACTCCATTTAAAGAGTTATTAGAGCAATGGTCCAGAGAATTACATGGAAGCTTTTCCATAATATGTATGCAAGGCTCAACTCACAAAAAATATGAGATATGTTAAATGTGATCATAATTTGATGAATTCCAAATTCATATGTGTTTGTGTGTATCAAACTCTGTTTTTGTATGCAAGCCACTAACGCCATTTATATTTTTCCTGTGTTCAAATATCAAACACCAGAGCCCCAAACACCTCTGATCTTTGAGAAAAGGATAATGGGAATTGGCGAGTGGAATTGCCACTCATGACACTCCACCATGCCACTCATGCCACTCCACCAGATATACGGGCATAAAAGGAGCTGGCACGCAACCACTCATTCATATTTTTTCTTCGGAGCTGAGCGGTGTTGAGCAGCGAGCTCCACTGCTGTTCCATTCACCTCACACACGAGAAACGTTTGCTGTTGGATATACTGCATATTTCAGTGGCTTTCTCCCCCTAGTGCAAGACTAGTGCAGAGTACACCCCTGGGCACTTCGACAGCTGAATGAGTATATATTCTTACAAAAAAAAAAAAAAAAAAAAGAGTATATTTTCTTCTAAAAGAGTATGCACTGATGGAGTGACTTTCTGCGGTTCGCTTTGTAGGGCTTTCTATACGAAAGTCACAGAGGCAGCCCTTGCCCCACTAAGGGAAGTGGGCATTCGCATCCTCAGTTATCTCAATGACTGGCTGATTCTAGCTCACTCTCAAAACCTGTTGTGTGCGCACAGGGAACTGGTGCTCAGGCACCTCAGCCAGTTGGGGCTTCGTGTCAACTAGGAAAAGAGCAAGCTCATCCCGGTTTGAAGCATATCTTTTCTTGGGATAGAGAACAGCGGTCCCACTGAAACAGTTTCCGAGGCTCCTTGGGCATATGGCATCACTCGGGTTGGTGCATATGAGACCGCTCCATTGTAGATATGCCTTGCCCCCCCCCCCCCCCCCCCCCCAATTACCCATTCTGATTACTTGAATGAGAAACATAGCTCATACATTTGATGCTAATATAAATGTTCAGTCTGTATCAAATAAATTTCAATGTCCAAGAAATATACCATTCATGATGACACTAATGAAGGTCCAAAGGGCATATTAAGTAATTTTGAGATGGAAAAGCCAAGAATGATATGGTTTCTAAGAAAAGACAGGCTTTTTTCTTCCTATGGTAGAAAAAAAAGGATCAATAAATATTAAAAGGCACAGGATCCTCCATCATTTATGAGCAGGGATAGATCTATTTTTTTTATCTTCCTAAAAATATTGGAAGCTTTGGTGTCTGAGAAAATATCACAGAACAACCAGTGGATGAGACATAATCTGCCATTTAATACAGTAGTTTATAGTTATTTTTCAAATTGGTGCTATCTTTCTGAATAAATAAATGTATTTTTACAAAGATAATTAAATTTTAACCTAAGATGTCAAAAAAATATTTCTTCCAGCATAAAAAAACACTTAGAAATTTAGTATACAAGTTTACTTAATCAATTTATGTTGGGATTTATATAACTATATTTAATATTTATAATAAGACATAATACATGCCATTTTACAGCAAAATATTGAAAAAATAATATATTTTTTAGATGTCAGTTTAACTAATTAATGGTAAAAATGTATAGTATGTCTAACAAGAGATTACATGTGCTTTTACAGTAAACTTTAGTTTAGTTTGTTAAAATCACAGTTAAAAACAATAATTGGGTATTCCCAGAATTCCCTGCATGAGCCATTACATTTCATAGTATGTTATGGAAAAAACATTTAGTTATTTTTTATATCTGTTATGTACAATGGGGTTTCTATGCTATATTTTATGCAGTTTAGTTCATATTTATTACATCATTGAGTTACCGGGATGGTGTTTTGTGTTTGTGTGAGTAACTGTGCACTGTCTATGCATGCGTATTAATTTAATTATTGTTCCTAGAAAGGTCACTCATGATGAACTTTAAGTCATCATGTGACCTTTTGCAGTTACAGTGTTTAACATGTAGACTAAAAATAGATACATAAAAAGCATATAAAGTGGAAAATAGATATTTGTAATTCTCATATTTGAAGTTTTTAAACATTTAATAATATAAACGATAGTGAAATGTACATTTACGGTATTTTACTGTGTGGGGTTTTTCCCAGCATGCTTGGCACGAGACTGAATGGGGAGAGTAAATGTTAAAATTAAGAGCAATCGTATGTGTTTTGGTGAGAGATGAATAAAGTGTGTATGTGGGGGTGTCTGTTATGTTGAGATTTAGAACAGTTTCTGTAATGTTGGAGTTTTGGGGGTTACCACTGTGGAGTCGAGCTTGAGCTTAAAAGGTCCTGATATGAAAAGTTTCTAAATCTAAGCATAAATGAATTTAAAAATAATGGTGGAGTAAACCCACTTAAACACTTAGGTTTAAAAAACTTCTTGTTTTGTTTGTTGGCAAGGCACAATAACTACAGTGAAAATATGATGTTGCTGTTTTAAAATCAATGGTCTAACAATGTTAATTAGTTAATGGTTGAAAGACCTATTTCATTTTGCAGTCTAAACATTTTAATTCACTTCACAGTCTAAAACTGTTATTTCAGTTCATGGTAAAAGTTTGGAAGCTATTGGTCATGCATTTACAGTTATTTTACATAGTTTTTTTGTTGTTGTTTATTTTAAAGTGTAAGCCTCAATCAATTAATTGTATCTCTAAGCAATAAATGTCAAAATTACTCAAAAACAATATGAAGGAGCCTTGATATATACAATTAGATACTCATTTGTATTTGCTTTTACTCTGAATAATAATTCTGTTTTCCAACAGGTATTGGGCTAATTATGGATTTCTAATACAAAGAATCAGAAGTTGGTGATTTTTTGGGGGGGATTTACTTGAGTCGTATTTGAACTATCGCCAAAAGGTAAGCATTTGTTTCTACCTGGTAACTACTGCGAACTCCACTGACTGAATGTCAATTTAAAGGTTTCTTAAGTAACCGCTGTGCTGATGCAGCCACTGAAAATGGTGTCATTTTGATTTGATCAGATGAAATATGCTGGAAAAAAAAATATCAGTTCATCTTCAGAACCCTGATGTTTCCAGCTTATTATGTCTCATAGCTCTATTGGAAATGTTCTTATTAAGACAAAAGAGAAGGTCTTGGATAACTGTTAATTGCATTCATCAAATGCTAATGCAGATTAACACCAGCATAACTGTTGAGCTAACAGCTGTTTCCAGCACCAAAAGGCATCAGTGGGCCTATCAGATACAATCTTTTCAATAATTATCCCACTATCTGGTTAAACAATGACAATAGTCATTCAATTTTAGAGCTCAAAATGCTGTTGCATAACTACGGAAGCGTATTGCATTCACTTGAGAAAAAAAAATCTGCTCTGTTTTTCTGAATTAACGACTTAATTATCTCAGAATTACGAGATAATTTTTCATGAAAAAAATTTTTTTTGCTCTGTTTTTCTGAATTAACGACTTAATTATCTCAGAATTACGAGATAATTTTTCATGGAAAAAAATTTTTTTGCTCTGTTTTTCTGAATTAACGACTTAATTATCTCAGAATTACGAGATAATTTTTGCTCTGTTTTTCTGAATTAACGACTTAATTATCTCAGAATTTCAAGTTTTATCCGGTTTTATTTTACTTTGGGTCTGAGACATTGGGAGATACTGCTGTCTTTAAGTAATATAAATGGTATTTTTATTAGTGCGTCAACTTTGCGCAGACACCTTAAGACTTTGCGCCTGTTCAGACGAAAAGAACATTCTGATCTGCTTGACATTGCTGTGTTTCTCCATGTTCAGTTGAACCGATATGGTATGCTTCACGGATATAAGATGATGCATCTGAAATGCATTCAGGCTGGCTACGTGGTGACACAAGAGACAATCAGGCAATTGTTGAAAATACTGTAGCCTCTGTCCCTAAGTCTGAGCGAATTCGGGTGGCTGTCCCATTCCTTGATAACACCGCATCAATAAAGTATCCAGCGATGACCTTGGGATCACTACTTGTAGAGTATGCATGTAGCCATATCACCATTCGTGAAAACCCGTCGATTGCACCATTGATGCAGATCCCATATAGTTTGAGTTTATCATATGAATCAACATGCCATAAAAAGTTCGGGCCTGGATTATGATACAAACGTCGCCGAAGACGATTCCGGCGCCTCAGTTGCACTCCATGGGGATCCAGTATTTTCAACAATTGCCTGATTGTCTCTTGTGTCACCACGTAGCCAGCCTGAATGCATTTCAGATGCATCATCTTATATCCGTGAAGCATACCATATCGGTTCAACTGAACCTGGAAAAACAGAACAAAATATTTTTTTTAATGAAAAATTATCTCGTAATTCTGAGATAATTAAGTCGTTAATTCAGAAAAACAGAGCAAAATTTTTTTTTTTCATGAAAAATTATCTCGTAATTCTGAGATAATTAAGTCGTTAATTCAGAAAAACAGAGCAAAAATTTTTTTTTCATGAAAAATTATCTCGTAATTCTGAGATAATTAAGTCGTTAATTCAGAAAAACAGAGTAGATTTTTTTTTTCTCAAGTGAATGCAATACGCTTCCGTACATAAGAGAGATCTCACAGTTACATTAAGTGTTTTGGACTGTTTATGAGTCTCTGTTGAGTCTGAATAAACAAATAGATAAACCGTTGCACCAAGAATGCAATCAGTTAAATTTGTTTGCATTGTTTGCGATGAATGGAACTGTTTTATCCTGAGGCTTGTTTTAATTTGCACTACTGTGAATAAAGAGTAATGTAGGGCATTTTGTGTTTTTTGGATATAATTTATTCTTGAGGAGATAAAGAGATGCTTTATTGAAAAGTCCACATCTAATCTGATACACAGAGATTAACTTTTTTTTTTGTTTGCTTCTCAACCTCTATAGAGTCTGTAAATGCTGTTTAAATATATAGTTTTATTCCTGACATTAGATATTTCTATATGACGTTGAAAACATTCACTGTCTTATGTCTGTTAGGATCACTACTTTATTTTAAGAATGTTAAATGTCAGAATAATAGTAGAGAGAATTATTTATATTAGCATTTATTTCTTTCATCACATTCCCTGTGGATCAGAAGTTTACATACACTTTGTTAGTATTTGGTAGTATTACCATTAAATTGTTTGTACTTGGGTCAAAACATTTTAGGTAGCCTTCCACAAGCTTCTCACAATAAGTTGCTGGAATTTTGTCCCATTCCTCCAGACAGAACTGGTGTAACTGAGTCAGGTTTGTAGGCATCCTTGCTCACACATGCTTTTCAGTTCTCCCCACAAATTTTCTATCGGATTGAGGTCAGGAATTTGTTATGGCATACCTTGACTTTGTTGTCATTAAACCATTTTGCCACAACTTTGGAGGTATGCTTGGTGTCATTGTCCATTTGGAAGACCCATTTGGAACCAAGCTTTAACTTTCTGGCTGATGTCTTGAGATGTTGCTTCAATATATCCACATAAATTTCCTTAATCATGTTGCCATCTATTTTGTGACGTGCACCAGTCCCTCCTGCTGCAAAGCAACCCCACAACATGATGCTGCCACCGCAATGCTTCACGGTTGGGATGGTGATCTTCGGCTTGCAAGCCTCACCCTTTTTCCTCCAAATATAAAAAACGAAATTATGCCGAAAAAGTTAAATTTTTGTTTCATCAGACCAGAGGAAATTTCTCCAAAATTAAGATCTTTGTCCCCCATATACACTTGCGAATTGTAGTCTGGTTTATTTTATGGTGGTTTTGGAGCAGTGGCTTCTTCCTTGCTGAGCAGCCTTTCAGGTTATGTCAATATAGGACTTGTTTACTGTAGATATAGATACTTGTCTACCTGTTCCCTCCAGCATCTTCACAAGGTCCTTTGCTGTTGTTCTGGGATTGATTTGCACTTTTTGCACCAAAGTATATTGATCTCTTGGAGACAGAATGTGTCTCCTTCCCCAGGCTGCGCGATCCCATGGTGTTTATTCTTATGGACTATTGTTTGTACAGATGAACGTGGTATCTTCAGGAGGTTGGAAATTGCTCCTAAGGATGAACCAGACCATTTTTTTTCTGAGGTATTGGCTAATTTCTTTTGATTTTCCCATGATGTCAAGCAAAGAGGCACTGAGTTTGAAGGTTGGCCTTAAAATACATCCACAGGAACACCTCCAATTCAGTACACCTCCTATCAGAAGCTTATTGGGTAATTGCTTTAACTTTTAAAGTTACATTTGTAAACTTTTGGCCACCAGTGTGTGTGTATATATATATATATATATATATATATATATATATATATATATATATATATATATATATATATATATATATATATATAGTATGAAAATCAGAATTGTATTGTTTGGACATTTTATTCAGTGTACAAAATGTGCTGGACAATTAATGTAAATTATAGTTTAAACCTCTTTCAAAGCAAGAACTCATGAGTGGTAACAGAAGTTCTTTGAAATATGGCCGCATTTACTCAAATTTCCCTAAAATCTATCTCATTCTTGATTGAAACATCATGCATTGGTATGTGTATATAGGCCCTGATTTAATTTTTGAATGGACTTGATTTCATTGATTCCAAAACCAGGAATCGAATCGGAGTCAATTCCCATTCTGGATTCAAACAGCCCTTTGTGGAATGAGGAACGCCTGCGAGAGCTCCCCCCAGTGTAGGATCAGGCAAAACCATTCAATCACAAACCTCTTTTTACCTGACCAATAGAGCTATTCAGTTGTGTCGTCAATTTGTAGGCGAACCTAGTGAAATCGAATTTGCCATTGGTTCCCTCTGGATTTTCCTATTGTTTTTTTTTTTTTTTTATAATGGATTTTTTGAACTTATGAGTAAAATAATGCCTGTGGTAAATATTACTTGATGAAATGTGGATGTTTTGTTCTACACCATAAAACACACACAGTCATACATCAAACATGAATTTTGAAGCCGTATTGAATTACATACTTTAAAAAAAATTAAAAATGCACGGCGGCTTCAAAATTCACGTTTAAGGTATGACTGTGTGTGATTTATGTTGTAAAACAAAATGTCAAGTAATGTTTACCACAGACCTTATTTTACTCATAAGATCAAAAACACATTATAAAAACCCATAGGAAAATCCCCATAGCGAATTAGACTTCCAGGTTTTGGACTACAACCTGAACATCTCTATTGATCACAGATTTACCAGACACCAAGGAAACAATCTTTTAATATTTTTGGACATAAAACAATTATAAACACATTTTAAACACATTTTATGAACTATATGAATTACAGATATTTTAAATGTATCTCAAATCAGTTAATTTGCATGAATTATGAATTTATTCATCAAACACTTGATGAATAAACATTGGCGGTTCTTAAATTTGTATAAATTTAAATCGGTCACAAAATCAGTTTAATTCCCAAAAATCGACCCTTGTCAGTCGGTTTATTCTTACACCATTTATGAATTTACACTGATAAAGGAAAGCCATTTAATGCCCTGACATGACCACACACGTTGTCGGCTTATTAAGCATAAACGGTGTAAGAACGTGCTTGTAAACGCTCTCATTGTCAATCAAGATCAAAGTCCTAAAAGGTCTGCCTTTGCTTTAAAGCAAGATCTCTTAATCTGGGTCATAATCTGACAAGCAAAAATCATAAAAGACATACACTGTGTGCTCCAAGCTTTAATAGAACTTTGGAGACAAAACTTTAGGTCTTTCACAGCTCAGACAATATTGAAGGATACTATGAGTGTTTACGTGACAGGCTGTCTGTTGTCATGATGGTTCTATCTGCCTGGTCCCCACATTGCTGCTGGATCACTGAAAGGCTGTACATGAGGAACCGCTCCAACGAGCCCCTTCAGCATTAATTAGTATGGCCATTAATCAAGTTCAGTACAGATAGCAGCACAATCCTGCTGTAATGCACTTTTCTGGAGGGGAGGCTCCAAGAAGTTAATTGGATTTGATTGGATATTGCTATGATAGTTCCGCGCAGAACATCTTTAGCTATTAACTGAAGTTGTTGCCTTTGATTATACTGTTTTGTAGTGGCATGTGTTCCAGATTGACGTTTAGCTACAGTCTGATAGAAGTGCCCTTCAAACGTTATTTGACAGCTGAATTCTATTTGCATTAGCCTGTTTCGGCTAAGTTTGTTTGACTTTCTTTAAGCGTCGGAATTAGCAATTAGCTTCAATTTGTCAATCACGCTCAAAAGAGCACATAGATTGTTTGATGTGCCATTAGAATTAATAAACCACAATTTAACCATGTTTATTCATTTGAGTTTCACCATGAAAGATGTCTTCTACCATAGACCAGTGTAAGCAGTGCTTACACTGGATTGCTGCTAAATGCATTGCTGCATTTATAACTTAAGTGAGTAAAACTTTTTATTATTACAATTATCTCTCTCATGCCATCTTAACATGCAGTCAACTATAAGTAAACCATTCAAATGTTAATTTCCTCAAAACTGTAATCACTGTGGCTCTGTCTGTTTGTTCAACCAATTGAAGACAAGGGGATAATTCAGCTGTTATAAGCTGTTTGAACACAATGATTATTTTGTAATTCCGTTTGTTGAAACTACTGGCACAGAAATAACACACTTCAGCATTTATCGGGTATTTACACTTGGTCACTTGATCCATTTGTACTCGATAGATATCCAATCATGATATCCAGCAGTTCTGCAGATGGAAAAGACTTGTTGATGAGAGAGGTCAATGGAGAATGGCCAGGCTGTTTCGAGCTGACAGAAAGGATACTGTAACTGTACAATTGTGGTGAGCAGAATAGTATCTCAGAATGCACAACATGTCGAACCATGGCACAGATGGACTACAACAGCAGAAGACCACATTGGGCACTGTATTAGTACCATAGTGTTCCTAATAAAGTACTCAGTGAGTGTATGTCTTCTGTCGTGATATGATAGGTGTTGGTGATAAACAGATCAATATTTAAGTAATTTTTTTTACTATAAATGCAAATGATAATTTTGTGCTATGAGGTTGCATCACTCTTGAGAGGTAGAGCCAATTTCCCAACAAAACAAGACTCCATGACAGTGCAATTCACAAGCGCTAAACATCCTGACACCATACACATCATTGCATCACGAATCATGCCTGCAACATTTTTCTCCAATAACTAAAAACGTTGATTTAACACTATCATTGCAATTTATGGTAATGTATGTGTGTGTGTGTGTGTGTGTGTGTGTGTGTGTATTTGTGTGGTTATAAAGGTAACACTGATACCACAAATGAAAAGCAACATGCACAACATCACCAACTACCTGCTCAGCAAGTGCATTCTCCAAATGCAGCATAACAAAGTGTTAACACAGACATAAAAAGCCTAATCACCCTAAATTGTTTTCACTGCAGGATTATACGTCTGTTGTTATGATTACCAGCAAAGGTGTCAATAACCTTTTCAACATCAAGAGCCCTTGTCCTTGCTGAGTTTATGGCCAACACCACAATTTTATGGCCAACACTGCTAAAGTGCTGGTCTGGGTATCTCTGCTACTGTTCCTCAAGTATGTTTCAAGACATCGGAGACAAGAGAAACAATGCAAGCAGCTTGCGCTTGTAAAAGGAAGCATGACCGATATGCCTAACAGTTTATACAGATCCAACAAAGATTCTTTGTATGGCTTCATGAGCATGAGAAAGTCAAGGGTGCTGCTAATGGAGTGTCCTTGCTCTACTTTTCTTTTCAAAAGGCGTCAAACCTGATTTTTTTTAACTTTTACTTCGGTACAATGGCAGCGTTCCTGCTGTTACATTACTGGGTTTAATTTTAATTTATGTGTGATTATTTACATTATTGCATGATTATTGAATGGGACTTTTACGACAGTGGTTAAAACAATATATTTAGAAGCGATCTGATATGTGTGGATGAGAAACAGATCGCTTTCACATTCTTCTTCTTGTGTTTTTGATGATTCACATTCTTCTCTGCATATTGTCCCCTGCTGGGCTGGGTGAAGAATGTCTAGCAATTTTAGTGAAGTTATAAATTAATTATAAATTAACAAGGAAGTAGAGATGGTAAAATAAGTAATTTATAATAAGCTCAGCCTTTATTCAGTTTTTTAATGCCTGATTGAAAAGTATCTACCTTTGTAGAGCAATACAATACTTTAGGCAAATCCCACAAATTGAGAACACAACTATTTCTGGGCTTAAATGATACAAAGACCAAATCAATAAGGAACATTGTATCTCAAAAGGAATACAATATGGCCCCCTATGCACAACTTAAAGCCCGATGTGTCCCCTTTACCAAAATAGTTTCCCACCCCTGCTGTAATTCATCTGACATGAATTTGGTCATTTCAAAAAGATCCTCAAACAATGTCAGATGCAAGACAATCTGTGTATCAATGAGTCCATTCAGAGACTTTGCCTCAAGTTTACTGTGTGGGTTTTCCTGGCTGATTACATTAAGTAGTGTAGCACGTATGGCTGGGAGAGCTTTCTTTATGGCCCATAATGCAGAATAATAACAAGTGAGTGTCCGATCATTTCTTAAGCTTTACAGGCTACTCTGTTTGTGTAAGTTATTTATTTTTTTTTTTTTTCTTAAAAAAATTTGTGAATGACTGATTCAGAAAAGAAGCATTTGCACAATTTCAAAAAAGCTTCCGGTTTGACTGCGCTCACACAATCCTCTAATACTTGATTCAGCCTGTGTGCGTGACAGTGTATGTACAAGGCTTGAGGAGCATGCCGACAAACTTTTTCTTGTACCCTGTTGTGACAGCCAGCTGCGACATCGTAGCTCTGCCCGATGCAGGTGCCCATGTCAATGCCAAACTGGCTAAGTGTCATTTGAATCTTTTTCTGTATTAATTCAGCATCCAGACCTTCTGCTGGAACGAAGTCAAGGAATTCTTCAATCACAGACACCTGCTCTTTCTTACATATGTCTTTGCATTCATCCAATGTTACTGCAAAACAACCAGCTTCTTTCACCTTGTCGCTGATTTGTTTCCTCAACATACTTGCCATTATCAAGAAAATGTCTCGGTTACTTACGTAACCTTTGTTCCCTGAGACTAAGGGAACGAGACATTGCTTTTACTAACACATATGGGGAGTGCCTTCATACACGACCTATTTGAAACCTCTCTACAATAACCCCAATATTCAATTATTGGCTATGGTGTTTGAGCCCCACCTGTTTTGGCGCGAAACTGACCGCTCGTTTCGGCGCAAACTGACCACTATAAAACAGCGGCACACACATAATTTCCTCAGAATTTCTGACTCAGAACAAGGACCGCATTGCTCGTGCCTCGAGTCTTGTGGTGCGGCTAGCGTTCGCAATGTCTCGTTCCATTTGTCTCAGGGAACCGAGGTTACGTACGTAACCGAGGCATTCCCTTACGACTTCAGTCCACTTGACATTGCGTTTACTAATGCATATTAGTAAGTATGCAAACTACATGACATAACTTCCTAAAGAGGAAACATGGTCTTATGGGACGACGACTGGCATGAGTATGCCGCAGTGAGTGATCCTCATGATGGCCAGGAGGAGAGCACTCATAATGAATATATGAGCTATAGCCATATAGTATGAATTACTCCTAATGAACCCAGCCGGGAAGGGAGTATATTTATAATGAAGTGCTTGTGACTTATGGAATTAAAACAGCCTGAATGCAGGCGGTTGTGTAAATGATGCGGAGCCCATACTTAAAAAGGGGGCATAAGTAATAGATATCTATCTATATATATGGCCAATGAATAGCAAGTGCTCTAAACAGAGAGGACTTTTGAAGAAAGAGACGGTACTTCCAGGTTGTAAAACCTAGCGAACGTGTTTTGCAAGGACCATCCTGCTGCAAAACATATGTCTTGTAGGGACACACAATTCGTCCATGCCCATGAGGAGGCCATGCCTCTAGTTGAGTGTGCTTTAACACCAATTGGGCAAGTCTGACCCTGCGATTCGTAAGCCAGTGTAATTGCATCGACAATCCAGTGAGAAAGTCTTTGCTTGGAGATGGCCATTCCTTTTGACATCGTCATTATCATCCTTATCATCCCCAGCGTCAGATCCACCAAACGAGACGAGCCCACACGCTCCTTCAGAGGGCCGGAGCTCGTCTCGCACATAGCATGGGGAAATATGTGCTTCGTGGAGATTGAGGGGCTCGTGGGGCGTGTGCCGGCACGAAATCCACGTCATGTTCGTTCTGCACAACCTAGCGGCCCCGCCGTGCCCCCCTCGTGTGAACCCTCGTGAATCACAGAAGAGGCGGGTGGGAGGGTGCGGAGGGTCCCTCAGAACGAGGGCTATTCGTGAGTGAAGTGACTTGAGACTCATGTCCTCACAGTGAGGACAGTCTATCTCCATGAGAGCTGAGTCTGCGTGGGCACGGCCCAGACATAAAACACAGCTCTCATGCTTGTCTGCAGGCGGGATGTGTCTCTCGCACAAGGAACACTTACGGAACGACATCTTGAAAAAGACACGAACACATAAGTGGCTCTTCTAGATATATAAATATAAATATAGATTTATATTTATCTAACTTCTATAGCTTATATTTATAACACACAAGTATTTGCTTAAAAAGGATACTCTACACCTGTTGACGCGCTGCGGAGAATCAGAACGCTGAGGTCCGTTCACCAGCGAAGCGTCAAGTGGCGAGGCGAAGTGATGTTCACCGGAGCACTGCAGGGAAGCGGAGATTCTTCTCGCTGCTGTGAAGATTCCATCCGCTGACTGGTGTGAATCGACGGCGAAGATAGAGGGCATCGAGACAAGAGGTAATCGTGTCTTGAAGGAAGAAATTCTGAGGAAATGGTGTGTGTGCACCTGTTTTATAGTGGTCAGTTCGCGACGAAACGAGCGGTCAGTTTCACACCAATACAGATGGGGCTCAAACACCATAGCCAATATTAGAATATTGCCGTTATTGTAGAGAGGTTTCAAATAGGTTGTGTATGAAGGCACTCTCAATATGCGTTAGTAAACGCAATGTCAAGTGGACTGAAATCATAAGGGAACCTCATTTTACAAGTCATGATGTATATACTGTACATTACTTGGCATTTGAGGGGATGTCAACAAGTTTCTTTGCAACTGTTGGGTTGAACTGGCTTATAACATGAAGCAACTCAATAAAATTGCTGCGGTTTGACTTTTCATCACCCTCCTTACTCTCCCTATGTTCTCGTTATGCAGATCCTTGGCATGCAGTGTAGCGTAGACTCTCAATAACTGCCTTCATGTACTGCCTATTCCCATGTGCCGTTGCTGAATGTCCCTTATCCAGTAAGTTTGCTAACTTTGAGCCAGTTTCTTTAGTCTGTTTGAATTCGCACACATTCTTGTGTCCTTTACGTGTCTTTCTAGCTTTCGAGACTTTAGTGTCTTTCTAGCTTTCTGCCAGTTTTGAAGGCCAACGGAGGTTAGTGCTGGTTCAGTGGTATCTGTGTGCATGTATCAAAAAATGCCTGCATGCAAGGCAAAACATTTTGTCTTCTGAAACAGAATACTCCAAAGAAAACTGTTCATACCAGCCTTTGTTGAAATTTCTTTGCTGCGGCCCAAATGTTCTAGCAGGATATTATTGAAGCATCGGGCATCTCTGGCCTTCCTCCAGAGTTTGACTGATATTTGCCGGTCCCGGCAGTGATGGCACTATTGAAGAGGTTGTTGGATGCTCTTCAAATTCGCACACTGTATCACTACTTTCAGGTGTAGGTCTATTTTTTATTTCCATCGCACTCAAACATTTCTATACTGACATTAATACCTTCTAACCACGGACATTGGTGAGACATCTGTCAATTTTGTACATCTTTTCAAACTGAGCACGTAACGTAGTTGGCTTTTTTATTTTTACAGACATGCGTATGCTCATCCTGAGGTCAATACCTATGTAGGTCACATGGATGTTCTACCAGAAACCTTTTAATAAGGGGATCCTACCAGCTTACCATAAAATAGCATAATTCAGTGGCCCCATAGACATTCTATGGTGATAAACTGGCGAGGTGGCAAGAGGCCGTTTAAAAAATAAAATAAAATAATGGATGTCAATGGAGGAGATGCTTCTGTGTGATGAAAACTGCTTAATTGAGGAGACAGCTCATCATCACTTAATAAATTGTCCACATGTCCGCTAATCGTCAACCTGTTTAACAATAAACAATCCTTTTGGAATGAACTATGCATGGACTACGAAATTATAGGGGTGCTATGGGAGTGCTGAGTCTATTCATGGACGTGCTCAAGCACCGGCTAGCACCCCACTAGGTTCCGCCTCTGTACAAATGTGAAAGAATGTCAAAGTCGCAACATCACTCTTTTATTCTCATAAGCGCTCAATACCACCTAGTTGACTACGGTTGTCTTTATTTGATTCCACACAGCAGTACAATTTAACTGGCATTGATGTCTGAAATCTCAAAGAGGGTGTATGAAAAGGATATTCCCACAGTTCTCCTCCTCATACCCGACAGAAATTTGGGCAGTATGTGAGAGGCATGCCGGGTTGCAAACATTCTCTACACTCTTTCTCATCAAGGGCCCTTCCCTTCTTTTTTGATGGCTCTTATTGAGCGCAGTTGATGTGACTGGGCCTTTATTCTCCGCTTGGGGTTACACACATACACGTATATTTTGAAATGGAATTGTGCATTTAAAATTCATTAAAGAGGAAAATTAGAAAGTGAGGGGACAAATTCATTAAAATTGTATATGGATAAGGCCGTCTAGCACGTTTCTCTCCAAACTTCTTTCTTCTTCCTACACTTAGACTTGTTGCCATTTAAGCTTTAAACTTTAGTTCTAGTTCTCTTTTCATCAAATTGGATATATAATGGACAATCTGCACTGGGAAAATTATTTTCTTATTGTGTACTTTTTGTCTTGTTTTGCTGTAAAAATCCTTAAAGCAAGATGCATTTACTTGAAGCAAAATGTCTTTATGATAAAAATGTTGAAAATCTTGAAGTAAATGTATTTTTATAACCACATTGGCAATCATTTTTCAAGCATAATTACTTTTGTTAAATTTATGCTTGCAACTAGAAAAGAAATGCCAAAAGGTTAAAGAATTGGATGCACTGCAAAAAAATAAATATTTATATTAAAAGCATAAACATCACTAATTTTCTCATTAGTATATATATATATATATATATATATATATATATATATATATTACATATTTTTTCTTTTCAAGTACATGTATCTTACTTTAAGGATGTTCATACAAAAACAATGATTATGAAAAAAAAAAAAAAAAACTTTGGAGGCTTGCTACATTTCCACATATCAGCTAGAAGCTGTCAGCATGCATTAGTCTATCACACACTGTGTTCTCTGATTTTTGTTGCCCTATGACATTCAAGATGCTCACCAAAGAGTATGCTGCTCTTTGGTGGAAGGTACTCCCTGAAGTGAAAAGACCTTTTCATTGAATGTTCACTGGGCTCAGAAAGACACTTGACTTGTTTTCCTGTGGGATTCAGGGCTGTGTTTTGCCTTTCGAAGACAAGGGTAAAGAGCTTTTTAAACACTCCATCGTGAGACCATAATGAAGGGGGTTTTGTTTGTGAGGTTGCGTTCTGGGGCGGACAGTGGTGCATTTCCTGCAAGACAGATGATGGAGAGGCTTTTGGTTTTGAAATAATAGTACTTAAATAAATCTTTTCCATACAACAAAAGTTCATAGTGACCACAAATCCATGAGATGTGAACTTGCGAACTAGGTCAGTCAGATTCAATAATGACTAGTTCAGTCCAGAATTTGGTACCAGCCATCCAGTTCATTGAAAGAACTACTCAAAAGTATGATTTGTTCATGAAACTGACTGACCTGCCTCTTGAGTTTAACTCCAGTTTGACTCCATTATATTGCAACAGTAAGAGTTTTGTATGTCAAATGTCTTCAAAAACTTTTCTTGGGGTTTCTTTGTCATTTTTTGAGCTAAACACCCTCACAAACACTGCTTGCTCATACATGTAACGTTTGTATGTTAGTAAATTCCAAACATTAGTAAAAGGGGACGTGTGCATGTTCATTCACAATTATATTCCATGCCCATGAAAACGCCATATCAGGAAGGCACCAGACTGGCTACTAAATGCTTCAATGTTTCAATTCAAATCATGGGTAATTAGAATACAGTTACATTCAAAAAGTAATTTGATTACTAAAGAGATTACTTTGCATTTTATTGTCATTTGTTTCATTCAAAGTGCATTTCAAGAAGGTGAAACACTTTCTTATGATGTGTTACATTCATACAAGCAGACAGAGAAGTAAGGCTGAAGTAAGTTTGGAGCAGAAGAAATAGAAATATTTCTTGTTAGTTGTCGGCTTTACGCTAAGCTAAAATGCTATTTCTAGACATTTTACATGCACATTTTTACAAGGCATGCTCAAATATTTTATCAAGAAAATTTTACTTGGATCATAATTTCCTTTTTTCTAGTAAGTCCTTTGATATTAGGGCAAAAATCATATTCTTGATAATAATTTTTTTTATTGTTTTCCTGCAAAAATATCTAAAAATCCTTAAAACTAGATGAATTTGATGTATCTTGTTTTTTGAAACAACAATGCATAAGATATTTAGGTTTTTCAGAGAATGTATTTTATATGAGTTTTTATAGAGAAAACAAGTGAAAAAAATCTACCAGTGCTGAAGAAGTAATCCAAAGTATTAAGAATAAGTTACTAACCTTGAGTAATCTAATGAAATACACTACAAATTACATTTTACAGCATGTATTCTGTAATCTGATGTGGTATACATTTCAAAAGTAACCCTCCCAACCCTGACCTTACAAAACTAAATGTGAGTTCTTGTCAACATCTTGATAATAATTTTCTTGCTACAGAATACTCTTTCTCTTTCACTCATGCACTCAAACACAGTTCACAAAGCAAAGTATTTGCTCTGTTTGTGCTGCCAAGATGTCACTTGCCTGACTGCACTCATTTCTAGCTCACATTATGTACTGTAACTTTGCTCAGGTCTGCACCTGATGTATTTATTGAGCTTAATGCTTGCTGAAGTATTGAAATTCAATACCGTCCTAATTTGTACACTCACACAGAGACAGTAATGCTCTTTTTGTATTAAACCATTAAATATGATTTTGTATGTAAAACCTAATTCTTCAAACTCACCAGTGACTATCTGACAACATGAAATTAAAATTGAATTTATCTCAATGCACATTTTTGGTCGTGTTGTTTCGCGATTCATTGGTGCATGTTATTCCAATTGATTATCCCAAGTGACTTGTGTAAAAGTGAGTCATTGTTGTTTTAGTACTTTTATAGTTTTCATTTCACCATGAATACAACATTTGGTAAGAAATCTCATTAAGATTTTACATTGAAACATGCAGAGTCAAAAGTGTAGAGTCTCTAGATTCATTTCATAGTAAGATTTCATATAATCGATTTATCGTGAAACGGCATGCTGTTAAACACAATGATCAACGTACATGGACTGTAGGCTCATTTTCATTAAACTATCCTATATTCACTAAGCATTATCACATTAAGAATCAGTGAATGCATCCAAAAGCTGGAAAATGTTGCTTTCAGAGGCTGTATACAGAGTTAGAATGAAAATAAGGTGCATTTGAAACTGTTCTGAGACCAGTGTAGAGAGACAGCATACAGGAGGTATCTAATTAGGAAGCAAGGGAACATCCAAGACCTTTCCTATGCAGCCAAGTGCATTCACTCCTAACATCATGTCAAAAGTTCAGTTATAGGCTGCAGATGATTTTTGGACCTCTCAACATGTTTGGCAGACATGGACAATGGTAATCAGTACATAGATTCAGAATTTTTCATGCACAATTTTATTTTAACATGGTTGTCAGTGACTGAATGATGCTGGACAGTTATGCTAATTTCTGATGTAATGTCTGTAATGTCTCAAAACCACGAATAGCCAACACTCCTGGAACCATAATAAACATTTTGATAACAAAAAACATTTTATATCTTGGTTTTATTTCACATCTTAGTCCCATTGTCCACATATGTGGACATACATTTTTAGGAGAACTATTTGGTCTATTTTTATTATTATTATTATTTAATTTTTTTTTCAAGTTTCATAGGGGCTACTATTTACAGATGAAAAAGAGGAATGGAAAATGCTCACAGCATTCATGCTCGGGTCTCAGGAGGTTAAAAACATGTGAAATAGATATCATGTTCCTGTAGATCAAATTGTTAGAGACTGGTACTAATAATGCCAAGATCATGGGTTTGATTCTCGGAAGGCATACAAACTGATAAAATGTGTACTTTGAATTGTGTATTAAGTCACTTTGGATAAAACAGTCGGTCAAATGTATAAATGTAAATATTATGATTGTCTTGAGGCAAACCGACTCACTCCCAGAGAAGCCATAAAAGCCCACCCAGTACAGAACGTTGGAGGACAGAGGGGAGTTCAAGCCCTCAAAGTTATTATGCTGGCCAGAGTGACAGTCCTTCAACCTCCATTAGTGGAGAGCAGATAGAGAGAGAGAGTAGATTGAAGGATTGCTGGTGAGTGGGAGGTCTGGATGACCTGAGGGAGTTTCAACCATCTACACATTGACAAGAAGCAAGAGGGCCACTTGTCCCCGGAGTCAGATTAGGTGAAAAGAGCCTGGACCAGTTTTCAGACACACATCTCCTTCAGATTCACATGTTAACAAATAGGACATGCACTCAGTTGCTTAAAAAAACATTCGGTTACACATATGAAAGGTCCCAAAATGAGGTTTATGCTCATAGAAATGTTCTAGGTGCAAAACAAGTTAAGCTGTATGACAGCATTTGTGGCATAATGTTGATTAACACAAATTTTAAATCAGACTGGTCTTTTGTTTATTATGTACATATGTGTTGTTGCATGGTACTCACATTTAAAGTGGGGTGGCTGGGGATCAGGTGGTAGAGCAGGTTGTTCAGTAATCGCAGGGTTGGCTGTTCGATTTCTGGCCCACACGACTCCACATGCCGAAGTGTCTTTGGGAAAGACACTGAACCCCAAGTTGCTCCCAATGGCAATGGCAATCATTGGTGTGTGCGAAAGGACTAATGAGATGCAGTGTAAACACTTTGAAAACCGCTAAGGTTAAAAATGCACTATATAATTGCAGACTATTTAAAGTTCTTGCATTTAATTACATTTGTAGCTACACTGTTAACCTTACCCCTAACCCAACCCTAAACTACCAGGATCTGTAATGATCTGGGGGTGCTTCAGCAAGGCTGGAATCAGGCAGATTCGTCTTTGTGAAGGACGCCTGAATCAAGCCATGTACAAGATTATCCTGAAAGAACTCTTGCTTCCTTCTGCTCTGACAATGTTCCCCAACCTTAGGGATTGATTTGTCCATCAGGACAATGCTCTATGCCACACAGACAGGTCAATCAAGATGTGGATGGAGGACCACCAGATCAAGACTCTGTCGTTGCCAGCAAATCTCCAGACCTGAACCCCATTGAAAACCTCTGGAATGTGATCAAGAGGAAGATGGATGGCTACAAGCCATCAAACAAAGCCAAGCTGCTTGAATTTTGTACAAGGAGTGGCATAAATTCACCCAACAGCAATGTGAAAGACTGGTAGAGGACATGCAAGGATGCATAAAAGCTGTGATTGGAAATCAGGCATTCTCACTGTAGTAAGCATCTGTGTAGTGCAAGATGAGTCATTGATATTTTGAGTCTGGTTTTCCAGGAGGAGAAAGAGTGTACATTTTTAGTTATTTGTCTGCTTATGGTTTTGTCAACTTTTAGGACTACACTAGCATATAGCTGGCTTCAAAGCCAATAGAGAGGGACTAAAAGCCATAATGATTCAATTTCGATTTAATGGGGTCTTCAGCACAGCAATTATTGGAACAAAAGATGGATGTATCTTTGCTTCTGTTTGTTTGAATCATAAAGAAAAGCAGCAGTTGAAAACACTCAACGATTAGTTTTTGGTACCGTTCACACATTTTGATTGCGATTACTTAGCAGCATGCTAACAGACATCACTGAGTTTGGGTGAATAGCAGAGATACTCGTTTTGTCTGTACATTTTAGCATGCAGATCTTGCGTTACACCCATTATCACCTGCCCTTCTTTTTCCATTTATTCCTCCTCCCCCTGATTCTACTTCCAGTCACAATGCATTCCACATTTGATTTATCATTGCTCTTCATGTTTGTGCTGATCCATAATTCAGGGGTGGGAAACAGGGTCTGCTGGGCCTTGATCAAAGCCACTGCTGTTCTCACAGGGGTCCAGGAGTTTAAGAGTCACAGAGGGGTTGCGATAGAGGCAAGCACCTCAACACTGTTTTGGAAAAGAATGAATAAGGAAAAGAAAGGCTATGTCTGGAATAAATACTAGATTACTGCTTACTGAATATTGCTGTATATGTTTTCTACTTTTTAAGGCCATGTCCACACTAATCCCTTTTCACTTGAAAACGCATTGATTTAGCTATGTTTACATCTCTGATCCACACTAGACGGCGTTTTCTTCAACTGATAACAGACTTTAAGAAAAAAGCTATTCACCACCTCATACTTTGGAAAACGTTGGCATTCGAAAACTGAAAATGGAGGTTTCAAACCTAAATGGATTAGTGCAGACATGACTATAAAATAGTTTGTGAAACAGAATACATTATATGGTACAGTAAATGTTTCAATCCAGGCAGCCAGGGAAAATAAAACTATTATTTAAAAAAAAAAAGAAAAAAAAAAGAAAATGTGTGTGTGTATATATATATATATATATATATATATATATATATATATATATATATATATATATATATATATTTATATAGTGTGTGTGTGTGTGTGTGTGTTGTAAAATCTGGCAGTCCTGTCATGTAATGAGTATAAGAAGAATTGGTAGAAAAATCAGGAAGGCCATTTCATTGTGGCATAAATCAAATGCATAGAGAAATTTGGAATACCATGCACATTTTATATATGCTATACTGCAGAAATATTAAGGGTAGTATGATATTCAAACAATGCCAAATCAGGTGGCATTTCTTTGAACCAGGATCAGAAATTAACCAGGGCGTGGGAAGGGCTGGACTGGGAAGTGAAATCGGCCTGGGATTTTACATAGCAACTGGGCCAAAAGTTGACCGGGGGTGTGTTTGCTGTCCTTTTCTGCATATCGCAACATTGTTTTTTGTCCATTCCAAATTACGCGGTGGCTCAGTTTAGCGTATCACGGCCCACTCGGCCCGTTTCCCGGCCGACCCACCGGCCTGCTCGGTTCTCCCGATGGCCAGTCCATCGGGAGATATATAGAGTATATATTTGCTTTGAACATTGTGATATGTCTCACTGTTTTTTAAGTGTCTTTCACCATAAGTGCCACATTTTGATGACGCCATGTAAAATTAAACGTTCAAATTTTAAATGAATATGTCTCTTGTGAACAGCTCCTTAGTAAAAAAAACGTACAAGGTTCACCAAAACATTTAAATTCTATCATGTTTGAATGACCCTTATGTAATTCCAAACCTGTTTGACTTGCTTTCTTCTATGGAAGCCTCAGTCACCATTCACTTTCATTGTATGGAAAACAAATGCAATGAAAGTGAATTGTGACAAAGGTTGTCAGTCTTTAACATTCTGCCTCACTTCTCCATTTGCATTTCATGGAAGAAAGAAAGTTAAACAAATTTTGAATGATGACAGAATTTACTTTTTCGGGTGAACCATCCCTTTAAGTCAAGTGACTTAGCATATACATTGCACATTTGGTAATGGCTAGATAGAACAACCAAGAAAACTGACAAATGCTCCATCCAGTTACAATTACTTTACCTCAGTTTGCCAATGTGTCCGTTCAGGCTAAAACCTGAATATGTACAACACTGCTTTGATTGAATAATTGAACTATTATCAAAGATTTTCAGCCTCGATAGAGACAAGAGGCTTATTCACAGTCCGCACAATTTACTAGGACACCACTGGTTGTTTTTGTCCACAATATAGAATCATTAAAGCGAGCAGACACTGCCCATGCTGTACCATATCCTTCAAAGAAAACCTATTACAACTTAGTGTCGGCTTCTCCTCCGCTGGAACTCTCAGTCTGGAATTCAATTTACTGTGCAGACGAGGATTAAAAAATCATACTTTTATTACCCGGCTTAATTTTTCACAGTATAACCCGCTGGTTCAAAATGGTTTTAAATCCTTTAATATCTGAACCTGATGGATCAAGCTTTTCAGTTTCACAAATGAATACATAGTACTATCGCAGGTGGCGCATTTCAATAAAGGAGTATTTTGTCAGATGTTTTGTCATTTACGTTTTTGTATGTGTGTTTGTGTGTGGGTAAAATACTTGTAGAGATGCTGAATGACACACCACACTTAGTTCCTAGCAGGGCCGCCGCTGGCCAAATGGATGCCCTACGCAGAGTACCAGGTGGACGGGTGGGGTGGGGGGGTTGCCTGATATAAGCACGAAGCGATCATCTGTGTTCCGCAACTTCTTTCGGGTCTTTGAATAACGTAAAACGTGCGAGTAAGGCAGTCGGTGGACTTTTTGGTGCCCTCCTAGGGTAAGATGGTGCCCCCATAGGGAGTTAGTGCCCTATGCAGACTGTGTAGTCTGCTTATAGGGAGCAGCAGTACTGGTTTTTAATATTCATTTGAACGATCCTGATATTGATTCTTAAATTCCCAAGTACGATCTATTACTTTACTAACGTTTACTTCAATTTCGGTTGTTTTGATTTATTATATATGTTAAATAATTAGCAATTGGACTACATAGTTTGGACCCTGTTGAAAAATTTTAATACTATTTTTGCAATGAACAGTACCAAGTTGGAGGGTTCGTGTAAAACTTGCAGCATTTTCTGAGAATTTCATTCCAATGTATGCAAAATTGACATTTTAACTAAAATACACCCAAATAAATCAGAATAGAATCAAATTGTATTGGAATTTAATCAAATGAAAGTTTACTCCAGGTTTAGTTGTGCTAATGATTACATCTGTTAAATAAATAGCCATAGAACTGCATAATTTGGTCCCTAATGTTACATTTTTAAATATATATCTATATATTTTTTTTTTAAATTAGAATGTTCCCTGTGAAACGGGAGCCAGCTGGTATGTGATAGCTGTGCGGTATGTGTAAAGCTCATTTCCCTGGCATCAAGAGGCACACTAGCAACTGACGCTAGAGGCTGTAGCCTTTGGCCTCCTTGTAAGCGTGCCTGCCTCCCATGCCGGCTGACACTGGTTAAAATCCTGCTCAAAGAGAGTTGAGCAGGACCGGTTACAGTGGTGCCATGACCCAGATGAGAGTGAGATTTCAGGAGATGAGTGTAACGGGAGCCAGCTGGTACGTGATAGCTATGCGGTATGTGTAAACCTCACTCCCCTGGCCTAAAGAGGCGCACTAGCGACTGACGCTAGAGGCTGTAGCCTTAATGGTGCATTCACATACAACGCAAATAAAAGTGTTCACATACAACGTGAAGCTCGCGCGAGACAGGAGGAGGGGCTTCTATGACAACTTCTCTTTTCCAACGACTAGTCGATATCACAATGACTGCTGCTTTGTATCTGTTGTGGAAGTCACAGATATGTCAGAAAACCAAACGCTGTCGTGTTTGGGTGCATGATATTATCCGATTATCCAGATTTCTTCTGCTACTATGTCAGTACGTCAATGTCATCTGGACAATCTCAATGTTGATAGCCTTTTGCGACAACCCATCCTGCGTATATGACATTGACATTGAATGTAATCGTGCCGCGTGAATCGCTCGATTCGTGTTGTATGTGAATGCTCCACTAGTCTCCTCATTAGCGCGCCGGTGTAACAGGTCAGAATTTGACTGACTAGAAAAACAATATAATTTGCAATAATTATATTTTCAACAAAAATACAAAATCTAAGTAATTGTTAATCCCACACAGAAAGTGTGATACCTATAGTCTGAGATTGGAAAACTGTGTGTGACGTCATAAAGATGAGACACGGAAGAAAGTTTCGCTGATCACGAAAGACAAATCTAAGAGTGGTGATTGTTGATTTTGATGTCAATGGTTGCTGATTGTGAACCTCTGTAAAATCCGATGTAGATGGTCCCCGGATTTGGTCAGTTTTTTTTTTTGTGATTGGATCAAACCCTTCAAAATCCGAGATGGCAAGCCACCCAGTGACTGATTATTGATTAGAGAGAAGAGAAGAAGAAATTCTACAGTTCATCACCACGATAGAGCCTATCTACTGTCACAAGTGGAACCCATTACTTTCCCTTGGTAATTCTCATCTGTAGGATTGAACTGACTACCTCTCTACTGATTCTTACTACTACTTATACCCAGTGACTATTATATCTATATTGGATGCCACACAATGAAATTGTGATCAAATCAAATTGAAAGCTTGTAAATTTGAATTAAATTGGGTAATCTGTAGCGATAATCAGCCCTAATCTATAACATTGCGTATATAATAATAAAGTAAAAAATTATGATAGGGTTTTGTCGATGGACCATTCAATTCTGACCGCAATTCTGACATGTTTCTTCATGCTCTGTAAATGTTCAAATTCTTTATACTTTCATAATGATCTCTTGATTTTCAGCAGATACATAAATCTCTCTGAATTTCTCTCAGAGAGTAAATCATGTATTGGCATAACATCACTAATTCATGTGCCTGCACTTCAGGGTTAATCACAAACTCAGGATCAAACTTTGATTTGACAGAGAATGGTTATAACGAGCGATTTGAGATAAGTCGGTTTGGCTATATCTAGTCTTGTCAACCTGAAACTTATTCTGAATCTCAGAGTTTGTTTAGTAGCTATACAGTTCTCTGAAATAAGTCAATTTCAACAATTTGGTGTAATTGCCCAAGATCTACTTTTAATATATTGACATTTTGGGGATGTTTATGTTGCTTACAAATAAAATAATTTAGCCAGAATGCACTACTTTGAGTAACCATCAGTGGAGAAAGGTTCCTCTTGCCGCCTGAATAGTGAATGCCTATGCTAATTAGCTGAAGGGTTGGACCCCCCTAAACCCCCTTCCTTAATTTGAACCCTGTGTCTGTAGCATCAGCCTTTGGGAACTAAAAGAGTTTCCTACAGAGCAAATGTTCACATCCAGATATCACATAGGGTTCCCGATTGACATTAGATGATTCCCTTATCATAAATACAAAAAATCTTAACTGAGATACTGAGACGAAAGGGCGAGAAAGTGAATCAAAGCACTGGTCAATTATTTAAGTACACGCAAGGCTGGAAATTTCACAGCAAAGCTGCTTTTGTAGCGATAGTGGAGGGTACATGCTTCACAATGATTTGCACAGTTGGACAGCTTGCTGAGAGCCGACTCCTAGTTTGTATCTGAGCTAATACCAGCAGGCTGCGGCCTTTCTTCTTTCTTGCCTCACCATATGTGAACCAAGCAGCAGTTTTGGAATCTAACTGAACAAGTAAAGACTGACATATTCAATGGTGTCTCTTCCTCTTATAAACAGGCGTGGTAACATATTGCAAGATATCTTTGGGCTTTTGTTGCCTCATCTATTAATGGCAGGTTTGTCTGCATTTCTGCATGCATCATGAGAGAATATCGAGTTCACGTGTTTTCATAGCTTTCTATGTTATTGAGGGATAATTAGAGCCTATAAACTTGGTTTGCCTAAGAGTCTCTTCAAAGATCAATGTGGACTCACACTGTTAAGTTGCTATTGTGGGCTCTCAAATTGCCTGTTTGCTGGAATTACCTCTGTGAAGTGCTGCTCACGGTGGCATTCATCTGTATGGAGAACACTGTATCTGTGTTTGATTTCTGGTTTCAATCCCTAGTTATATATATATACACTGATCAGCCACAACACTTTGACTAATATTGTGTTGGTCCCCCTCATGCCACCAAACAAGCAGTCACAGAAATACTCAAACCAGCCCATCTGGCACTAACAATCATGCCACGGTCCAAATCACTGCAATACATTTTTTTCCCCCATTCTGATGGTTGGTGTGAACATTAACTGAAGCTCCTGACCCATATCTGCATGATTTTATGCACTGCACTGCTGCCACATGATTGGCTGATTAGATAATCGCATGGATGATTGTTGGTGCAAGACGGGCTGGTTTGAGTATTTTTATAACCGCTGATCTCCTGGGATTTTCAAACACAATAGCCTCTAGAATTTACTCAGAATGGTGGCAAAAACAAAAAACATCCAGTGAGCAGCAGTTCTGAGGATGGAAACACCTTGTTCATGAGAGATGTCAACATATGGGGTAACATATGGCAAGATATACAATTGTGGTGCCAGACTGGTTTGAACTGACAAAAGTCTACAGTAACTCAGATAACCGCTCTGTTCAATTGTGGTGAGAAGTGTATAATCTCAGAATATTATTCTAAGATATGGGTTGGTGCTATTTTGGCAGCATGAGGGGGACCTACACAATATTAGGCAGGTGCTCTTACACTGTATGTGTGTGTATATATATACATATATATATATATATATATATATATAGGAAGAACGCAACACTGGGAAGGACGAAACATTTTAAAAAGACAAGAAAATGTACAGGGAAAGAGCCCCCTTTCAATGTTGTCACGTTGTCACATTTCGTTCTGGTGTTGACTCTTGTATCAAGTTGAGTTTGGGGTAATTGGAAGAGACAGACGCTAAAAATGGCAACAGAAAAGTGAGGCCTGTCAACTCGAAGCCTTCAGTAAGAAAAGGAAAGATGGGGGAAAATCACAGGATGTGTCTCATTAAATGTTTCAGTAAGTCTTGAATGGGCAAAATCTGCAAGATTTAGACAATAAACTGCTTTCTGATCCCTGCCCATCACCACACCTTTGGAGCGTGTGATACGTTTCATGTCTTTGCCTGCAGACACTTGAAAACCAAGCTCTCAAAGTGGTACGTCAACTGTCTCTGAATGAAAAAGAAAGAGACAGTGTCTTTGAGGCAGGTGTGCGAAGCTTCAGAGTCTTTTCTGATTGGTCGATAGAGACTATAATGTATAATATCGACAGCTTTGAAGGGAACTGATTTGTAGGCATGTTTGAAACATGATTTGTTCATGTACTTGTTTATTTTATGAGCAATAAAGTCTCTCCTGGTTGATCAACAGTGAGGGTAACTTTGAATAGGTGACTCTTAGGGGATTTGATTGTAGGGCTGTTTGAAAAATGCTTCATACATGCTTTTTATATATACTTGTTTGTTTTGACATAGATCCTATGCAGTCAGGCTGATAGAAGTTTTACCTGTTTGATGTAAAATAACGCAAATGTAACTCATGGTTTAAAGGTGATGTGTGTCATTTTTCAGTGTGAAACTACCTACACCTGTCCCAGTTCAATATGCAGAGACAATGATAAGTAACCAATTCATTGGTTGATATCCCTAAAAAGTGAAAACATTGTGGCACTATTAAAACATTACTGTTCAACCTGATAGCATGTACCTCCCAAGCCTAAAACTAACCAATAGTGCTCTAAAAGCAAGTTAGATTTAAACAAAACAGACATCCTTACCATAAACCAACACCTAAACCTAACCAATAGTGTCTTAAAAGAAAATGTGACATGAAACGCACATTTTCTGATGCATCTACATTATTTGTGTTGCTTCTATGATGCTTTTGGCTCACGTATCAGCTCTCGTGTTTGGCTAGACTTGAGCCTCGGTCCTCAGAGTCCAAAGTTCAACAATCTATTAAGGGAGTTTCAGATAAATTTAATTTGAATAAGTGTGTAAATATGTGGGTCTGAAATACAAGCATCAAAATGTATTGTTTTTGTTTAAATACAAGTGTTTCGTTATCATAACAGCAGTGTGTGATTAATAAAGTGAAAAATGAATGTATGTAAAGTCATAACCACCCTTTGTACTCATGATTTGTGTGAAAGTGAATAAAACAAATAGTTGTTGTAGCGCCTCTAGTATTTCTTTCACCGGAAACAGTGGTGAAATGTAGAATGTGGCATGTAAAACTCCATCCATCCATCGATCGACAACCGCTTATCCTGTGTACAGGGTCGCGGGGGGGCTGGAGCCTATCCCAGCTAACATTGGGTGAAAGGCGGGGTACACCCTGGACAGGTCGCCAGTCCATCGCAGGGCCACACATAGACAAACATCACTCACACTCACATCCACACCTAGGGCAATTTTTGGAGACATCAATTAACCTAGCCTGCATGTCTTTGGATGGTGGGAGGAAGCCGGATCACCCGGAGAGAACCCACGCAGACACGGGGAGAACATGCAAACTCCACACAGAAAGGCCTTCTTGCTGTGAGGCGACAGTGCTAACCACTGCACCACCGTGCCGCCTGCATGTAAAACTCAGTTTATAAAAATTTTGTTATAGTAATGTTCATTCTGTGAGACTGGGTTGTTTGTTTTAGCAGTCTTGACCAGCCCAATACATTGGGCTGAACCAGTGGTTCAAGTTTGGGGCGGAGTCACGAGACTTTCTGTTCCCCTTCTGTCACTCACTCTACGTTGTGTCGAATTAAGTGACACAAGGGGTCTTCCTGGGATGCCAAACGTACCTCTGAACCTGAGAAAAGGCCAATATCAAGTTGGCAGACAGAATTTGCATGCCCCGCCCCGAACATAAGGGTATAAAGGGAAGCGGGGCAGCGAGTGCCAGTCAGAATTTTTCTTCGAGCCGAACGGTTGTGCAAATGCAAACTGAGTTCACCACAGTTTCACTCACCTCTACTGGCGATAAGCACTGCTGTTGGATCTACGGCGCGTTTCCAGCTGGCGCTCTCTCTCTCTCTCTGCACGCTGTGCAGTTTACGCCCCTGGGCGCTTCGGCAGCGCTTTCATTGCCTGAAAGAGTGTTTCTCCTCCTAAAAAGAGTTTATTTCCTCTAAAAGATTTTGAGCTCCTTCTCATAAAAGAGCAATACACAGCAGGCGTCAAACGTCCTTTTCAGGACGCGTCTTTTTAAAGATGTCTTTCCAACTCTGTGTAGTTCCTGGATGCAGTTGATTTCTCTCCACTACTGACGGTCAGAAAAGCTGCCTCACATGCCTGGGCAGCAATCACACGCAGGCAGTGTTTTATGAATGGTTCATGTTCTCAGTGCAAGAACATAGCCATGGCAACATTGCCACTTCAGCCACCCCAGCGTCGTTCCTTTTCCCATGGGATTGAGGACGACCCGGCTGGCGATGAAGGTGATTTGGGGATGACAACGGGCTCAGCCGGCATTCTCCCATGAGCCCCCAGAATTGGATGACGATATCGCCACAGCATTGGAGAGCGTCACAGCGGCGTCTGATGCTGATGACTCGTCTGGGATGCTAACTTCAGGTCTGCTCACCCAGTCTGAGACTGATGCGTAGATGTCTGCTATGCTTTCCCGGGCCGCCATGAGCGCAAGGCTGGATTGGAAACCTCCGTCCCGCTCTCACGACTACTTGATTGGTTCCTCGGGTCAAGATGCCGCTCAAAGCCACACCCCCCCACGGTTCCATTCTTCCTGGAAGTGCATGACGAGCTGACGCGGTCGCGGAGGGCACCTTTCACTGCCTGGAACCAATTCTCTTTGAGCCCGGCACAGCGGTTCCTCTAAAACAATTCCAGAGGCTCCTGGGGCATATGGCATCCTCAGCCACGGCCACGCCACTCGGGTTGATGCATATGAGACCGCTTCAGCACTGGCTACAGACTCGAGTCCTGAGATGGGCATGGCGCCACGGCACATACCGTGTGACAATCACCCCTTCTTGCCATCAGACTTTCAACCCTTGGACAGCCCTCTGCTTTCTGCAGACCAGAGTCCCCTTGCAGCATGTGTCCAGACGTGACCACAGACACCCCTTGACACGGTTGGGGCGCCTTGTTCAAGGGGCACGCTGCTGCTGGCCTCTGGACAGGATCCCGGCAGCGTTGGTACATGAACTGCCTAGAGTGGTTGGTTGTATCTCTTGCCTTACGGAGGTTTCTCCCACTAATCCGGAGCAAGCACGTGTTGATCCGTTCAGACAGCACCGTGACAGTAGCGTACATAAATCACCAAGGCGGCGTGCGCTATTGTCATATATCACAACTCGCCCTCCATCTCCACCTTTGGAGTCAGCCATGACTCAGGTCGCTGCGCGCCGCTCACATCCCTGGGAACCGCAACACAACGGCGGACACACTGTCGAGGCAGGTTTCGCCCAGCAAAGAGTTAAGGTTCCACCCACAGATGGTCCAGCTGATATGGGACCAATTCAGCAAGGCACAGATAGATGTCTTTGCCTCCCAAGACAACTCCCACTGCCTGCTCTGGTACTCCCTGACAGGAGCTCCTCTAGGGACAGACACGCTGGCACACAGCTGGCCCATGACACCTCCTTAGCAGACAGCAGGCTGGGCAACACCCAATTCTTTTGCCAGATTTTACAATCTCAGGGTTGAGTTGGTCTAGTCCCGTGTTTTCCCTTGGGCAGCCCCGATGCCCCGGTCGCCGTGCTTGTAGAGTCCCCCCTCATTAGGCTGGACCTACCACTGCGCCATTTCCCATGTACAGCTTCACAACCCTCGTGGTGTATTTGCCACATGTTACCTCCCCGTAGACTGGGCAGGATGTGGCCTCCGCAGGTCTTTTCCCCCTGAAAGAATAGAACCGGGAAGACCGCCTTCCCCAACGCATTTCATATCGTTAAGATAGCCCTAGCTGCTGGGCTTGCTCCCATGCTAGTCATGTAGCACCTGTTCCCCCCCTCAGGGGTGCGGGGAACCTAAGGTCTGTATGTGACACCTCATTGGAGGCGTTGGGGAGGGCTACGTGCACCCGACACAGTTGCCTCTAGCACACAGCAGCTTGCACCTGTCTCGGCAGTTCTTGTAACAGTCAGTGTGTGGCGTTTTTATATGAGACTCCTTGTGTCACTTCATTCGACACAACGTCGAGTGACAGAAGGGGAACGTCATGGTTACTGTTGTAACCTCCATTCCCCGAGGGAAGGAACGAGACGTTGTGTCCCTCCTGCCACAGTATTAGACCTAATGTAAACGGCCATACCTTATTTTCGGCTCCTCAGTGCAAAATCCTGACTGGCACTCGCTGCCCTGCTTCCTTTTATACCTGTATGTCCGGGGCGGGGCATGCAAATTCTGTCTGCCAACTTGACATTGGCCTTCTCAGGTTCAGAGGTACGTTTGGCATCCCAGGAAGACCCCTTGTGTCATTTCATTCGACAACACGTCTTGTTTCTTCCTTCGAGGAACAAAGGTTACAACAGTAACCATGACGTTTGTTTGACAAATGGTAGACAGGGTACATTATTCTGACGATTCTCAATACTAATTTCAATACCACAACAAAATACAAACAAATCTGAGTAAATGTAGTTTCAAGTTATCAAGTAATTATTCAAGACAAGTAATTCATTGGATATTGCTGTTGATTAGTTTAACATTTAGGCATGTAACCGCTTTACCGCAACTCTGCTAGCACTCTCAGAGCACATGCACACATAAAGCACACACATTATCCATATTGTAAGTGGGCTGTTTCATGTTGACTTTAAGGCAGCTATATCTCTATATCAGTCTAATCTGCTGTAATTATAGGCAAAGAAAATGAAAAGATACATTTAATAAAGCTAGAAAAAGAAAACAAACAATTAAGTAGTAGTGCCTGCTTGTCTGTTTGCATATCAAGCTCTCTCTTTCTCCTTTTCCTCCTCGCTCAGTTTCTGGTACCCATTGTATTCCATGACAGGGCTTGATGGTGTAATGAATATGTATGCAGTGATGCGCTTAAACTCCATGGCGGATGATTACCTCTCAGCTCTGTCAGGCCGCGCCGTGAGAGGCTCTTTTCCTGAGCAGAAGCACCGCTTGCAGTAACAGTTGGTCATGCGTGTCAGTAACAGCGCAACCATAAATGTTTGTTAGCTGCATTGTACGTTATTGAACGTGAGCCCAAAACTAGTCTTGCGGTGTGGCCTGCCAGATTGGCTCGTAGTTCTATGGTTTAATCATGGAGACAAACCCCCCCCTACTTCAGACCTAAATTCCAATGAGGGTTGTAAAAACAGCAGGAACACTTGTTTCAACAACACAGATTCTCACTGAATTAGACACAAAATCAAATGTATTTAACCAAACATGGTCTGCAAGTGTTATTGGGATTTCATAATGGAACGTTTTTATCCGTGATCAAATCACTTTAACGCACAAGTGTGTATTGTTTTGAAAAAAAGGTGGCTACAGCAATATTACAAAAGACACCCATGTTAAATAAACTGCCTAATTTATATATAATTATTTGTTCACTGAAAAATTTACATTTTATATACAGTATCTTGTACTCACCCTTATTTCGTTCCATATGACTTTCTTTCTTAAAAATCAGATTGCATTTTTTTCTCATACAATGAAAGTAAAGGGTGAGAGAGGCAAACATTCTGCCTAACATCTCCTTTTGTGTTCCACGGGAAAAAAGTAAGTAGTATAAAACAATATATTATCTTTTGTATAAGGTTCCATTTTGCATAATCTACAGTTTAAGTGTTTGCATCGGTCCAGAAAACTGACATGCATCCAATTTTGTTTAGTCATCTTTGACATATCGTATCGACTGAGAATTTCAGGCACACTACTTTATGATGTATATGATGCTGTACCAGATTGGATTAATTCACTCACTGTTTGTCAACTGGAGTTTGCTGATAGCAACATTGCATCTGATTATATAAACTGTAGAAAAAAATGCTCTTTAGTGAACACTTGCTGCTTTCACATAGGGAGCAATTATGCAACAATCAGTAACTTTTCCTGGATGTGTTTCAAAAAATAAATTATTCCCCTGATGTGCATTACTTGGTTAATGCTGGAAAGCTGTGCAACACAACACAAATATTTTACTTTTAAAGACCCCATGAAGTCAGAATGAGAGTTTTGTGGCTTTTAGTTACGCCTATCAGCTAGTGTACACTATATATTTCTAAAAATTTTCTAAATGAAACCGTTGCAGATAAGACATTAAAAATGTGTAATCTTTCTCTTCCAGGAAAATTGTGCCAAAATATTGATGACTCATCTTGCACTACACAGATTTGTGTCTAATCACATGCTCTCTAGATTGAGAATGCCATTCCCCCTACTACCACCTACTAGCATGCAGCAAGTTTACTACAAGTTTACTACAAAATTACTATTAACTATTAATTACTATTAACAGTAATAGGCCATAATGGTCCACAACAATGCAAAAAAAAATAAAAAATATTTACACAATTAATACCTCATTAGCTCTACTTTATGTTCTGTGCAAGGTGCTGTTGTAGACAATATACTGTATATTTATTCAGATTGCATTCCTGTATACAGAGCTCAACAATCATAACAATTCACACCACCTTTCTTTTATAGTTTTATTGGAAGTGACAAATCAAATAGTATGCAGCACTTAAATGTTGCAGTGTTCTATTAGTATACTAGACTTACAAATAATCAATCTGCAATAATTTCTGTTATGCAGTATCTTTAAATAACAATAATAATAATAACTTGCTAGTGTTATAATTAAAGGACATATTTCTATAAATGCATTCAGAAATATGCTTTGGTCAAATTCTTACACTTACATTTTATTCATTGTGACTTAATTATTTACTTGTTTACAACACGGCATAACATGTTTTCATTATTCCAAAGTGGAAATAAAGAAATAAAGTTAGCTACTGTGAAGTTAGGGATTAAGAGTTTGCTTACATGAGCCTGTAAACTTGTTTTTTGTTTTGTTTTGTTTTTTTTATCCCTTTTCTCCCCAATTTGGAATGCCCAATTCCCAATGTGCTCTAAGTCCTCATGGTGGTGTAGTGACTCACCTCAGTCTGGGTGATGGAGGACAAATGTCAGTTGCCTCCGCATCTGAGACCGTCAATACATGCATCTTATTACGTGGCTTGTTGAGCGCGTTACCGCAGAGACCTTGCATGTGTGGAGGCTTCATTCCATTCTCCCCAGCATCCATGCGCAACTCACCACGCACCCCACCGAGAGCGAGAACCACGTTTTAGCGACTACAAGGAGGTTAACCCAATGTGACTCTACCCACACTAGCAACCGGGCCAACTGGTTGCTTAGGAAACCTGACTGGATTCACTCAGCATTACCTGGATTTGAACTTGCGACTCCAGGTGTGGTAGTCAGTGTCTTTACTTGCTGAGTAAGGCTTGAGATAGAAGAACTGTGGAATGTTCTACCAGATGCTTGGTACATCCTATCTGCCAACAAGCAAGAAGTGTCCAGGTATACCTAGGAGATTTGGGGCTGTTTTAAAGGCAGAGGTGGCCACACCAAATATTGATTTAGCGTTTTTATGTTTACTGGACTTTGTATGATGTTAATTGATGAATGAAAACAATTTATGCCATTATTTTGAAGACATCCTCACTATGCAACATTCACTTAATTGTAATACTAATTCAAAGATAATTAACCAATATGATTTCCATATTTTACATTTTAAGGTTAATATTTTATCAAATATATTAAGACATATGTGATGGGGACATGAAATTGAACTGCATAGTAGGAATGAACTCGAAACGCTGACCTGAAAAGCGAGTGCCACTTATTGTAGGAAGCCTGAGGTTGCAGTATAAGAAAGTGCACATCCAGTCAGTCCATGTTATCTAAGACCTGGCATTCATGACGTAAACCTTAAGGGCATTTACCATGTTTAAGCATTACTCATATAATGCTTCAAATCAGAGTTGGTGGTATACTGGCTTATAATGGATATTGCCCATTACAGATGATTCAGTAGTTACTGGGTCACTCCTGTTATGCTGTACATTTCCATGCCCCCCATGTTCATGTTATGTTTTAAACTCACAACTTTTAAAGATGGAATTCATATAAGCTAGTTTTATCACAATATTATAATTAAGAAACATAGGGTTGCATCTAAAATAACTTCATTACTTTGGAGTGGATGTTGCCATTTTTGCCATGTCCCTTGTTGTCCACCTTATGGTAACACCAATATTATAATGAATATATAAATAATAAAAGGCACTTTATAAAGACATACCCTAAGTGTTTCTTCTTTCACCCTTTCTTTATTAAAAATGTGTTAAACCATTTTTCTTGGAAATATTGTTTTAATTGGTAATCCTTTTCGTTGTTTTTATTTATTTATTTATTTTGGTTAACAATGGCACAAACATAGTAAGTATGAGCAATGGATTTTATGAATTCAGTGTTTTGTGGTATTTATTTATTTATTTTTTCTCACTTTTAATCATTCGGTCTTGTTTCAAAATTTTTTTTTTTTTAAATCTGGATTTAAAAAATTACAATTTACTTCACGTTGACACCCTCATGGAAGCTAAATGAGCAATGATAGATCTTTATTTCCACCATTCATCATGTTAGACATCCTGCTAATTGTCTAACTCATCACATTATAATTAACCCTCAAATGCACATTTTTACATTTTCGGATCTTTAGAGACCCGACACGTATTTCTATATTTTATTTTTCATATATCAAAGAAATAATTCAACAAATCTGGAAAAATCTAGAACAGGATCAAATGCTTTCATACCGTGAAACACATATTGAGCATAACACATAATCTGCTCATAAAATACACATAGTCTACACATAAATTACACATAAGTTTTTTCTCAGGCACTTATTGAGTCTAAATAGATGCACAACTTACATAATTCCAATAGTACACCCAAATGACAAAAGTAATTTCATACTGTTCATATGTTACACTTGCTATAGTTTACTTCCATATTATTTCTTCATCTAACAATAATGTCAAAAGTAAATCAAGTCAATCACTGAAACATCAGTGCCACCTTGAGTAAGAAACAGCATGTATAATATGTGTGTGTACACGCATATGGGATACTGATAATTCACCATTGTGCACAGAAAATCAACGTCAAATTGCATTTGTGTGTATGTAAACTTCTATAGATATTTAATAATCATTGTGAAAAAAACAAGAACAACAACAAAAACAATAACGTCACTTTTACATACCTAGGGTCTCTAATGACCCTAAAAACTTTTGGTACTTAGAAAATTATATATATATTTAAAAAAAAAAAATGTGTTACACTACTTATAAGAGAGATACTGAGGAATACTAAAGATGTGTGGGCTCAACTCCTAAAAAAGGATGAGGTACTGGGATGAAATGAGGTTCCGGGTCTCTAAAGACCTGAGGTATGCGTTAAAAGGTTAAAAAAGTATCTGAGCTTGACCATTGGATATTTATGAATTTCTGGTATGTAGAAGTTACAGAGTTCAAAATTACTGCAGAACAGGAATGAACTGGTTAATCATAGATTAGTAAATAAAAGCAATTTTACCTGAAGGCTACCTCTGCAATCCAACAGCGTTGTTGGCTGTCAAACTGCACTCAGCACTAAGCCTTGGGGAATGCTGTTCCTTATAAGTATTCATTTTCAATGCTAAAGCATACTTCAGAATACTTCAGGCACGCTGGCTCAGACAAACCAAAAATCCATGAGTCCCATGTGGCCAAATGCTCTCCATAATTGCAAAATGGCCCTGTTGCCTCGTTTGAAAAAACCGAATGACAAGCATGCGCACCGGGCCGTGCACACACACACTTTATCATATCTAAAAAAACTGCTTCTGTAACTCATTTGTTTATGCCACTGACACCATTCGATTACATCTGCGCAGACATGGAAATTGCCCTGCTTTTTACGTCCCTCCCTGCATCTATTTAAATTTGACTTGTCACGCTCCAAATGCTGCTGCTGCCAAGCCATAACGAGAGGCTGGCAATGGCTTGACATGCAAGTAAATATATAATAAAACATGTTGAATGTGCTCAGCAAAAGCGCTTTCCATCCTGGCCCCAAAAAGTTATTACTTTCGCAGAAGCGGGTTTTAGCTCTCAGATTAGACTCTAAGTGCACATTTTTTATTTAGCACAGGCATGGAGATCTAATGGTATAGTGCATTGGGAAAGATAGAGAGGAAGAACACAACAGATGTTTATGGGTTGATCATCTGGGTTTGTCTGCATGTCAGCTCTGCTATTATCAGTAATGCACTCCTGTGACGGACACACAGACAGTGATGCTCAATGTAATGATATATAATATATATATATATATATATATATATATATATATATATATATATATATATATTATATTATATTATATTATATATATATATATATATATATATATATATATATATATATATATATATATATATACACACACACAGGCCGTCCATATAAGCAAGGTGCAGTGCTTACCTAGCATAAATGTGAAAATAAAAATGACACAGATACATATAGATCTAATTGTTAATATAAACTATTGTTTTTGTTCAAATCTGTCATCTTCCTCTCACATGAGCACAGACAGCTATTCATTTATTGCAATTTGGTCATGAAGTTCAACACCGTGACAACTGTTTCCATTGACTAGTGGGTTCTAAGGCAACAATTTACATCAATAACATTTCAACAACATTACACTCACCCATATAATGCGTTTTGGCACAGCGTTTAATAATGTGTATTAAAAATCTGTGATGCTTGCCCAGTCTCAAAGCCCACGGCACATGCCTAGCATACTGTATATGAACTCACCGACTTTATTATGTACACCTGTACACCTACGTATTCATGCAATTATCTAATCAGGCCATCGTGTGGCAGCAGTGCAATGCATTACAATCACAAAGGTACTGGTCAAGACCTTCAGTTAATGTTCACATCAATCATCAGAATGGGGGAAAAAATGTGATCTCAGTGATTTTGACCATGGCATGATTGTTGGTGCCAGATGGGCTGGTTTAAGTATTTCTGTAGCAGCTGATCTCCTGGGATTTTCATGAACAACAATCTCTAAAATTTACTCAGATTGGGGCTAAAAACAAAAAACACCCAGTGAGAGGCAGTTCTACAGACGGAAACACCTTGTTGATGAGAGAGTTCTATGGAGAATTGCCAGACTGGAACGAGCTGACAGAAAGGCTACGGTAACTCAGATAATCCCTCTAGAACGCAAGACGCACGTTTGTGTTGTGCTGCCTGCTGAAGGGTTGTTTTGTTCACTGTATAAACTGCACGTTGCCAAAAAGCTGAAGTTTCACTTACTGCCCTCTGGAGTAAACAGATGGTACTACAAGCTTGCATTTCTCAGGAATCTTCCTCATTACGGTTCGGGGGCAATGCGATTAATTGTTTTAATTTTCTTAACGTGTTATTTTTAATTAACGCGTTAAATCAACAGCCCGAATATATATATATATATATATATATATATATATATATATATATATATATATATATATATATATATATACATGTATATATATATAGAGAGAGATATATATATATATATATATATATATATATATATATATATATATATATATAGTTGAAAAGGTGTGAAAAGGGAAAAACATCCAGTATGCGGCAGTCCTGTGGGCGAAAATGCCTTGTTGATGCTAGATGTCAGAGGAGAATGGGCCGACTGATTCAAGCTGATAGAAGAGCAACTTTGACTGAAATAACCACTCGTTACAACCGAGGTATGCAGCAAAGCATTTGTGAAGCCACAACACGCACAACCTTGAGGCGGATGGGCTACAACAGCAGAAGACCTCACCGGGTACCACTCATAGGAAAAAGAGGCTACAATTTGCAAGAGCTCACCAAAATTGGACAGTTGAAGACTGGAAAAATATTGCCTGGTCTGATGAGTCTCGATTTCTGTTGAGACATTCAGATGGTAGAGTCAGAATTTGGCATAAACAGAATGAGAACATGGATCCATCATGCCTTGTTACCACTGTGCAGGCTGGTGGTGGTGGTGTAATGGTGTGGGGGATGTTTTCTTGGCACACTTTAGGCCCCTTATTGCCAATTGGGCATCGTTTAAATGCCACGGCCTACCTGAGCATTGTTTCTGACCATGTCCATCCCTTTATGGCCACCATGTACCCATCCTCTGATGGCTACTTCCAGCAGGATAATGCACCATGTCACAAAGCTCAAATCATTTCAAATTGGTTTCTTGAACATGACAATGAGTTCACTGTACTAAAATGGCCCCCACAGTCACCAGATCTCAACCCAATAGAGCATCTTTGGGATGTGGTGGAACGGGAGCTTCGTGCCCTGGATGTGCATCCCACAAATCTCCATCAACTGCAAGATGCTATCCTATCAATATGGGCCAACATTTCTAAAGAATGCTTTCAGCACCTTGTTGAATCAATGCCACGTAGAATTAAGGCAGTTCTGAAGGCGAAAGGGGGTCAAACACAGTATTAGTATGGTGTTCCTAATAATCCTTTAGGTGAGTGTATATATATATATATATATATATATATATATATATATATACACACACACACACACACACACACACACTGCTACACACACATACAGTATGTATAGTAACATATATTTTTTTCAATATTTAAGTCCTTTTTTACTATTAATGTCCATTTCACATTTTGAAAGTGAAAGTGGAGATATATAGTAAAAAACTTAAGCCTTAAATATTTATCTGTTTCTCACCCAAACCTATTATATTGCTTCTGAAGATATATATATTTAATCACTGGAGTCTTATGGATTACTTTTCTGTGGCCTTTATATGATTTTTGGAGCTTCAAATGACTGGTCACCATTCACTTGCATTGCATGGACCTACAGAGTTCAGATATTCTAAAAATAATTGTTTGTGTTCTGCTTAAAACATTATGTCACACATCTGGGATGGAATGAGGGTGAGTAATTTGGATGAAATAGGATGAGAGAATTTTTGGATGAACTATCCCTTTAAGTATGGATATCACAATACAGTGTCTTTTTTCAGTTACTGAAGTACTGAGTACACTTGCATTGCTAACAAGCCTCTTTACCTTTACAAGTCAAATTCTGGTTTAAAAAAGTCCAGAAAGAAACAAATCTCTCAAGTAATTCATCAGCCTATTGAAGGCTATTCCACGCACTACCGACTTGAAAGAATTAAACAAACTGAATATAACCAGGATCTGTAGGAAAGTGGACGGCCCCAAAAAAGACCACTCACATGTCCTAAACCAGTACATGATAAATATCAGTTTCATCTGCAACAGTGAAGAGAAGACTCTGTAATGTTGGCATTTTAGGTAAACTTTCAAATAAAAAAAAAAGTCTTTACTGTACTTTACTGTAATTATTGATCAATGTAAAACATTGTTGGTGAGAAATTATTTACTTTCAGAAACATAAATGTTTCATAGTGTTTCTTATGTTTTAAAAGGTAGTATATATATGTAGATGGCATTAGTGTTTCTTTGTAAGTGTTAAGCTTGACATGGTAAGGATGGAGAGAGGAGGATGAAGTGGGATTGGAAATGATGTAAGATGTATTCAAACTTCTAGCACTCAGTGTGTCAGCAAGTGCACTAATCACACAGCTTCAACATATGTGTGAGTATTTATTTTTAACCAAAGATAAAGTTGCATTATTAATTATGAGCTCGTGCTTAGTCTGCTATTCAAACTCTGCTTGATGTCAGATCATTCTCATCATGAGTTTCAGAGAAACATGAGCTCTCTCAACAGTTTCTGCATGCAAAGCATTTTACCTCTTTTCAGGAGCTTTATTTGGCAATGAAAGCACATTTACAAATCAGGCTGGGGACAGTCCCCAATGTGGCTAAGCTTCGTAGAGTTGAAATGCTGCCTGTTTAATTCATGCAACATCCTTATGGTTGACAAACTTCAACTGTTGCAGGAATCTCTGACTAGATCATCAACGTGAGTAACAGAACTCTGTTTTCCTCCTCATCACGCAAACATAAAAGGCTCCTGTTCAAGATAAATAATTTCTTACCGATGTTCACACAGATCATAAATAAGACAGAGCAGTGATGTAATAGACGATTCTCTAGGATTGGGTGATCTTTCATCCACACACACACACGTCTTCTACACAGTAGGCGGTGTGCATCTGTACAGTAAAGCTAGTCCGAAACACTATGAATGTTGCATTGATAGAGCCTCATGTACACATCATATAATGACTAGTACATCACAGAATCATAAAGTCACATCATACAGTAGAATGACTGATTGACATACATCATAGACTGATGTTATACATACAGTAACTGCCATACAAACTTGTATAGTTATAAACAATACAGCTAAAATATTGTTGTTGTTTGTGTGCAGATGGGTCATGAAACCAGTCAAGAGCATATAGAGGTTCAGGTCAAATTTCACACCAAAACTAAAAGCAAGAAATAAGAAATATTATTATATAAGATAAGGAAGCCTGTGTTCAGTACCATTAAGGTCTATGATATTTTCATGACAATAAAGCACCCCCCCCCCCCCCCCCCATTCTCATTATGCAAATAAAATCTAATTCTCATTACTGTAATGCAATTCACATATACAGTATAGCAGGTGTTGCAGAGACTATTCGCTCACTAAGTGATTCATAAAACACGTCTGTAGGAAAGGCCGCCTGCACAGGACAGCGCATGATGGTCAACTTGGATCACATAAATCTTCCAAGCCAGTCATATAGTGGCCCTGATGTCAATGAACCGTGTTCAGAGTGTTATGACAGAAAATGATAGTTTGCAGATACCATACAAAAGAATGGGTTGAGCTGTAAAATGACACCTACTGTACCTGTTGTAAAATTTCCCTGGACTTTTCTTGGAAAATTGGCATCATGACGTCATGACTAATGGGCTCGACCAGTCGGCTATAAAAAAATCAGTAGTCATACAACTACAGATATACAGTACTATATATATATATATATATATGCTGTATATACTATACACATATACACTGCCAGGCTAAAAAAATAAAGTTGCCGTTTGGGTTTAAATAAACAGATACTTAAGAGCCTATGATTGGATCATTATTGCAATGATTAATATGTTTCAGCTGTCAACAGTTCTTTTAACCATAACTGATGCTGTGTGTAGCTTCGCATTTATTAATCAACCATGCTGGAAGATGTATCCCGTGGTCATGGAAAATAAATTACTGTGTTTCAGAATGGGCAAATTATTGGCCTGCATCAAGCAAAGACAACAACTAAGGACATTGCTGAAATCACTGGAATTGGGTTAAGAACTGGTCGGAAAAAAATCTTGACTGACCGTGATCGGAGATCAGTAAAACGCATGGTAAAGTCATATCGTAAAAATCGACAGTAGAACTCATGGCTATGTTGCACAATGGAACGAGAAAATTGGGACTAAACAGCTGTGTGGCCACAAGAAAGTTACTTGTTAGTGAGACTAATCAGAAAAAAAACATCTTCAATTGTTAGGAAGGAAGCATAAAGATTGGACTGTGGTGCAATGGAAAAAGTTCATGTGGTCTGATGAGTCCAGATTTACTCTAATCCAAAGCGATGGGTGCGTCAGCATAAAAGGGGAAGCACATGAAGTGATGCATCCATCATGCATAGTGCCCACAGTACAAGCCCCTCGAGGCAGTTTTATGATCTGGGGTTGCTTCAATTGGTAAGGTCTAGACTCAGCTACATAATACTGCAATAACATTAAGACTGCCGGCTACCTGAATGTATTGAATAACCAGGTTATCTCATCAATGGATTTGTTTCATCCCTGACAGCACGGGTATATTCCAGGACACAGGGCCGTATCTAGTGACGTGAAAAGTGGTATCAATTCTCGGGGCCTTAAGGTCCAGGGGGCCCTCAACAATTTTTAAACTGTATTATTTTAAGAGGAAAGGGGCCCAGAGCAATATATAGTCAGGGGGCCCATAATTCTTTGCTATAGGCCCTGCCAGGACAACAATGCTAAGATTAATTGGGCTCTTATTGTCACAGTGTGGTTAAGGGAGCACAAGGAATCATTTTCACACATTAACTCCATTGAAAGACTTTGGGATGTGCTGGAGAAGACTTTGCAGATTGGTTCGACTCTCCCATCATCAATACAAGATCTCGGGCAAAAATTGATGCAACTCTGGACATTGCACAAGGTTGTCAAAACAATGCCACAACGAATGTGCGCTGTAATCAATGCTAAAGGCGGTCCATGTATAGTACAATGATTCTTTAATAAAACCATTATGCATGCACACTTAAAATTAAAATAATGATTAATATAATATAATTTATATATACAGTATATTAAATTATAAGCAATAATTTGATTGTGAATACAAATTTAAATAATAATTAATACAATTATAATTTTAAGAATACATCATATTTAATTAGCATTATTTAATTAGCATTATATGTATATATAATCAAACTACTATTATATATTCTTGTATAATTATGCTAATTATAATTTTAATTGTATAGTACGTTATTACCTCATTGTATTCCAAAGTAAAAATGCATTATAGTTTTTATTGTATTATAGTAATTATTTCCTGTAATACAGGGGGATAAAGTTATTACAGTAATACGATCTAATGAGAATAATGGAGATAAATATATAATATAATAGTAATTCTCAATGCCAAAAATGTCACAATAAAAACGAATGTAATGGTCCTAAAAATAAGCTCTGTATGATTTGTTTTTAAACTTAATTCCTTTTTCCCCTCTCCTTTTCAATGTTGGGGTGAAACTGGATCACTCCCTTTAAAATCAACAAATGGGGTTTAAGATAAATCATTATTTTATTGATCATACCATCACTGGTTTTACCAACCTACACAGTTAAACTAGGGTTACTAAGAACTATGGTCAAGACAGGGGTTTTTAACATCAAATGCCTTCCTTGAGAGGATGGTGTAATCCATTTCTGAATAAGTAAATGAAGCCTATATGCTGGAAGGAAACAGTGAAGGAGGCTAACTAGCACTCAGCATGGGCCATACTACAACAAGTGCAAGAAGAATGAGAAGAAAGTGAGTTAAATGAAGGTTATATAGTCTCAGCTGGAGACAGAAGAACAATGTGATGGGTTAGGTTGTCTCCCATGGATACACCAAGACGTAAAACTGTGTGAAGGTGGCAGGCAGCCAATGTGCTCTTATCTCGGCTTTCATTAAGCATGGCATAACCTGCCATGGATCATGATTCCCGAGGCAACCTGGTGTTAGCATATGTGCAGGTGCTTTAGTCGCCGTAAGGCAGTGCATTGGGAAATAGTAGCTCATATTTTGTCTTTCTGATTGTCTTATTCATGGTGTACAGTTTTCAGATTTTAGAAGGGTTTTAAGGTGGTTTTATGACTCACGTTTCTAAGCAAGACAGCTGAAACTTAAATTAAACATCTAAGAATGCAATTACGTCTCCTGAGCAATCTCTGAGCAATAAAACATTTATCTGGGCGGAAACATATACAAAAGGTCTGTTTTGTTTAATTCGTTATCGATCTGTTTATTTTATAGTTTATAGCAAATATGTTGTCTTATTTCGATGCAGATTTGTATTTTCTCATGATTCCAGTACTTATACTGTTTAGGAATTATATCATCTGCAATTAATTCTTCCATGAGGGACATATAAAACAAAATAACTAGAGGATCTGATCATACTGTTTTGCCCTTTCGAGTAAATCTGATTCTAATAGTTGCGTAATGTAAATGAACTGAATTGTAAATCTGTGAATTTCATTACCCCGTACCTGCCCTCTTCTATCTCTCCCCTTCCGTGCTTTGGCTCCAATAAATATACAAATGCATGCGCTGTTGCAATAACACCATAAAAGCAGAGCACGATTGCTCCCATTGGCAATGCTATTAGGATCAACATCAGTATTCAATACATGCTTCATGGCAGTCTTTACATGTACTCAGCAGACCTGTAATATTATCTCAAACAAGGATACCGGATGAATTAATGGATTTTGTGCATGTGGACGAATCAATGGCCTAATACAGTTAGTGTCAGGCTCTGTGAAGCACATGACGGCATTTCCTTTTTCTCAACCACTTACGACTGGAATAAATTATAATATAATTACTTACAGCAGTAATTATAGTCACAAAATCGTATTTACCTCAAATTATTTACGATAAAGTACATTGACGGTAAACAAATCTCATTAAAAGCAGTCTTTCAATGAGAGGGTCCCCGGACCCCCCAAATTAAAATGAAAAAAACAAAAAAAAAAACTTGGTTGGCCCCTGTTCTGTGTCATTAAATTAAAAAATGGAAAAGATGTTTAAAATCTGTCCTGAGACTTTTTTTTTTTCTTCCTTTATCCAACTTTTCATTAGTGATTCGAAAGTGTGTCACATTTCTTCTGAGGTGTTTACAGATATAACTGATTTGGCAAAGTTAATTTCAATGAAATATTTAGAAAGAGAGGCTATCGAAACTTCAAAAAGCGGGCATCTTTTACAACAAAGTGACGGGGATATTCATTCGCATGGGAGATCCATGGATTTTGTTTTCATGTAAATTTAAGTTAATGTATATATTAAAAATCTGTGTTATTGATACTTGGTCATTGTTTCTGGATAGTCTGAGGCTATGAAGTGTTGATCTGGCAGTCATGTCCTTTTTGTGTTATGTCTGTTTTATAGTTCTAACTTGAGGGTGCAGTGTCTGTTTAAAAAAATAGTTATAAGGAATGTAGACTGTCGTGTCGACGTTACATTTGCTTTGTGCATTCAGGTTAAGATTGTTGTCTTTGGTGGTCGGATTATTTAATTGCTGCTGTCAATTCCAGTGGGTCTGATCTGTGGGAAGAGTGAGGTGTGAGGCCTATGATGTTAAAACAAGTAACTGGCAATCTTTTCTTTTTGTTGATTGTCAAAACAAGCTCTTCTAGCACTATGGTTCATTTTATGATTTAATGGACGTAAACATTCTTGGCTCAATATAAGACAATCTTTAATTTGTGAGATATGAGCAGTGTCATGCACAGACCTTAGCAGGAACTGGGGCAGAAGAATAAAAAATAAATAAATAAATATTTAAAAAAAATAAAATAAATTTTTTTATATATATATATATATATATATATATATATAAATAATTTGTATTTTTTATTATTATATATTTTTATTTTTCCTTTATCACAAGCACTAGCCTATTCTGTTATATATCTCACAAAAAGCACCATGATAATACACTTGTTTATTTAAATATTTCTGTGATAACCCCATGTTTATGACATGTGTCATTGTAAATCCATGGTATTTTTTATATTATGAAATATGAACATGATCAGTCATTCAGTACCGTGGCATTACCCTGGTAACGTGGTGCACGATGCGAAGGCACGAAGAGAAAGTGCGTGCGCGAGGTGATTAACTATGTTCCGCTAATGCAACAGCATCCTTGAATAACGTATAACATGCGAGTAAGGGCAGCCGGTGTAGTTTCTAGCTCCCCCCTACAGTATGATGGTGCCCCCATAGGGAGTTGGTGCCCTATGCAGACTGCATAATATGTGTATAGGGAGCTGCGGTACTGTGGTAGCCTAATGGTATTTTTCTGAAAGTGATTTTTATCTGACCTGTTACTCATCTGAGGTATCACCACTTCGATGTTCGAATTCAAAACTGCATTTTTGCTTCCTTGAAGTGCAGTCCTGTGGGAGGGGATGCCACTCGAAAGCTCGTCCAAAACAAAAGTGAGAAAATGAATATTTTCTCGGAGGGCCCTTCCACAAGATTGTTAACAAAGGGTACATTCATACAGTAATGCCATTTTTCCTTCATCGTACCCACTTCAAGGTCTCTGCAGTTTGGAGTGAGTATAGGGCATAGGGAGGATCACTTGCTATTGGAATCTGCCCAAGATCTGCTGTAGGACACGCTCTTAAAGGCACCTCTGCTTAATTTTCTTTAATAAGCCCACGATTTACAAATAAATCTCATAATAACACATAATTACTGTTATTGTGAGATTGTAACTATATTAAAATTTTGTTTTAACTATTTTAATTTAAGTATTAAAATTTCTCCCCTTTACCTTTAGATCAGCTGCCCCCGTTCTGTATATGTCAACGGATATGAGAAATATTACCATCCTGAATTTAAAACAATTTGGTCATGAATTGTTTCCATTGACTGGTGGGTTCTATGGCAATCCGTAACATTTCTGTGACATTTCACTCACCCGTATAATGTGTTTTGTACACCGTGTTTAATAATGTGTATTAAAAACATTGCATGCTTCCCCAGTCTAAAATCCCAAGGCACGTGCCTGATCCACTTCCATTGTAAGTGCCTTTTTATAACCGCAAATTTCAGTTTTAATAAATGAAGGTCGAGTTAAAAATATATTCTTTGGTAATCAAAACATTATGCTACAAATGCTGTTGATTGAGCATAACTTGTATTGAAACATTCAGGAACATTCCTTAAATTGAAAGTCTCCAATTACTCTCTTTAATCCCATTGCTATCAACGAGAAACAATTTAGATATTAAAGAGATTCCTTGCGTATCCTTGAACACTACTTAAAAGTGCACATTGACACCAGTGCAGATTTGACTCCAACTTTTACCTCTACCACTTTTACCTCTACCTGTGGGTAAACATATGTTTCCTGTCTTGTAGCAGACTCCTGTCCGCAGGCTACTGCGCAGTGTTTTACAATGGCTTCTGGTTCCCTTCAGGCCCCGCTCAGCTAGTTTCCCCAGCCTCGGCTGACGGCATCTATGCTTTGACAGGAAGGCGTCCCTTCGAGGCTGCTGATAAGTTTATCTGAAAGCAGTGGAACTCCATATCTCTATTGCCTTTGGCTAGCCTTGGGGTCTGAACCCACTTCAGTCAGCCGCCTTGCAGCAGAAGGGAGGTAGCACCCAGTGACACAAACCAGTGGCAGGGTTCCACATTAGTGACTACATGATGAAGAAATAAAGACCTTGCAGATCTTGTTTCCATATAGAACACAAACAATAGCATGAGGTATTGTGTTATGTTTCCGGTTATGTTTGACAGGCAAACCGAGAAGACACTCAGTACGTTAACATATGCAATTATAATTGAGCAGCAGAGGGTTGTTGCATAGTGGAGCTAGAGTTTTCATCTGTCTGTCCAATTACACAATGGGTAATCAAATTATTGAATGAAGGATGTCAAATGAGGAAGTGTTAAATACACGTCCTGAGTCACTTTAGTTTTTTTGCAGAGACCAATTATGTTCTGATTAAAATACATGCTGGACGAAGCCCAGGTACAATTGCATTATCTAGGTCTTTTAAACTGACTCCTGCATATATCACACTGTAAAATTTTAGCCGGCCAGAAACCAAAGCATTTACATGACATTTTAAAAAGACAAATTACTGTTTTTAGTCTAACTTAAAATTTTAAAGAGTTTTTAGCCGTACTGATTGTGTTAGTTGTGAAATAGTCATTTGGAATAGTGCTGGTGTGTCGCAACTCAAAAATACACATCCAAACGAATCTTCTTTGTAATTGTTTCTCTCTGTGGCGAAGAGTTTAAAGTGGGACAATGGGGGGACAGTCAAAGGTGTGAGCGGATCTCGTGGGCTTTCTCCAAAGCACAATCAAACACAATCATCTGGGGGGGCTTGTTAATGACTCCCCCATCTGTTGGTGCTGCTCAGCATTGTGCAAGAGAGAGCGAGAGTGACCGTGTGAAAAAAGAGGAAGAGCTTGTGAGACACCGTATGATAGAATTATCTCAAATGTAGGGCAGAATTGTTCAAATTTTCAGCCTTTAGGCTACGTCAACACTAAAGTATTTTCATTTTAAAACACATTAATTCCACTATATTTACGCCTCTCATCCACACTATGAGGGTGTTTTCCTCCACCGAAAACAGAATGTTTGTAAATGATCTTGTAACAGTAGAAGGATGGGAAATGAGGAGGTGGGAACTGGCTGAAAAGTCAACATACATTTTAATGCAAAACTCAACATTAAACAAACATAAATCATAAGACAAACAGACACACACAACGTAGCCTAGCCACGCCCCCCTCCTCGTCACACTCCTCCCCCATCCGACAGGTGGTAAACAGACATTGATTAAAAGATATATTTTTTTTTATTTTCTATTGGTCATAGCAGCAGTAATATTCATATTGCAATTTGATGCAGTTCGTAAATCAGTGAGTTCATGGCCTACAAAACTCTATAGAATACACAGCCACTTGTTTCTGACATTGAAGGACTTTAGACACTTTATGCACGTGCTATTTACTCTCTTTCTTGGACATCTGTCGTCTTGGACGTCATCTCATCAAGGACAAAAATATTAAACTTGATAGGATTTAACCTGAACCACTTTACTCTAATTCTTAGAAAGAGATTGTCCTTAGTTATTTCCCAAATATAATTAGTGAACTGTTGTGTCCAAGACAATAAGGCAAAGCATTCTGAAGTTGAACCTCTCTCAAGTTGAGTCAACAGATGTTGTAATGGAGCTATGAGGGATGCTATGGGCCGCCAAGAGTGAGCTGGAATTTATCAGATGTAAAACCTCAGGCTAAAGTCTAGTGACCCAAGTTCTCTTACTAATGCTCTCTCTCTTTCTCTCTCTCTCTCTCTCTCTCTGTTTCTCAAAGACTAACTAATGTGTTGTCCAACTTACTCAAGCCTAGAGGAAATGGAAAGTAGAGAAGCTAGTCAACATTGTGCACTTATTAAACACACATAATCGTCTTTCCAGTACCCTCATCTTGATTAAGTACAATTTTGATTTCATTTTGACCTTTTTTTTTTATTTTCATGTCTTTTTGCAATCCAATCCTTTGTCCAGTCAAAGAATAGTGCAATAATGCAACATGTTCAACACTGAGCTGATGATGTACTCCGATGTTTTATTTGACTCACTTTATCAAGCCTGTTTTGCAACTAATTTCATATATATATATATCATTTTTTTTTTATGCTCCACTGGTGGTGTATAAAATTACAAATTGACAATTGTCCTTTATTCTTCTCTGCTTCTGAACAGACTTACTTAATAAATTGACCCCCATTTCATTCAGCCATCAGTCAAACAGACTTAATAACGGAGGATAATAGTGCAGTAATAGACCAGGGAGATCTGGGGATCGCGTCTTGTTATCTTCCTCCACAGCTGCTTCTCGTGCCACTCCGCGGGCAAGCAGACGGGACAGAAGGTCAGCACATGTCCCTCTGCCAAAACTCACAGGGTTTTTCCCTTTTTTCTATTCTTTTTTCTTCGGTGAATCTTGGACCTCCTAATGAGACTGTGTGTCTTCAAGATGCCATCTGCTCTGGTTTGCCTCTCTGGCACTACAAATTCAGTTCAATGGAAGAAATTAAATTGGACTACAGATTTATTTTTTTGTTTATATATTTTTTAAATTGGATAGCTCTAGCTTAAAATCTGATTGGATGAGCCAGATGTTTGAAGAATTTGTAAAATCATGAAATGTAACATAAAACCATCTTCCTCACCATCATTTTCTACTTATTATTATTATTGTTATTATTATTAAATGTAATTATTCATCAAATATTGCTGTTGCCATTGCTTTATAAAAGCAATAGGCAATTCAAGGTCATGCATTACAGTGATTTCACCATATACTGTACATAGGCTAAATGTATAGATGGTTTGTTACATTAATACTTTATAATAAACTGATAATGCATCCTTGTGTAAGTGGCATTGTGACTGGGGGTGTATTTCATTAGTGGTTTGCATTACACATATTGCTTTGATCAAAGTCATTACACAGCCATTTTCGTAGTCTTTCATCTTTTATAATTCTTTAGCTTCAAATGGGAAGAGCAGAGCTGATCAAGGGCTGTGATGATTTAAGGTGTCTTTACAAGCTGAGAGACATGTAAGACAAATGCCCTGGAGACATCACACCAATTACCATCAGGGGCTAGAGGAGACCTCAATTTTCTCATCAGTTTGACATGAAGGTCTACAAAAAGTGCAAAGTGACATTTGTAGAAATGCAAAATCCTGCCACTTAATGAATATCAAACACATAGCATTGCTGAAATTGTAAAATCGAGCTTTGTGAGAGTAAATTGTACTTTTAAGTCAATGAAAAATTCAAATGGACCATATGTATGTTCTAAATGCATGTGTATAGTCATATTGTGAACAGTGCACATTATTTCAAGCAAGAAATAAATAAAAGAAATACCTGTTAAACTCTTGCAAACACTTTTGAGTCTGTCATTGATGGAGCGCCTAGAGCTCTAATAACATCACGTGGGGAAATATGCAACTTCCTTCTTATTTTTACACCACACAGAATATACAGTTGTGAACCATGCTTCTGAATTTATACAAAAATCACCACTCAAATGATTAGACCATACCTTTCCATGACAAGTAATTGTGCAAGTAACAATAAAACCCTGCTTATATAGCTGTGAATACTATGTCTACATCATATCCAGACCGAAGTCTGGATAAAAACATTTCAAACCCGGAAGACAATAGTTCCTATTCCTGTTCCTAATCCCTTTCTTAATAAGACTTATTCACACTATTTTTGTCTGCCATTTAGAACAAACACACAAATCATTTCAAATGTGTTTTGTGCTTCATTGCCCTTTAAGGCCCTGATTTACTAAGATCCCAAATAACGGGTGCTAATTTGCTCGTGCAATCTATGAAATTGTGTGTGCAAGTCGTGGGGGTTTTGCGGGTGACTCTTTCCTAAAGGAGGCTTTTGCTTGTGGTACTTGCACCAAATGCAATGAAAGTATACAGCTCTCACTAAATACCATTTAGTTTTATTCAATATGGCATTTATAGGATTATATGGTATCATAATAAAATCCCTTCTATTCATCAAGTGTAAGAGTAGTTGTTGAGTGCATATGACGCGCTTCACTTGAAATGTTCATAATTAACGAATAAAATAAAATATTATGTACACATTACGATGTATACTTAAATGAAATCAAAATTTCTGCCCAATATTATTTTGACCATGTCAAATTTAGCTGTGCACAAGAGATATGGGAAGCTGCACGGTACAGAACTTGCACTTGAACATTTTCGGCATACACTTCAAATATTTAACGATATTTTGGCAGTTAAAAACAATGCTTAAAACATTAAATTATGACATAATTTGGTCATTAATTGTTAGTAGGCTTATGGTGTTATCAGTTATGATAGGAAGTTTTTAAATATTCGAATAAAATAGTTTTTTCATGAGTGTTACTTTAATTTCATATTAATGTGTGTCAAAAAATTGTGTTCTATGTATTATCTGTTCTCAAAGTCTCCTTTTTGTCCCAATGACAGCAAGATGCACTGTGCAAATCAGATAAATACCTGCCTTTCAATCGTATTAATTTGCTCTCATAGTTTCTGAAATGACTTTCAGGCTTGATAAATCACTTTGTGGGTGCAATTTGATTAATTTGGATCTAGACCGTCCTTTATTATGCGCATTTGGAGGCACACCTCTAAACTGCATGTTAATTTCGGGGAAACTCCCAAAAATTGCCAAGACATGGTATTTTGCACATCTGAAAGACGCAATCTTTAAAAGACTACTCTAGTAGATCAGCTTGTCCATCCATCCATCCATCCATCCATCGTCAACTGCTTATCCTGTACAGGGTCGCAGGGGCTGGAGCCTATCCCAGCTAACATTGGGCGAAAGGCGGGGTACACCCTGGACAGGTCGCCAGTCCATCGCAGGGCCACACATATACAGACAACCACTCACACTCACATCCACACCTAGGGCAATTTTTTATTTTTTTTTGAGACATCAATTAACCTAGCCTGCATGTCTTTGGATGGTGGGAGGAAGCCGGAGCACCCGGAGAGAACCCACGCAGACACAGGGAGAACATGCTAACTCCACACAGAAAGGCCGGGGCAATCTGGGTTTGAACCCACGACCTTCTTGCTGTGAGGCGACAGTGCTAACCGCTGTCATGGATTTTCCTACTTGAATGGATGTGACATTTGATTAGAGGTAATCCAAAAGTAATCAGATCATATAACCCAAATTATCAATGAGATTACGTAACTGATTGCAATTTAATCATGTAATTTGTAATCAGTACCAGATTACAATTCAGAAGTAATCTACCCAGCACTGTAAATAAATATTGTTTTTCGTAATATTTCATCAAAATGCATTAATCTGATCCATCTCTGAAATAAGTTTACTTTTCACTCAATATAACGAATCCCTTTTTTCAATTTGAAAATATGTCAGCTAACGTCAGTTCAATGGGTTGCGAATAGCATTTGATGTCGACTTTTAAACCTTCAACAGGTTTTATTCAAAAATTAAGATCTTGTTTTCAAGAATTTAGAGAAATCGCATAACAAAGCAGTGCTTTGGACATAAACAAAATGCCTAATATCATACCAATTCGAAAAATAGTTTTTAAGCACTGAAAGTCAGACATCAGCAACCACTGAATCCTCATATGCATTCTACGCTGAAACTGACAGCCACTCTCCCACAATGAGAAGTGACAGCGAACAGGCCCGTCCTCGTAAGCCAATCAGTAAACACGGCGAGGAGGTTTTACATTGATGAAGAGTTTATCACGTAGATGGACAGCAGCTGCACAGGCAGGGATGAGGAAAGTGTCAAGAGATGTCAAGAGACAGAATGTTTGAGCAAATTTTGACAGCCATGAATATGAATACACTTACCTGCCAAAGTGGCAAAACTGCAATAAGGCAAGGAACTGATTTTGCAATCAATAAATCTAGTATTCTCCACTGACAACATTTAAGGTAATGTTTTTTTAATAATGACTATCAGGCTGGAGTGTTGTGTTGAGAAATATGTTTTGTTTAATATTACGAAAAAAGTAATGAATGCTTGTCAAAGGCTTGTTCTAGACAGCCACTAGAAACCTGCTCTTGTCTCAAAAGTGTCTTGCCAGCTCCCATGAACGTCTGGGACACCCAGTCCCATGAGTTCTACCAACCTTCTCAGAACAATTTAATGATGAACCAAAGATCAGCGCTGCCTTGCTTGTTGTAACCTTTTGCCTTTGGTTGTTTTCTGCACAGTTGTGACTCACATCACAGTAGGTATGTCCTACGTGGCCACATTGAGTAGATTTGCATTTATTACTTTTGGACTGATAGCAATTTTTCAGGCGCTGAAAAAACAGTGAGACACAATGCTGACTTATCTGTGATCTTAGTTGCCTTCCATCTGTAAGCTGTTAGTGTCTTAATGACCGTTCTACAGGTGCATGTTCATTAATTGTTTATGGTTAATTGAACAATGCACAATGCAAGAGATGTCCATTTAGTGCGTGTTTGCATAGAAAACTATGAAAAACAGTGCAGATAAATGCAATAACGTATTCGATGTGAACACCCCCTTGGGCGGTTCTTGAACAAAAATATTATTGCAGTATCATCTATTTCAGATAAATCCACCCCTAAACGGCACTTTAATTGGTTGCTTTGTCGATTAGACAGACCCTAACTGTCTAAGGGATTGTTCAGACCGATCGTATTCGGCTCTAAAAAATAGAGGCCACACACTGAATATAACACGTGTTTCGAAAAAATACTTTTTCAAAATATGAAGTTCTTTTTAACCTGACATGACAGCACAGATGGACACAAAAATGCATTCAATGTGAACGACCCTTAAGTTGGTCGGTTCTTGACAGGAATATTATTGCGGTATTATTTATTTCAGATAAACCTGATGCTAAACAACACATACAAACAAAACAATCTGTGATTGGTCAATTAAAGTGTTGGTCAGAGAGACTCTTCCGGTATAAATGGGTGGTTCTTGGCCAGAATAAGCTTCAAAGTGAGACAGACTTTAAGCTGATAGTAAAATATCTAGCTATGCAAAACTACCGAGCATCTAATTTCTCTTCTGGCTGACCTTCCATGTATGTCATTACAATTGGCTGTGATTAAAGAGGAGCACATGCATGAAGTGTATGCACAAGAGGGACTGGACTCATTACCAGTCTTATGCAGTAATAAGAGGCTCTCTGTCCTTTGGGGAATCTAGAGATTGAAGCATTACTTACACAACTACAGTCGGGTTAGGACTGGCCATGGACCTTTATATAAGCCTTTTCAACACTCACATTAATGAGATCTCACAGACCAGCTCTAATGGCTCTTGTAGTCTCTCTCTTGGTCTGTTCTCCATCATCCAGAAAGGAAAAAGAAAGGAAGAGGCAGTAAATGATGATCTTGTTTACCAGTCTGAGTCTTATTAACATTTTCTTCATTATTAACTAATTTCATTGTTTATATTTTTACAAGTTATTATTTATTTATCGGATGTAATGTAAACATGGCAGTGTGTAATAATATACATGCTTTCTTAAGCATGTTTTCATGCGTTATGTATTCGTAGTCACAGCAGAATTCCCATAGTTCCAATTATATATATATATACTGAACAAGTGGAGTGGTGGTCGCATAGTGGGCTAAAGCACACAACTGTTAATCAGAAGGTCGCTGGTTTGATCCCCACAGCCACCACCATTGTATCCTTGAGCAAGCCACTTAACTCCAGGTTGCTCCAGGGGGATTGTCCCTGTAATAAGTGCACTGTAAGTCACTTTGAATAAAAGTGTCTGCCAAATGTGTAAATGTAAATGTTATGTAGGTTTTACAGACATTTTGACTAACATCCCTGAACAAACCCCCCCCCTTCCAAAATAAAAAGTAACAGTCAGTATATGGTGTGGCCACCAGCTGCATTATGTACTGCAGTGTATTTCCTCTACATGGACTGCACTACCCCACTCTTCCTCCAAGGCACTTGCAAGTTCCCAGACATTTCTGGGGGGAAATGTCCCAGACGCGCTCAATGGGATTGAGATCTGGGCTCTTCACTTGCCATGGCAGAACATTGAAACTCCTGTCTTGCAGGAAATCATGCACAGAATGAGCAGTATGACTGGTGTTATTGTCATGCTGGAGGGTCATGTCAGGATGAGCCTGCATGAAGGGTACCACATGAGGGAGGAGGATGTCTTAACTGTAATGCACAGCATTGAGATTGCCTGCAATGTCAACAAGCTCAGTCTGATGATGCTGTGACACGCTTGCCCAGACCATGACGGACCCTCCACCTTCAAATCAATCCCACTCCAGAGTACAGGCCTCTGTGTTCGACGATAAACACGAGTCCGATTATCACCCCTGGTGAGACAAAACCATGACTCGTCAGAGAAGAGCTCTTTTTGCCAGTCCTCTCTGGTCCAGCGAAGGTGGGTTTGTGCTCATAGGTGTCGTTGTTGCCAGTGATGTCTGGTAAGCAGAGGTGGGTGTAACGCACTACATTTACTCCATTATATTTACTTGAATAACTTTTTGGGAAAATGTAACATTTAGAGTAGGTTTAAAAGTGAGTGCTTTTTACTCTCACACAAATACATTTCTAATTATTTTTTTTTTTACTATTTTACAATGTTACTGGGGGCGGCACGGTGGTGCAGCGGTTAGCACTGTCGCCTCACAGCAAGAAGGTCGTGGGTTCAAACCCCGGTTGCCCCGGCCATTCTGTGTGGAGTTTGCATGTTCTCCCCGTGTCTGCGTGGGTTCTCTCCGGGTTCTCCGGCTTCCTCCCACCATCCAAAGACATGCAGGTTAGGTTAATTGGTGTCTCCAAAAAATTGCCCTAGGTGTGAATGTGAGTGTGAGTGTGTGTCTGTATATGTGTGGCCCTGCGATGGACTGGCGACCTGTCCAGGGTGTACCCCGCCTTTCGCCCAATGTTAGCTGGGATAGGCTCCAGCCCCCCGCGACCCTGTACGCAGGATAAGCGGTTGACGATGGATGGATGGATGGACAATGTTACTGACGTTACATTACTAGGTTTAACTTGAATTAATGTGCTATTTATTGAGAGATTTTTGAATGGGACTTTTACAAGAGCAGAAGTTCACAGAGCTACGTGTCCTGAGTCGGTGTCACAGACTGTCAATCAATCACTACACAGCAGCATCGAACTCTTCAAAGTGAAACACTTCCTTCGCTCCACACAGTGAAAAAAAAGAATAGTTTTGTCATGCAATGTCTTCATTTAACACCAGGACAAGCTGATATTTCAAGATTAAAGTCACAGCTCCAACTTAAGGTAGCACGCTGAGGTAAGTTTTGGCTCTAATTATAATGCTGGCTTTTCTCTGTAATGAGATTGTCATTTTCCATGTGATTCTGTAACTGGGCTCTTATGTCATCAGTTTTTAAGTGTACATTTTTAAATCAGTGCAGCAATATATCAGTGTGCTTTGTCCCGCATGTCATAAGCAGTATTTATGCATTTACTCCACGCCCTCACAGGGGTACTGGAAACTATCGCAGCCTTAAAGGGATAGTTCACCCAAAAATTACAATTCTCATCATTTACTCAAACTCCAGATGTGTATGAATTTATTTTGCCACCCCAGATGTGTATGACTTTATTTCATCTGCTAAACTCAAATGAATATTTTTAGAAGAATTTATCAGCTCTGTAGGTCCATACAATGCAAGTGAATGGGTGGCAAAATTTTAAAGCTAAAAAAAGAAAATCACATAAATCAGCATAAAAGTAATCCAGTAATCCTTCAGAAGTGATGTGATAGGTGTGGATGAGAAACAGATCACTTTCACATTATTCTTCTTGTGTTTTTGGTGATTCACATTCTTCTCTGCATATCGCCCCCTGCTGTCCAGCAAAAAATTATAAATATTAAAAAAGTTTCTCATTCTCACCTATCATATCACTTCTGAAGACATGGATTTAACCACTGGAGACTTATGAATTACTTTTATGCTGCCTTTATGTGCTTTTTGGAGCATCAAAATTTTGGCCTACAGAGCTAAAATATTCTTTTAAAAATCTGAATTTGTGTTCTGCAGAAGAAAAGAAGTTATATATATGGCATGATTTTGAGCAATTGATGAGATAATCTTAATTTTTGGGTAAAATATCTCTTTAAAGTGATAGCTCAGCCATAATGTAATATTATGTTATAATTTCTCTACCCTCATGTTGTTCCAAACCAGTGTGATGTTTTGTATTATGTGGAATACAAAATATGTTAAACAGAATGGTAGGAACTGACAGTCTCGTTCACCATTCACTTTTAAAATGTTTTTGTAATGGAAAACAGGGGAGTAAACATCTATTATGCCATTTTTGAAAGTAACGAGTTACTCACTACTTGATTACTCTTTTAATTATATACTTTCTTACACTTACTCAAGTAATAATTTTTTTTTTAAGTAATTGTACTTTTACTTGAGTACAGTTTTCGGCTCCTCTACCCACTTTTGCTGGTAAGGATCTGCCTTACAACAGACCTACAAGCCCTCAGTCCAGCCTCTCTCAGCCTTTTGCGGACAGTCTGAGCACTGATGGAGGGATTGTGTGTTCCTGATGTAACCCGGGCAGTTGTTGTTTGCCATCCTGTACCTGTTCCACAGGTGTGATATTTGGATGTACAGATCCTGTGCAGGTATTAAACGTGGTCTGCCACTTCGAGGATGATCAGCTGTCTTAGGCGTCTCACAGTACGGACATTGCAATTTATTGCCCTGGCCACATCTGCGATCCTCATGCCTCCATGCAGCATGCCTAAGGCAAGTTCACGCAGATGAGCAGGGACCCTGGGCATCTTTCTTTTGGTCTTTTTCAGTCAGTAGAAAGGTCTCTTTAGTGTCCTAAGTTTTTATTACTTTGACTTATCTGTGATCTTAGTTGCCTTCCATCTGTAAGCTGTTAGTGTCTTAACGACCGTTCAACAGGTGCATGTTCATTAATTGTTTATGGTTAATTGAACAAGCATGAAAAACATTGTTTAAACCCTTTACAATTAAGATCTGTAAAGTTATTTGGATTTTTACAAAATTATCTTTAAAATACAGTGTCATGAAAAAGGGACGTTCCTTTTTTGCTCAGTTTATATATATATATATATAGTGAGCCGCCGGTGTCCCCCTTTACATGCGGCCCCACTGCGTTGCATATATTGCATTTGGTTTTGCGCCTCTGTGTTAAGCTGAGTTTGTGTTTATTCATACTGAGAGGTGTTTGCAGACAATGTGGAAAGAATAAAAGAATAGTCTTCTCATCAGTTCAAGAGATGCTTCACATTTGAAACATGCTTTAAAGGGCATTATTGTGAGAATAGATTAAAAGTGTTTCCAATGCAAGACTTGCTTTCATCTAAATACATCTTTCATCAACATCCTTTCACCAAGACAAATTCCTTGTATGTGTAAGCATACTTGGCAATAAAGCTGATTCTGATTCTGATCTCTCATTCACTTTTTTATCTGAGAAAGTGAGAATAATAGACACTGAAAACGATTGAAAAACTCGAGCAGCTACAATGAAAATCCTGAAATATTCTCAAACATGTTAATTTAAATTTATCGAGCATTGCCAATCTGTATTATGTAATTGCGTTCAGTCTGAAAAGGTGGTGGATCATATCAGTTTCCTGGGCGACTTTTGTGTACAAAACTTCTCCCCTTCATTGTATCTTCTTTTCTGTTCAAACGTATTATTCAAGAGTTCAAATGGAGTCGAGGTCAGCAAACATTCTAGTGAACAGAGGGAAAAGATGAAAAGACAAATGTTAGCTCTATTGATCACACTTGTGAATACTGTTTCATACTTAATAGGTATCTACGCAGGAACTAATGCAGGACAAATAAGTAGCTGAACATTAAAGAGTGGTGCTCAGTCTATTACCCAGGCTGTGTGCTGTGAACGAGTGCCTGAGGTTTAATACATGGCGATTAGTGTAAACATTATTTGCACAATCAGCTTTAAAAGTGTTACCATATAATGTAAAATAAACATATAAAACAAGATAGAGAGGGGAAAATGTATCTACAAATCAATGTGATCTCCAAAAGACTTACCTGTAAAATGACACTGCTCCGAGGCCACTTTAATCTGTCTATGTACTTCTTTCAGGAAGACTTGCATACTTGAGTGAAATTTTAGATTACATTTATTTGATAAATATAAAACAGATATGTAATGTCTCTCTTTGGCCTAAGACCTGTCTGGCAGTCTGAAGAAGTTGTACTTAGAACCGTCATATACTGCTGGAGATAGGAGGCAGGGGCGAGGAGCCTACCCCCATGCAGGACGGGAATCAACCGGTGGTGGTGGGGTGGTGGAGGTTGCCGTGATAGCATACTAAAACAGCAATGTGATAGATTATGAGCAGACTTATAAAGCAATGGCTTACATGTGATTGGCTATGAGTTACCTAGCTAATGGTGCAATGATGCACAACTGCTATTCTTTCCGCTAGAACTACACTGCACTTACATTTCTATCAGGAAGACTCGCAGACTTGAGTGAAATTAAAGATGACATTTATTTGATAAATATAAAACAAAAATGTAATGTCTTTCTTTTGCATAAGCCCCGTCTGGTGGTCTGAAGAAGTTGTACTCGGAACAGTCAAATCCTAGATAGGAGGCAGGGGCGATTAGCCTACCCCAAAAGAGAGAAAGTAAAAGACTACCCCCAAAAGAGAAGATCCAGTCAGGTACAAATCAGCTCTTGTGTGAGGCAAAAAAAAAAAAAAAAAACACCTAGATTTGACATGAAATGCGCAATATATCTGTTATGGTTGTGCCATACCTTTGCAATAGGAAAAGCTGTGCTTTTTTTCCTTCAAATTTTAATTTGTCCTTCCCCTTGTGTGGGTTTTTTGTATATTTTTTTCTTCTTTGAGTTTTATTTTATCCTTGTGCTTGAGTGCGATTTTGGGCCCCCTGTTGAGGAGACCCTGGTTGTGCAGAATCTTTGCCAAAGATGAACATTGTTGTATGAGGCCCTACGTTAGGCCAGCGTTGTTGTGCAGTATTCTTGTTGAGAGATAAACAACATTTGATAATGAAAACCCTCCGATGAGGGAAGAGTTGTTTGAACATCTTTGCTGAAAGATGAACAACGTAGCATAAATCCATACGATAATGTTGATGTTGCGTACAATACCCTTCGTTGAAAGAAAACAACAATTGATTATGAACCCTCTGACGAGGGCAGACATTGTTTGACGGTTATCTTTGTTGAAAGGTGAACAACATGCGTAAAGCCATACGATAATGGCAACTTTGCATGCAATAACCTTCGTTGAAAGATATCCCATGAGACTCAATCCCTCCAATGAGGGTGGCCATTGGTTCATGTTTATCTTTGCCAAAGTGAACAGCATACATAAAAACATATGATAGTGGCGATGTTGTCGTGCAATACCCCGTTAAACGATATCCCATGATAGTGTGAGCTCTCTGCCGAGGGCGAGCTGGCTTGTGCAATACCTATGCAAAGTAAACCATGCTTGTGATTTTGGAAGCCCTGACGTGGAGGGTAGACATAGTTATGCATTATCATTGCTAAACGATGGACGTGTTTGAATTGAATCATTTTGTATGGAAAGATGTGGTGAGAGAGAGACACTGACCACCACCAGATAGGTATAAAAACATATGACTGATGGAGAGCTGAGCTTGTTTGATGATTTGGGATAGTTCGACTAAATTTGGAAGACCAGGAAGACCAGCGGCCGAGCTTCTTGACAGTGGACGTTGGTATACCTCGAAGAGCAGCAGTAGTAGCTGCTCCATTGCAAAAAATAGGGGTGATAGATGAGCAGGAAACCGACGAGCAGATGTAGTACGAAGGGGAGCTTAAAGTGATTGAGAGGATCCAGCATAGGCCTTCCGGTAGAGAATAAAAATTTAAAATGATCATTTTCATTTTTGGGTGAACTAACCCTTTAAAAGTAATGTAGTTAGGCTGACATGACTGTTAAACTTTAAGATCCCCATAGATTGAAACATGGTCTGAACAAAGAAGAAAGTGGATGATTTATGGAGACATACGATACAAATTTCTCCACTTTAATGATGCCTGAATTAGTAATAAAATGTAAATATGCTGTGAAATAGGAATTACCCCTATATGACCTAATCATATAGGCGATATGCATTATGCTGTTAATGAAATTATCTGATGAATAAGGGAATGCAGTGCGGAGCCTACCGCTAGGTGTCAGAGGCACGTCACAACAGTGGTGCTTCAGATGAGAACGTGAAAGTATGTATAGAGTAAGCAAACACTGCATTTTCCGAAGTGACATTGATGTGTCCTTGAAGGTGCTCGGGTATGATACACCACTCGAAATGTTGAACTAAATAAGTTAATTATTTCACTAAGGACCCATTCACAAGACTTTAGTGAAGGCTATATTAAACTGTGATGCCATGCTCCCTCAGAGTGCCCACATCTTGAGCTCTGTCTTTCCTAGTGAGTGGGGCATAGGGATGATAACTTGTATTGGAAAGCACCTGCTATGTGATTTAGAGTGAAGGCGACCAACAATAACAGGGATATCATACTGAATGGAGTGATGGGACCCCATACAATGAGCACTGTACATCATGACATGCCTGAATAATTATCTTAATTACCCGATGGGGAACACTCGGGCCTGCAACACAGTGAATGACACATGAGTGAACCTGACCGAGTTACCCTCATGTGATCACGCTTTGAATGCGTGGTTGCCTGCCGTTACTATGAGAGCGAATGCGCTGATTACATGAAATATTGCCATTTGATATTAATGCAGATGTGTAATGTTGAACAGACAGCATAGGTAACAGAAAGCCTAGACCCATGACTAAATCTGAATGCCTTTGATGGATATGATAATAACTTATTTCTGATGGAAATCAGCTGTTGCCTGAGCAGATGATTTTGACAGACTTGGCGAGGAGCACACTCCTTCCATGCCGGGTTGTGCATTCTGATTGAGGATGCGGTGGCTCGATTGAGGGAGATCTCCTAAGTGAATGAGATATGGATGAAGATCCGGGTTTGCTTATTGTTTACTCCCTATGGTTTGATGTGGGCAGAATGATAGCAGATACGGCCTCCTTGGGAAGGGAAGGCAGGCTTCCAGAGGTGTTCTGGAACACACTGGTTCTGCTGTGAACTGGAGAGGTCAGAACATGTCTATTTTGTTTCTAACAGGGCGCGATCCAACTGAGAATCTGGAAATTTGCAGACATGTGTTGCATGAAGACTGCTGATTCTGGATAAAAGATAAGGAGCAGTGAATTTGTCCGTGTCCATAGCTGGATGTTAGCTAGTCGGGAGTGAAATGGACTCGACACCAGACAGTGCTATAGAATGATGTTACCGTGTTAGCACACTGAAACAGCAATGTGATAGATTGTTAGCAGACGTATAAAGAAATGGGTTACATATGATTGGCTAGGAGTTACCCAGCTAATGGTGCGTTGATGTACAGCTGCTAGTCTTCCCGTTAGAAATACGCTGTGCTTACATTTCTGCAAGTGGCAAAATAGACAGTGGGCGAGGTCGGAATGGCATACTACCATACTACTCTTTCTATTTCTTCCATAGACAGACATGGCAGAAGTAGTAAGAGTAGTATGGGTAGTTTTCTATTCTGAACTCAGCCAGTCCACACAACACAGTGTTTGTCGAATACTGATAAAATTATGTATAAAATCTTCTAAAACACTTTTTCCTATGCCTTTGTTTGATCTGAACAGAAATAAACAGATCTTAAATTTTCTCACCATGATATGCGCTCAGACGGAGCAGCCTACGCATGTGTAGATTAATAAAAAGAACCACACTCTATTTATAGCCCTGCCCACCTCCTCAGCTCCAGCATCTATATATAAAATCAAGTAGTCCACACTTATTTTTGGTGCTAAGGAAGTAATTTACTTGGCCTATGTTTTACTTGATGGTAGGGCTTAAATGATTATTCTACATTATAGACAATGTCGATAATAAAAAATTGCAGAAAAAAATGTTCATTGTTGAATAGTCTTTGATCTCATTTAACATAGCATGATATCATGCGAAACTAGAAAGATGACGCACTAGAGCAGCACTGCAGCTCACGACTGTCTAAGAAGAAGAAGAAGAATAACACAGCTCACATTCCAGATGCACTCTAAACTTTCCAAACAGCTTCAGGTGATGTAGATCACAAAGTATGAGGGAATTAAATTTAAAAAATACAAAATAAGTAAATACAGAAGGAATCATGTTGTGGAATATGTGGAGCTGGAGCAAAACTTGCGTGTTGAACCTCCCCTGCGTTAAATCTGTAATGCAGTTATATTTAATGCATTATAGCTTTATTAAAGTTAAAATAATATAGAAGCAGATCATGTAAATAACTACAAACTCCAAAACTGGCTTTTTTCTGTGTGGTCAGCTGCGGTCAGTGCCTCTTTTATGAGTTGCCCGAATGTCCCGATCTAAGGGAAAGAGATTGAAACAGCAGCCAGCTGAGGCACTCTCTGTCACCTCGAGCATGCATGCTTAATGCAGCTAGATTATAACGTGATGGCTCTCGACTTCATAATCATAATATATGTGTCACTGCATTTCTTATCATGAAGAAAATTGCCAATTTGTTTCACCTGAGAAGCAGCATATAATATATTTAGACTTTAAAGAAAAAATCTTGAGTACAAGTATATTTTGTCTTTATTGCACCCAAGATATAGTCTCTTAAAGCAATTCTAAATATCTTATAAGTAAATGTATCATGTTTTAAGGATTTTTAGGCAAGTTTAAATGGAAACCAAGACAAAACACTTGATTACAAAAGGATTTTTGCAGTGTTTGATATATATATATATATATATATATATATATATATATATATATATATATATATATATATATATATATTAGATTTTTTAATAAAATTATTTTTTCCCTTTAATCAAGTGAATGTCATTTAGAGGTATTTTTCAAAAAATTATTTTGTTCTCTATTGTTAATAAGCACGTTTAATACAACCTTTTAAGTTGGGGGACAAGCTGAATAATTGGTTAAGAGCTAATGATTAATCATTGCAATAATTGCCGAATAGTTAAATAATCATTAGATTCATCAATTATCAAAATAATCGTAAGTTGCAGCCCTACTTGTCAGTTACACAAGTACAAACACATTTTTTGAGTCATAAAATGAAATTGTTTGTACAATATATAAATGTTTTCAAAAATGTATGAGGCCAACATGAATACAAATGTTACTTGACAAATAAGAAAATAAGAACTTGACACTTGCATTTAAACGTATATAATTTTCCTTTTTATCATCTCTGATGTACTTATTGTTACTGACCCTGACTGTATATCGAGACCAGACACTGAATGATTCTAGTATAAATCCACAAGGCAATTATTTAGAGGGGTACATTCATAAGTTAATCCAGTTGAGTCTGGTTTATATGTCCTGTTAAATAACACAATGTGATGAGGAGGAGGGTGTGGCAGGGCTGTGAGGGTGAACGGCCAGTGCTGAATCAGATGATCAGTGGGAGAGCGAGATAAAGGGGAGCCGGATACGCCAGTTAGAGAGAGAGAGGGAGCCGCGCTGCATGTACGTGTGTTTGCTTATGTTTGTTTTATGTTGAGTTTCTTATTAAATTTATGTTGACTGGTCAGATAGTTCCTGCCTCCTCCTTGCATCATTTAACTATTATTGTCCTCGAATGAGCATAAAATGTGTTAAGCTCATCTGGGAGAGAGGCAGCGGTGTTCATGGCGGAGTTTTTATTCCCTTTGTAGTCCGTGATGATGTTAATTCCCTGCCACATACTTTCTAGAGTCGGTGGTGTTGAACTGTCTTTCAATTTTGTGCCTGTACTGGCATTTGGCTGCACTGATAAAGTTATGGAGGGCATAACTGGCTTGTTTACGCTCCTCAGCGTTCCCGGAATTAAAAGCATTAAGTGCCACGCGGGCATCGCCATTAACCCAAGGTTTCTGGTTGGGGTAGATCCTTATTGTTTTGGTTGGGACAACGTCCTCTACGCACTTCCTGATGAAACACGTTACGCTATCAGCGTAAACCTCGATGTCGTCATCAGAGGCGGACCAGAACATCTCCCAGTCCGCGTGATCAAAACAGTTTTGTAGCACAGAATCTGATTGGTCTGACCAGCACTGGATCGTTCTGAGGGTAGTTTCTTCCCGTTTTAGTTTCTTCCTGTAAGCGGGCAGAAGCAGAATGGAAGAGTGGTCTTATTTGCCAAATGGTGGGTGGGGTAGGTATTTGTAGCCATCCCGGAAAAGAGAATAGCAATGGTCCAAAACCCGGCCCCCTCGTGTGTTGACGCTGATGTGTTGGTGCTATTTTGGTGCTATTGTTTTAAAATTGGCTTTGTTAAAGTCCCCGGTAACAATGAACGCGGCCTCAGGGTTCGCGGTTTCCTGCTCACCTATACTCCCATACAGTTCCTTGAGTGCCCGGTCTGTGTTGGCTTCTGGGGGGATGTACACAGCTGTGATAATGACCACTGTGAATTCCCTCGGTAGCCAGAATGGTCGACACAGAAGCATGAGATATTCCAGATCAGAAGAGCAGAAAGACTTGATAAAAGGTACGTTCCTCTGATCACACCATGATTTGTTGATCATAAAACATACACCACCACCTCTGCTTTTACCTGAGAGGTCTTTCACTCTGTCCGCTCAGTGCACGGAGAACCCCGCGGGTTCGATGGCCGAGTCTAGAATCTCCTCAGACATCCAGGTTTCTGGAAGGCAGATAACGCAGCAATCCCTAGTCTCTCATTTGAAAGAGATCCGCACTCTCAGCTCGCAGAGCTTGTTGTCCAGAGACTGAACATTTGGCAGTAGTGTACTGGGTAGGGGAGGTCGATTTGCACAACGTCTTACTCTGATGAGAACGCCGGCTCTTTTTCCCCTTTTCCTTCTGCGTTTCCGCGGCCGGGCAGCCGAGACAAAGGGCTCCGCTGGCGTGTTTGTAAACAGTGGGTCGGCATTGAGGAGTTTGAAGTCCGGTTTTCGGTGTGTAATTGCCGAACCAATGTCCAAAAGCGTTTTTCTGTCGTAAACAATAAGGCAGACAACATCCAAGACAAAAAAACTAAAAACTGTAAACAAAACAAACAATAAACTGCAGTGTTGTGTCGGAGCTTGCAACGCAGCAGCCATACTCGGCGTCAACTGAGGACAATAACACCGCCCTCACGGAGAGAGCACTCGCGGCTGATGCTACAGAGGTTGGTTCACTCTCCGTCTCTGTTTTGGATGTAACCCAATCCTTCCGACGGGTGAACATTCGTAAAGCCGCAGGTCCAGACGGTGTTCCGGGCCGCGTCATCAGAGCGTGCACGAACCAACTGGCTGGTATTTTTACGGACATTCTCAAACTGTCCCTCTCCCTGTCTGTAGTCCCCACATGCTTCAAAATGTCAACCATTGTGCCTGTACTGAAGCAAGCCAATATCACTTGCCTAAATGACTGGCGTCCTGTTGCTCTGACCCCCATCATTAGCAAATGCTTTGAGAGGTTAATCAGAGATCACATCTGCTCTGTGCTGCCCACCTCTTTGGACCATTGCAGTTTGCCTACCGCAAAAACCGCTCCACTGATGGTGTCATTGCATCTACAATACACACTGCTCTCTCCCACCTGGAAAAAAGGAAAACATATGTAAGAATGCTTTTTGTAGACTACAGCTCAGCATTCAACACCATAGTGCCCTCCAAGCTTGATGAGAAACTCCAGCCTCTGGGCTTAAACAGCTCGCTGTGAAACTGGATCCTGGATTTCCTGTCAAGCAGACGTCAGGTGGTTAGAATGGGCAGAAACATCTCCTCATCACTGACCCTCAACACTGGAGCCCCGCAGGGCTGTGTTCTCAGCCCACTCCTGTATTCCCTTTACACACATGACTGTGTGGCGACACATAGCTCCAATGCCATCATTAAGTTTGCTGACAATACGACGGTGGTAGGTCTGATCACTGACAATGATGAAACAGCCTACAGAGAGGAGGTGCACACTCTGACATGCTGGTGTCAGGAGCACAACCTCTCCCTCAACGTCAGTAAAACCAAGGAGCTTGTAGTGGACTTCAGGAAGAAAGACAGAGAACACAGCCCCATCACCATTAATGGAGCACCGGTGGAGAGAGTCAGCAGTTTCAAGTTTCTCTGTGTCCACATTACTGAGGAACTCACATGGTCTTTCCACACTGATGCCGTTGTGAAGAAGGCTCATCAGCGCCTCTTCTACCTGAGACGGCTGAGGAAGTTTGGGATGAACCATCACATCCTCACACGGTTCTATACCAGTACTGTAGAGAGCATCCTGACTGGCTGCATCACCGCCTGGTACGGCAATAGCACCGCCCACAACCGCAAAGACCTGCAAAGGGTGGTGCGAACTGCCAGAAACATCATGGGAGGTGAGCTTCTCTCCCTCCAGGACATATATAATAGGCGGTGTTTGAAAAAAGCTTGGAGGATCATCAGAGACTCCAGCCACCCGAGTCATGGTCTGCACTCACTGCTTCCATCAGGCAGGCGGTATCGCAGCATCAGGACCCGCACCAGCCAACTACATGACAGCTTCTTCCCCCAAGCAATAAGACTTTTGAATACTTGATCTCTCAAGATCAACAATCAGCACTGCACTTTGTTCATCTTATTATTTCACACTGGACTGTCAATATATTCTCCACAATATAACAACTGCATATATATTTTTATATACGTCAAAATTAGCATGGAGTGGCAAATCTAATTTTGCAGAGAGCAAGGCCGGGATAGACAGAACAGTAAGGAATGACACCTGTGGGAAATCACCTCTAACAGCTGTTTTGTGTTTGCAGAGAAAGTGGAGAGGGATAAAAAGGGCAATCCAGACCGCTAGATGTGAGAGACGCACACAGCCGTGGTCATGCGTGTGGTCTGTGTAAACCTAACTCCCCTGTCCTCAAGAGGCGCACTAGTGACTGAGGCTAGAGCCTGTAGTCTTTAGCCTCCTCGTTAGCATGCCCGCCTCCCATGCCGGAGACCCCGGTTCGTATCCCAGCGGAGGGACAGGACCGGTTACAGTAGTGCCATGTCCCATATGGGAGTGAGGTTTAGGGGGGTGAGTTTAACAGGCGCCAGCTGCTGAGGAAGCGGGAGCCAGATAAACAATCCATGTAAGTCTTTATTTTTAATAATCCAAGTATTTTGTATTTATCAATTTCTTGTGTTTACCTCTCTTTGTTCCCTTTTATTTACTTATTTATTTACGTATTCTCTTTTTTCCCCCTCAATACATTTGTAATTTTCTTCGCTGTAGCAATTTTCTTGCTTGTCTCTCGGTATGTATAAATACAATAAAACAATACAAATCCACGTATCATAAAGGTATTCTTTTCAGCTTAACGTAATGCGTGCACACACATAACCACGGCTGTGTGTGTCTCTCTCTCCCCTCCGGTGGGCTTTTTATCCCTCTCCACTCTTACTGCAATCACAAAACAGCTGTTAGAGGTGATTTCCCACAGGTGTCAATCCTTACCTTTCTGTCTCTCCCAGCCTTGCTCTCTGCAAATGTTGCAAGGCCATGCCCCCATCAACAAATTAACATTCTACACAGGCTGCACTACTACACAAATAGAACTCCACACGGAAGACATGACTACTAGCTGATTTCAATGGAGTTTGATGTTAGCATGTTGCTAAGTAAAACACAATCATAAGACTGTTTATGAAGCATAAACACACTGAATAATTCAGTGTGTAATTGTTAACTCTTAAATAACTAATTAAATAACTCTTGTCAGTATTTAATTTCTCTCGCCTTGTCCACCATATTTAATTTATTTTGTCAAAAAAAAAAAATTATTACCCTATTGATGTTTACTGAAAAGTTTATTTTCTGTGGTTTATACCATGTTTATTGGAAAACAATGTACAAAAAAATAATTAAAAACTGATTAAGGAAATCATTTTTTGCAGTGTGTTGCCTCTGTAGACAGCCCACAAGATTTTGTAACACAGCAGTTGTTCTTTCTCACCCCAGACAAAATTTTGTATTTCAAAGATGAGCGTTCACTGGAAAGAAATTCACTCAGAGTGCAGAGAAGAGAGTAGCTGCTCGCAGGTATTACAGTAGAGACAAACCTGAGAGCTTTTCTCACCCACAGCAGCCTTGACATGAACTGGATATGTCGTTTTTAAAAGGGCGAGGAGTAGAAGATGGATTCTGGCGACACAACAGAGCTAAGTGGAAGAGAAACATACAGTAGTGCTGTCCCTTTAAGCTCAGTTTACCTCATCCTGCTTGGTAATTATTAGAGATCTGCAGGGTACCATTTGATGGTACTGATCCGTGTGGCCGGACTCAAGATCCCACACAAATACACACACGCACATACTCATACATACACTTTGTGCTTGTTTTCTGAGAAAGCCTTGGGCCATCGAGTCATTATCTGTTCGAATCATCCATTTCCCTTGGAGTGAACAACAAATATAGCAAACAGGGAAATATGAGAAAGGGAAAATAAATGAAAACAAACCCAAAAAAGCTTTCATAAAGCAGTAATGTACCCAGCTGTTTATGCTTGTTCACACATGTGTAGGTGGATATTTTGACAACACGTCTATCAAACATGCCTACGCATGCAACAACTTTACATTAGGTAATATATCCCAAAGAGGATGAAAGGTTATAAAGGTGATGCAAAGTAGGCAAGGAAGTTTTCAGATCATTTTCTGTTGAGGTATGTAATTTGTCTTTTTTAACCTTGACCACTTTTAGCATGCACATATAGGGGTCTGCTAAACCACTGTTGTATTTCAGTTCTTTTCATAATTTGGACCATTAACCATATGGACCATTCAAACATGCTTTTGCATCTGTCTGCACCACTTTTATTGTTTTTCTATGTAAACATGCACAAGACGGCCATTTTGGGCCATATTTCTTCATATTTTTTTTAGACGCCCTGTCATGTTAAAGAAACTTCAACAAAACATGTTTTGAGACACTGCGTTCTGTTCCATTCATTGCGTTTTTCCATTGTTTATATCATGATTCCAAACCTATTTTAGCACTGAGTTTGAATAACATAAATCCGGGATATTATTTTGTATACTCTAGCATTTTGTTTTTCATTTATTGGGGTGCCAAGCAGGTTATTAAGCCTGCTGAAGTCTTTAAGTCAATCAACCCTACATAAGATTCACTAATTTGAGTCAAGTGAACCCTGGTAAAGACTACACTACGTCAAATTCTCAGTGACACTGTATTATTCTGCTTTATTATTAAGTAAATAAAGCATGATAAATCAAGAACAAAAGGCTTTAAAGGGTTTCTTATTGCACATTTTATAGAAATAAACAAACAACCAAAAAATAAATGTCAATAATGCAATGACCTGTTTCATGATTCGGTTATTGTAGGGTTCAAACAATGTTGTTTTTAGTCCCTAAAACAAAAAGTTCATGATTCAGTTCTTGAATAATGATAATAAATACAAATGTAAAAAAAACGGTCCATGTGTCACGTACATGCTAAAATGTTGCATGGTCAAATGCAGAATGTAGCACAAATAGTTATAATGCCAAACGCACTTTGGTGGACAGGTGCAAACTAATAATTTGGCAAACTTGTGGCAAACTGACTATTTTACCACTGCCGGTGAAGAACTGCAAACTTCTGGCAAACATTTGCAGTGAATCACAAGCTCATTTGCATGTAAAAATAATGATGCTAGATTTATGGTATTTGGAAAGGAAAACACAGATCACATGAAAAGCCACAGCAAACAAAGAGCTAACAGATGCTTTATGTAATATGAGATTCAATATGTAATAACTACCAAAAGCACAAAGCTTAGTAAAATATCAGACAATGCAAAAAAAAACTAGTTTTTTATATGAAATTTGAAATCATTGAGTTATTTTCTGCTTCGGCATGCCCAATTCCCAATGCTCTGATTCATCGTGGTGGTGCAGTGACTCGCCTCGATCCGAGATGTGGAGGATGAATCCCTGTTGCCTCCACTTCTGAGACAGTCAGCTCATGCATCTTATCAGGTTGCTTGCTGTTCGCGTAATCACGGAGACCTTTCGTGTTTGGAGGCTAATGCAATTCACCGTGGCATACACAACAAACTCACCACACAGCCCTCAGAGAGCAAGAACCACCTGTAACAGTATAAAGGATGGGCAAGGAGGAGGCGGGAACCGGCAGAACAGTCAAAGTAAACTTTAATGAGAAACTCAACTTAAAACATACGTAAACAAACACAGGCACATATGCAACTGGCATCTCCGGTTGCCCTTTATTTCGCTCTCCCACTGATCAGCTGATTCAACGTCGACTGTGCTCCATCACGGCCATGCCCTTGTCACATCACCTTATAGGGATGAGGAAGGTAACCTACAATACTCTATCCACTCTAGAAACCAGGCCAGTTGCTTTGGAAGCCTTGCTGGAGCCACTCAGCACTTCGAATTTGTGATTCCAGGGTGGTAGTAGCTCTTGCTGAGCTACCTAGGCCCCCTTTTCTGCTTTTAATGTCAAAACATAAAGAGTTATAAAGAGTCAACAAGGTAACCAAGGCTATGTGTGCCGATCAATTTATGCTTAAACCATTTCTGAATATCAGCGTAAGATTGTGCATGTAAACGTGCTCAGAGTGTAGACTCCTTGTTAGAGTGTAAATGAAACATGAGTTCAAAATGGCTTTAAACTATTTTTCAATACAATGATTTGTCTTACCCCAAGTATCAAGGTAATATTGATATCAAAATTACATTCACGCTCTGTGGGATGTCTTTTAGGGTGTATCTTGGAATTCTCCTAATCTTTTCAATCGGTTGAATAGCTACAGCAGTGCAGGGATAACCAGATTGTCTCTTATGAGTGACCTTGAGCTCCCTTTAGCTCAAAGAGGCTTTTTGGAAATTCAAGCCTGATATTTATACCACGTTTGATAAGGACTCATGGTCCATGACCGATCCCTCTCTGGTAGGTTATCTCAGTGTTATACAGGTCAGTGATGACTCTTCAGAAAGTGGATCACACATCCTTCACACCTTGTAAATTGTGACAGGCTCTGAGCAATGGTTGCCATGGTTAATTTTAATGAAGCTAGGCACTATTATTATAAATTAATTCATTTGATTTCTTAGTCTGTTTTCCAGGTGGTGATAGAAGTGGCTTTTTAGGATCTCTTGTTCCTATCAAACAATTTTGGATCAGTAAATTCCTTGCTGAGAAGAATCACCAAGAATTTTCATGCTGATTTATGATGGTTAGCGCTCCTTTGGCTGGTGGACCAACAAACAAGTTCTCGCATGAAACTATTTTCTTTGTTGATGTGAACAAGAGTGAAAAGGTAAACAAGAAAGCTTTCTTTTGCTGTTACCTTTGGGGATTGAGTTCAACTTCTAAAACTCTTCTCTAAAATCTGTTAGCCTCTGAGGTTAGCATTTTAGAGATTTCTGAAAACCAATTATTATTCTTTTGTTGGGTCTCTGAAGACCTACAGTACTCTGCATAGGTTATAGCCACTCCTTAAACCAAAAACAGCAGAAAACACATTTGTGGTGTTAAATGTTTACTGTGCTAATTAGCAGATTAAAGACAAACCGACAGAGGATACAATACAGTATTTAAGCTCTTTTCTAACATCCAAGCTTTACTGTAAACTCATTGGGATATTTGTAGTGCTTTAATGACAGGGGAGTGAGGTTAATACTTGCTTTAATTTACTTTGTCTGTGTCACAATTCACAGTCATATTTTCCCCATGGACTACACTTCCCATAATCCCCTGCTCTGATCACTTCCATTGTTGCCCATTGTTCCCCATTGTTCTCACCTGTGTTCCATTCCCTCATTAGTCAGTGTGTATTTAATACCCTGTTGTTTGCTTAGTCCTTGTCAGTTGTAGTATGTGTTTTGACCTCCTGTTTTTGACCCGTTCCCATTGTTCATCGTTTCTCTGTTCCTGTGTTTTTCCCCATTGTGGATGTTTCTTTTGTTCCTGCGTTAACCCTGTTAATCGATACGTTGTTTTAATTTATTATATAATTTTTAGCTGCATTTAGATCCTGCTCCTGTGACCTCCGTCCTTGTAACAGACTGACCTTACCTAGTATTTTAACAGAAACCAAGACAGTGAACTTTCATGCTTTAATACTTTAAGAAGAGATTGTGACTTTGGACATAGTGTTGAAGGAGACAGAGAGGTCTTCCATTGTTTTTAAAGGGATAGTTCACCCAAAAATTTTAATGTTGTCATCTATTCACACTAACTCAAACCGTTTGTGTAATACAAAACTGAAAATATGGAGACTTTAGCTGTTGATTTTCAAAAATTAATATGTCGGTCATGACCAAAGGTTGTGCTAGAAAAAAATATTTATCCTCCTGGGACATGCGCTTGACTGCTGTGTGCATTTTTCATTTCAATTTTTGATTTGTTACTAGTAGCACCTAATACACAAGCAATAATAATAATTTCTAGAGTAAATAGATTTCCTAAAAATGAATGTCCACATATGTGGTCAGTGAGACAACGTTGTGAAATTTTAAATAACACTAAGGTATGGAAGGTCAGATTGATTTCATCAAATTGTTTTGTTTCCTGGAGTGTTAGCATAATTCTGATTCAAAGTAATGTCCAACATCATTCTGTCACAGCCAACCATATTAAAATATAATGTAGCATTATAGAATTCTGAATCTATGTACTGTTTCCATTGTCCCATGACTGCCAAACATGTTGCAGCCTGAAACTGAACTTTAGATCAGATTTTAGGATTGAATACATATGCATAGAAAGCTATGAGATGCTCCCTTTTCGTGAATGACTTAACCTCCAGTGTGCTGTCTGTCTTCACTGGTCTCAACAGTTTGAAATGCACCTTATCTTCATCCTAACTCCATATTAAGCCCCTGAAAGCAACGTTTTACATCTTTTGGATGAACTTATTTATTCTCAATGTGAAAATGCACAGTAAATATTTAAGAATGCATAAACTAATGTTAATGAATAGAATCATATTGTACAGTGATGACAAAATAAAACATACTAAAATGTTTATTTAAATAAAGCTAAATTACCCACAGTTGTGTTAGTTGATAGTTATTCAAAATAACTAACATGTGTTTTCTACATTTATGGAAATGTGGAGCCAGTTCCACATACAGTATGTGGACATCACGTTTATCAGTGCCCTGACATGCAAAAGATTAACTGATTTTTTTAAACTGGCTGTGACAAGAGGGGGGGGGTGTGGCTGGGCCGTGAGGGGTCACGGCCGGCGCTGAATCAGATGATCAACGGGAGAGCAAGATAAAAGGGAGCCGGAGGCGCCAGTTCAAGAGGGAGAGAGACTTGGCCGCGTTCCTGCCTCCTCCTTGCCCATCTTTTACCTATTACAGCAACATATCAAATTAAACTTAAGAAAGACTCTCCTCTTTACAACCAAACACGTTTAAATGCAAAAACTTTAATACATTTCTTATCAGAGGCACTTATGCTGGTGCTCCGTCTATAGGAGCGCTTCAAGGAAATCAACGGCATGCTGTTGTGTCAAAAGACTCTTCGAATTTAAACCTTTAATTGACAGTCTAGAGTCTTGTGAACCGTATTCAGTCATTTTTTTTTATTCATTTAAATTAACTGAGGTGTAAAATTTACGTCATGATCTATTTTTATCCATCATACTTCAGTGGATAACTCCCCAAGTGAGTTGTGAATCCAAGGATTTATATGATGAAAGATCTAGCTGTAAATCAACACTCAGAATCTTTAAACTTTGCAGGTTATTTGCAGCTTTAATAGGAAATAACTGTCGGAATGGTTGGAATATGTGAAAAAGTGCATACATGCATGCACAAGTTCATGGAACATTTTCAGCTTGCCTGATATTAACATAAAGTAATGCAGAAAAGAAGCACACACATCTGAGTCTTACTAACAATGGCTGTGCTTAGATTAAATGGCAATATATTTGGCAAAAATTATACTTGTTCAACAAATGATAATAAAAATATGTAATTTTTTTGTTCTTTTACTTATTTGCCCTTCATTATCATTCAGTAACACACTGGCTTAATGATTGATGTTTACAGTAATGAAATCAGAGACCCTCCACTCGAAATCCAAACACAATTGGTCAAAAGAGATGCATTTTACCAGGTAAAGTATGGTGATGGCGCCTGTCCACTTGTGATCGAATTGCCTGATATTAATCTTTAATACCAGGCAATAAACAGGGCACACACACACAGTGGAGTAAGAGAGAGAGTGAAGTCAAAACTGATGCACTAGGTTAAATTAGTTTTTTTTATGTCAAAATGATGGACAGCATTTAGAATTATCCGTCAATATTTCAAAAATCATTAAATGATGATGTATCACAGCAGTATTGACAAATGAGCATGTTAAAATGTAAAGCAATATGTTAAACTGTAATAAAAAGGGTATGAACACAACACATTTTTTACATTATCTTCCAGTTACCTCTGCATATTTATATATACAGCTGGGATAGGAGAATCATTTTAACACACTTAAGCTCATAATCGGTGTAAGAATGTGCATGTCAACATGCTCAATAATGCAAAATGTCATTGGTTATCGCATGTCTCTAATCTGGCAAAATGCGTCTTGACGTGCCACATTTTAATTGAAATTTGAGAGCTATCAATAGGCTTGAAAATAACTTTTATTGTGCATTGCATTGTTGCAGCTGGACTGGTTTGTACGCATAGCTGTGAGTCCTTTGATTTATGAGTGAATAATCTCAAACAACACACCGAGAGGGAGAGGCAAGTTGTATCTTCTTATGCAGCTTTATGAACAATCTGATTTTAGAGTCTACAAGTAATCCTATTATTTATTTACGTGAACTACAGTATCAAAGCAACCTTCATTTTGAACAAAACATTATATGTGCAGTGACATCATATAGAGAGCCATTCACGATGAGAATTTCACCATTACTTTGAATTTGCTGAAATTGCTCATCACACTTAAATATGCCCCTTCTTTTAATAACACACATCAGCTTTGCAGAATCTTTTATATATATATATATATATATATATATATAGATAGATAGATAGATAGATAGATAGATAGATAGATAGATAGATAGATAGATAGATAGATAGATAAATAATGTGGACCCTTTAGCATCATATCTAAGAAAGACTAACCTCCTGCATGGTACCCGGAAAGGCTGTGTGAACATTCTCCGTCCATCTCAGATCAGCAACTTTCCCCAAGGGTGATGAACCATGTAGTGCACTGGGTGATTTTAACACGATGAGATAGCGGGGGCAGTTTTCTTTTCTTTTTATATGTATGGGGAATCCAGTAAGCCCTTAAAACGAGTGGGCGGACATGTGGGAACTTGCTGTAGGGGCAACAGACATGGGTGATGGCTTTTTTGTGATTAATTTCATGGTTTATTTATCTCTTCCATCAAAACTGAGAGGAAAGAACAAGAAAAAACACAAACATCACAACTTGCTATGACAACCAGTCACAACCTTTTCTCAGAAAAAAATGCCAACCCTGCTGGTGGTACGCAAGGCCTTTAGGGCTAGGAGAAGATCACATGGGTTTCACAGCACTGCAGAAAATATAACTTTTACTAAAAGAAAAAAATAACTTAAAAACAAAGGAAACTGTTCCAAAGTGAAGCTTAAAAAAAGAATACAACATGAAACCAGTGACTGCAGGTAAATCTGAAATTGCGAATCTAGTTAAAAGAGAAAAAATTCTTCCCAAGTTGTTCTCCTCTTGAGTGCCAGACAACGTAGCTTTCCATGAACTTAGTTTTTTATCTATGTTCTTTGTACTTTACAGCAAGCAGGGAAGGTACTCAGCAATTTCAGATGGCAATGGTCCCAATGTCAAGTTTAGAGAAACAAATGAAAGAAAAAGTGCAACAAATGAAAGGATATGTAGTTGTGTATTGCAATTCAACAAAAGGCTATTAATCAAAAGTTTCAGTGCTCTTTGAGAAATAATTTCCTCTGCATACAGTATATGATTGCTGTCTCAAGTCTGGAAAGTTTAAAGCTGAAGTGTATACTTTTTTAACCTAGTTTCGTAGAATGAACATGAATATAACTACATTTTTGCAAACTGACATGCCATGCTGCATTCAATGTTTCGTTGTGGTTTCCTGTTGAAATGAACACTAGAGGTGCTTCAAGAAATGTGCGTTTTATTTACTTTCACACATGCAGGTTTTTTAAGATTTACTTTGGAATATCATAGCCCCGGTTCCCAGCTGACCCACTGGGAAAAGTCCCAGTTCTCCCTATGGCGAGTCCGCCTTTTGGATCCATGTAATATTCACTTTAAAAACCTCATCTGATTACAACATAATTTCTCTCGATTTTGGTGCCCCCGCTGGACATTTCACTGGAAAACTGCTGCCAAATATGTAATGAGTTTTTGAATTGCAAAACTGTTGCCATTGTCAAGTTTCATTCGACCACGCTGATTTATTAGATTTTTTTTTTTTTTTCATTCTTAAAAGTTCTTAAAATCATATTTTTTGCAATTCCATTATGATGCGAGTGGCTCAGAAATTACACTCTGTTGGTATGTAAATAAAGCATAATTGGTAGCTCTTTAAGTCTCCTGAGAAATGAAAGAGCATCATCTGAGCAGTATTTTCCTCGGGGATCACTTAATGTAACGTAACAAGTCTCAGTGAATTGAGTAATTTGCATTTTTTTTTAACACTTTACTTTAAACAGATGTTCCTGATGTCTTAAGCCGTTCCATCAAGAGTTTGTTGCAAGCTGGTGTCCTACTGGGTCCACATTGAGAGTAAAGTGGATAAAGTGTGTTGATCCCCGCTGGGTAAAAGGATGCAGCTTGGCATGCCTCTCTTGACTCTTCGGGAATGAGGATTAACAAAACCAAGAGCTTAAGCTTAAACAGCAGGTACTTTTAGACTAGGTTTAAGATTTACAGTAAGCATGGAAATTAGGTTTACATGTTGTTGTTGTTGTTGTTGTTGTTGTTTTCTCCAACAACAGCCAACTGCTCACAGAAGTTTGTATGAAGTTTGTTTATCACAAGTTCTATGGCTTTCTTGAAGCATTGCTACTGCATTTTACAATGTTACTGCAAATTTACATTTTATCATTATTACTATAGATTTTACCTAGAGTTAGGGATTTGAACAAACCCTTAACCCTGAGTATTAATCTTTGGTGGAGTGACTTATCCCGCACAGTTTGTACTACGAACATGCATGGCAATTCAAATCGTGTGACTTTGTTAGGAGATGATGCTCTTACTTTTTAAAACAATCAGACTTATTTGTTTTGCCTGCTGGATAATAAAACTGATGAAAATATCCCATAGATTTACACTTAGGGGAGGGCACCAGTTTATAGGCATATACTATATTTGGGTGTTTCTTAAACTTCTGGCCATTCCATGTCCCAGGTTTCTTCTTTTTTTTTTTTTTTTTGATCAAAACAGATTTCAAATTGAAATTTTACCAGATTGTGCAAACTGTTTTCAAATATTATTTACGTGTGTGTTTTTAGGATATATAAAATGTTAGCTATGCAATTAGCCTTCAAAAACATTAAAAATATCATTTCTACCACTGTCATTTCTACCACATAATTCTATTAAACACAATACAGATTTTGAGATGTGGTGAAAATAACACTGAGGTAGGAATTTTTAGAAATAAATTATATAAATCTCCTGTGATGAATGTTGGACATGGTTAGTAGACAAAAAAATAAAAAACAAAATAATTAAAAAAATTATGAGAGTGTGAATAATGTTTTAACAAGACAATCCACAGTGCTAAAGTGGCCAAGTTGAATAAGCAACCATATATGGACTAGAATACCACATAGAGACTGACGGCTGGGGTCTTTTGACCAGTAAACAACTACCCAGAATAACCTAGAAATCAAATTGCAACATGAAAAAACAACAACCACATAGCAATGCCTCAGCACCTAGAACACCTAACATAGTCTAGAGAGAATTCTTCACAATACTACGAGTTGGCTTCATTTGTAGGAAGTATCATTTTCTTCCATATTACACATCAGGCCTTATAACATTAATATCATGGTTACAATTTATGTTTAGGCTTAAGGATGGGGTTTGGGTTTGGGGTTAAAGTTACAAAAACACAGTTTTGGATTAAAAAGGAACAAGCACCACATTGGGAACTACAAATACATGAGGGAATCATCTCTCACTGGTGGGTTTATAACTTATACTATTTCGTACGAATAACCTTTGGACGAATTGGTACAAATTCGCCACTTCCTACTATTGTGGCAAATTCTCTTGAGATCAGGTTGTAACACCCTAGCATCATGGTGGGGCATTGTATGAACACCACTCACATTTTCTTCAGAAAATGATAAAATCTAGCAATTTGTTTATTGTTTTTGTTTTGTTTTGCTTTTCTCCTGAGCACAGTGAGCATAACCACAAGAACGTAACAAAATTGAACTCTCTCTTTGGCACACAACAGCTAATGTTCTATTCAGGCTAAGCTTTCAAAAAGAAACTTACAATACGCACACTAACACAGGCACCTCCTGTCCCCACTCCGTGATCTCATTCTGCTGAGATAAAACGTCTCCTGGTCTAATTCTGCTACACTGATAGAATCACTCCCAAAAAAGCAACACTTGCAATGAGCTTCAGTATATTGTGGCACAAAAGGCACAGAGACTGTAGCCACAATTGTAGTATTTTGGTTGAGTTTATTATGCCAGTTTTAGACAGGAATCAAGAAGTAGATCAATTAGCTTAACAATGCCCCTTCTAAAAAAACCTGGATTTCTGATTCATTTGACTGAGTCAGTTCGCAAATCTCAATTAAGTAATGCTAATGTGCGCACATCGTGCGGGGGACCTGTGCTCGGCTGGCAGATTAATCTTTCCTGTCAATCTAAAAAATGCCAGCAAGCACCATTTCTGCTCGAGGACATTAAAAGCACATAAATCACAGTATATGTCTAGGAAAAGAGTCTATCAAATATTTGATAGTTTTTAACTTTTGGAGACATTTCAGCTAAATTAACAGACATTGGTACTTGACTTAAATATGATGAAAGATTAACCTGCAATGTCTTTATGGGCTGTTGATATCATCATCTCTGTGAATTTAATGACAGAAAAGTTTTTCAGCTGATATCAGTCTGTGTTTTCCAAAATTGGAACCCCTGCCCCCAGTGGCAGAAGCTGGAATTGTTGTTGAATGTACGGGCACATGTGAACTCCCGTTTCCGGCTGAAATGTCCACAGAGTGATGCGAAACGCAAGCTGTATTTTTGGTGTTAAATGATGTAATTCAGTCAACAGGAATGGATATTTGATTGACTCTACCCCCTAACCCAAACCTAATCCTAAACCTAACCATCAGTGGAGTAAAATTGTAATATTAGAATGAAAATGCAACCTTTGAATCGTGCTCACCATTGTTTCTGTGAACGCAATTACTTCCTGGTTCCTACTGGACAAGAACCCATGTCTCTAAGGATGCACTTTATAAAAGAGGGAAATTTGGCCATGGGTTAAATTATGCAAAAATATTAGATGCCAGATAATGCTTGTCACGAATTCGGCAGTATAAGTGTTAATTACAGGGTACATGAACTTTCGGAAGCTACATTTCTTACATGCTACAATTCCCAATTTAATTTGGATTGGTTAATGTGTTTTCAGCTGGTTCTTAAATTTTGAGATGGTTTCAGCAAATCGGGTGGAGCTTGGAAGCTCATTCCACCACAGAGGAACTGAGAAAGTGAATGATCGTGAAATAGACTTTGTGCCTTTACGTGACTGGACCACCAGGAAACGCTCGTTCATTGACCACAGAGAGCGAGTTGAGACATAGAGTTGGAGGAGTGAACTGAAGAGGGTGTTGTTCCATGGGATGTCCTGAAGGCCAGAGTTAAAGCCTTGAAATTGATGGTGGCAGCTACAGGTGACCAGTGGAGTGAAATCAAGAGTGGGGTGACATGAGCCCTCTTTGGCTGATTGAAGACCAGATGTGCTGCTGCATTCCGAACCATCTACAGTGGCTTAATTTTGCTAGCTGGGAGTCCGGCCAACAAGGCATTACAGTAGTCTAGTCTTGAGATGACCAGAGCTTAGACCAGGAGCTGTGCAGCATATTCTGATAGGAATTGTCAGTCTGATTCCACTGATGTTGTAAAGTGCAAACTTGCAAGACTGGCGGTTGATGAGATGGGACAAATGGGTTGGCTAGGATCAGGAAGAGTTGTTTTGGCCAAGTTGAGCTGAAGGTGACATTACTTCATCCAGGCTGAGATCTCGAGATGTGCAAGGAAGAGATATGAGTGGAGACGGTGGGGTCATCAGGCTGGAATGACAGGTAGAGATACGTAGCATACAGGTAGAGCTTATATCATATTACGTCATAACAAAGTACGTCATATATTAGAGAAATACAATGGGTTGTTAGTGACATTTCATGTTGTCTTCGAAATAGTTGACCCTGAAAGTCATTGTATAATTTGCACACTGACTCTCGTCACTTATTTTATGTGGCAAAAATTATTGAGCAAACCCATAATGATTTGCTAATTTCACCACACGAGGCGACGCTTTCTGGGAATGCTCCATGTTCCAAATTTGCTATGTTTACATGCAAATCAAGGTTAACTGCATCATCATTTCCTCATTTGTTTCCACTCAACCATGGCATGAATGACACACTGGTGTTTTCAAGAGACTAACTGTAGCAGCTGGCGCAGCCATTGCTTTAAATCACACTGGACCGCAAATGCGGGAAAATGGCTTGATGGCCAACAGAGTCATTTCGCCCCCTTCTCTTCCCCACCTGCTCAATTCTCTTTCAGTTCCTCCACAAAACACATTTTTACAGTGTTTTTAGTTGATATGCCCATTTCACCCCCTCTACCTTGAAAAAATAGGGTCTTTGAGGATTTTAAAATGGCACATACACGAATATGGTAGATGTTGGTGTTCCATTACAAAAAGAATAGAGGAACAATTTATTTGATTAAATATCAAATATGTTATATAAAAGTTACTAGTTTTAAACCCATCAAATGTCCATATCCGTCTTAAAATTGGAATTTTGACCTAATGTAACATTTGTTACATTTTAACTCAACAAGTGACATAATTAATCTCATTCCATTTTCTCAAATTTTATTGCATTCGTTAAGCAACCCTGTTACCCAATTTATTGTAAGAAAAAATGTATTTCATTGATAGTAAATATATGTTAATTAATAATAACAAACCAACATTTTGGTTTATAGAAAAAATAAATCATGGTGTAAAAAAACTTAAACTGTATTTGGACTTAGTAAAATAGTTGAAAAAATGCCAAACCTCATAGACAATTAATAGATGATAAGTTAAGCACCTCTTTCACTGACCATTTGTTGAAAAGGGTGAACAAAAATACTACAGCCCTTATTTTGTACCCAGTTCGTAGATAGTGGTAAAAATATTTTAGCGGTTGTTAGTTTGTATATTTATACCGTGCACTAGCAGAGATCAAGAGTGTGTTTGCCGGCAGGTTTCTTTGTGTATTTCTACTCTGCTGTTATTTATATTCTCATAGTGGAGCGAAGAAACCTCTTACACTGACTCAAATAGAGAATATACCTTCCAGCTATTTCTGCATTACCAGCCGTTCCTCTGCACATGAATGCCAGTCCCTTGTGTAACTGTTGCTGTACTGTATTTTTCTAACATGATTTCATGTGTTTGTATAGATTCTGTTGGATTCTGCCACAACGGCTGATGTTGACTTTAAGAATTCTGCATTTCCTTTGCTTTGAAATGTTTTGTCGCGTCCCATAGCTGCGAATGCTCTCCAATTTTTCTGCAAATATCTGCATATTATTTTCCTTATTTTAATATAGGGGAGACCTGGGCGAGTTGTCAAATGGACTATATCTCTATCTATGTTGGGTTCAAAACCTCTTATCTTAAATTTTAGAGTGTGTATATATATATATATATATATATATATATATACACACTCACCTAAAGGATTATTAGGAACACCTGTTCAATTTCTCATTAATGCAATTATCTAATCAACCAATCACATGGCAGTTGCTTCAATGAATTTAGGGGTGTGGTCCTGGTCAAGACAATCTCCTGAACTCCAAACTGAATGTCAGAATGGGAAAGAAAGGTGATTTAAGCAATTTTGAGCGTGGCATGGTTGTTGGTGCCAGACGGGCCGGTCTGAGTATTTCACAATCTGCTCAGTTACTGGGATTTTCACGCACAACCATTTCTAAGGTTTACAAAGAATGGTGTGAAAAGGGAAAAACATCCAGTATGCGGCAGTCCTGTGGGCGAAAATGCCTTGTTGATGCTAGAGGTCAGAGGAGAATGGGCCGACTGATTCAAGCTGATAGAAGAGCAACTTTGACTGAAATAACCACTCGTTACAACCGAGGTATGCAGCAAAGCATTTGTGAAGCCACAACACGCACAACCTTGAGGCGGATGGGCTACAACAGCAGAAGACCCCACCGGGTACCACTCATCTCCACTACAAATAGGAAAAAGAGGCTACAATTTGCAAGAGCTCACCAAAATTGAACAGTTGAAGACTGGAAAAATGTTTCCTGGTCTGATGAGTCTCGATTTCTGTTGAGACATTCATATGGTAGAGTCAGAATTTGGCATAAACAGAATGAGAACATGGATTCATCATGCTTTGTTACCACTGTGTAGGCTGGTGGTGGTGGTGTAATGGTGTGGGGGATGTTTTCTTGGCACACTTTAGGCCCCTTAGTGCCATTTGGGCATCGTTTAAATGCCACGGCCAACCTGAGCATTGTTTCTGACCATGTCCATCCCTTTATGGCCATCATGTACCCATCCTCTGATGGCTACTTCCAGCAGGATAATGTCACAAAGCTCGAATCATTTCAAATTGGTTTCTTGAACATGACAGTGAGTTCACTGTACTAAAATGGCCCCCACAGTCACCAGATCTCAACCCAATAGAGCATCTTTGGGATGTGGTGGAACGGGAGCTTCGTGCCCTGGATGTGCATCCCACAAATCTCCATCAACTGCAAGATGCTATCCTATCAATATGGGCCAACATTTCTAAAGAATGCTTTCAGCACCTTGTTGAATCAATGCCACATAGAATTAAGGCAGTTCTGAAGGCGAAAGGGGGTCAAACACAGTATTAGTATGGTGTTCCTAATAATCCTTTAGGTGAGTGTATACACACACTGTATAGATCGATAGATACAGACAGCTAGACGGATGGATGGATGGATGGATGGATGCATGGACAAACAAATAAACCCACTCAACCTTTCACTTGCCATCATTGGATAAGCATTATAGCCTTGCCCTACATCTGTCACACTGTTTCAGGGAAGCGGTTGAAAAACATCTTTACATTTTATGAGTCTGTCATTGGATTGAATCAGTAAAAGTCCCACTCACAATTTAATTGCAAAAGACACAAAGAGAGGAGAGTCCTTGATAGCTCGGCAAAGCAAAGTGTAAAACAATTATTTTACTAAGTGAGGTGCATTGCTTAAAACAAGGCTACCATACACAGAACTAACACAAATAGAGTGTGCCCTGCAAAGGTTGTTTCCTACAAACAGATCATATTGCTAGTTTTTTGTAGGGCTTTTAATTTATATCAATTTGTGGAATTTCCCTTTTAACAAGCAATTCATCCATCAATTTTTCCCTTCTGCGAAACACCCTCCTTTGCCTTTTTCAATTCTGTCTCTGGTGTTGTTTAAACAGCAGCAGTATTATTTACTTCTTACTTAGGAATGGGTGTTGTGACAGTTTTGTTTGTTGGTTTCACCTTCTTTATGGTTTGTTTGGCCCATTACCTTGAAGCCTTTGACCGCAAATGCAAGTTATTAGTCGTACTCTGTTTTTAAATTGCTAAAGAGCAATGCTTTGACAGTTTTTAAATCTACACTGTAAATGATACTTGTTGTTTTTACAATATCATTGATGTATTTTCAATGGCGTTCCTCTTTAGAAATTGTTTACAGTATATTGCTGTAAAGTTACTTTGTATTTCTTGAACTAATTTGTAGCAAAAGAATTAGGCCATGTCCAAGTATTTTTTCGTTTAAAAAGGCATTGATTTCACTACGTGTACCTCTCTCCTCCACACTAATTTTTTTTTCTTAGCTGAAAACTGAGCATTTCGAAAACGCTTTACATTGCCGAAAACAGTTTTCAAACCAAAACGGTTTAGTGTGGATGTGGCCTTAGGGGCGTGTTGTGCCATCCGACCGTACATGATTTTTTAAATAGTTTTTCTAGGTACAAATGCACTAGACATACACCGTTGTGGCCTCTCGTTTCTCGCACAGTAACCCTGTATTTTTAAACACTGTTTCAGGTTAAAAATATCTTCAATTTTTAGAAACATGTCTCAAGACACCTGCCTTCTAGTTGTTGCATGGCTTCAATCTTTTTTAAATGCAAGAATGCATTTGATCTGAGCGGCTCCAAAAAAGTATGCAAAATAAACAGATACCAAAATGCCATCTCATAATGCCTGCAATATTAGCAGTATATTTTTCAGTAAGTTTCATTAATGACAGGTACCAGGTTTTGCTGTAAATTGAATTATTCTACATTACTGTAAGTAAACTGTAATTTAATACACAGCACATAAAAACAGTAGCTTAATTAAGTCCAATACGGTTAGTTTGTTGTAAGTGATTATATTCTCTCTCTCTCATATATATATATATATATATATATATATATATATATATATATATATGCCAATTTTTAAAATGTATTTTTTTTATAAAATTAAATGAATACTATTATTATTATTATTATTATTATTATTATTATATATTTTTTCTTATAGATTTCTCTGAAAATATGAAAATAAAATGTGTAAATCTTTTTTTTGTACAGAATGTTGTACTAAAATAAGTTTTACAGTATTTTTTACTGTAATACAGCAATATGCTGACTATTTGTCATCTGTAAGATAATGTTGCTTTAACAGTCACTTCCTACTGTCATCATACTTTTTTGGCATTTTCGACAATAGCTAAAACAATTCTGCTTTTATTATTTCAATTTGTCAGCAATTTTTGAACCATTTTTATTTAAATAACTTTATGTATACTGTATATACATATATGCAAAATATTTTTTGCTTACATAAGTAAAATCATGTTATTAAGGTGTGCTCTTACTTTTAATACAGTGGGTTATTGTCAGTGTATGAGGTGATTGCGACACATTTCTTATTACTGTAAGTCTTTTTTGTACATATGTTATGGTACTATTAATATGAACCTGAATCTGACAAAGAATGATTCCTTTATATGACTTAAAATCTGTTGCATAATTACATTCTGATTCAAAAGACCATTTAATGCAGATCAAATCAACTGCAATTATGCACACAAGACAATGATTGTGCCTTATGTAAGTAAAATTAGCTTATACATACATATATGTATCTAGTTTCTGTTTCTAAGAATGATAAGTAAAGGTAATGTATTTTTTGAAGTTTGGATTAATATTGTATGCAATCATATAAGACTGGGTTTCAACAGCTTGACCTTGGTAAACAGAGCACAAGAATGTCAGACTTTATACCCATCATGTGCTGTATTTGAGAGCATGGGGTCAGGCATAGGTCACTTCAGTTTGAATTATGATTTGTGGGTACCCTTCCAAGTAAAAAATAATGGAACAATCGTAATTAATTTTGAATCATTTATCATGTTCTATGATCTCCCACAACCTGTCGTTTCTTGTAGCATCTTTATATGCCTGTCCAGGTGTCTTCAGCGTTAAAACATAATATATTTTCAACCTCACCAGGAGGCTTTCTCTCTCAGGATGCAGCTTGTGCATCAAGTTAACAAATTGTTGGACATATCAGTTGCCTATTATACGCGATATGTCCTAATAACAATATGGTATGTCAAAAATGTATATGGATTGAAAATATTGATTTAAGTTTCAATTAATGTTCAAATCTGGTGTGATTTTGTTAAAGAAATAGTTCACACAAAAATTATAATTGTCATTATTTACTCACCCTAATGTCATTATAAACCTGTATGCTTTTATTTTTTACAAAAAGATAATTTATGAATTGCATAAAATGACAGATATGACCAATATGAAAAAACTATTTGAAGATTCTCCTTTTATGTTCAATAGGAAAAAATAAGAGCATATAGTTTTGCAATTACATTTTTGGGTGAACTACACATTTTAAAAACTTAATATCCTGTGTATGTGTGTATATATATATATATATATATATATATATATATATATATATATATATATATATATATATATTATATATATATAGCAATGTAGAAGTTTCCCCATAGACCATTATTTTAAGTGCCTATTTGTCAACACCTTTTTGTAATTTCCTGTAGTAATCAAAAGTGGGTAGAGTAGCCATGAACAGTACTCAAGTAGAGGTAAATGTACTCATGTTAATAATTACTTGAGTAAGATACTTAATATTTAAGTAGTACATATAACATAATATATTTTTACTCCTCAATATTCCATTACATAATACACATTTAACAAGTATTACATAATCATAATAATAATAATAATTAATATTATTATTATTATTATTTTGGAAATTCTATCAAACACTGTTATGTCCATTATGTAATTGGAACACAATTAAGGAGATTTAGCCTTAGTCACCATTTACTTTCACTGCATGTTTTTTTTTTTCTCGCCAAATTTCTAATTGGAATTGTTACTGAGATTATCAGTCTCTAACATTCTGTCTTACATCTTTTAGATTCCACAAAATAAAGAAAGTCACATGGGTTTGGAACAATATGAAGGTGGGGAAATAATGGCTGAACTATCAGTTTAAGGATGATAATCAGATTTGTACGAATCTTTCAATTAGTGTAAAAGTTTGGAACACTTTCTAGTAATTATTATGGTGAAAAGATTTGAACAATTTTCCACAGGCCCAATCATATATAATGCTGAATAAAATGAAGCAAGATCATGCTTTATTAATGCCTACTGTCACTACTTCACAGATTTATAAAGTTATGCATGAATTCTTAGTTCACGGTACAGTTTTTCAAGTGTCGAAAGAATTTAGATAATTTGTTACTAACGGTAAACTCTGATTGGAAGCATGTTAGGCTTATTAAAGTTCAAAGCTTGTTCTCTGTTCTCCATTAAAAAAACACACCAAATCTGATAAACATAGAAATGCTGTGCACCCGTAGATATGCTGTCTTCATGTGATCGGCAGAGCAAAAGGCATTTACACATAACGCGGATGTTTACATTGATTTATACAGGAGACACTGATGTATTGCAGCACTGATGAAAAAAATTATACTTATAAACTGAGATCATAAGAGCCCAAGGTTACATAATCACCCTAAAAATGAGCATCACCATGACACAATAAAGCTCACGTTATCGCAATCGCCAAAACTTACTGCAATGTGCTTTAAGTTGGAGCTGCCATTTTAATCTTGAAATATCCACTTGTCTTTGTGTAAAATTAAGTCTTTATGTGACGAAAGAAAGTGTTTGTTTGGAGAACTTGCTGCTGCAGGAGTGATGAGCTTGACTCGAGTGACAGATCTAAAAAACGCTCAATAAATTATGCATTTAATAACACTCATTGAATTAAAACCAGTAATGTAACTAAAGGATCATTGCCCATTGTAACAAATTAAAATTACCTTTTTCTTTCATTAGAAATTTGCGTAAGTATGAGTAAAATGTACCCAGATTTAAACATACTCATAAGTTTGTTTTTTTTTTTTTTTTTAAAGGTTACTCAAGTAAATGTAATGTGTTACTACCCACTTCTGGTGGTAATCAATAATGTGCCACAAATGCTGTCGATAGAGCTTGTTAGTGCTTATATTTGATCTGGAATATTACTTTAAAATATAATTGAGTTTTAATGGACAGGTCACATGACATTTGGTACTTACTGTATTTGTCACCTCGGTGCAAATATTGTGAAAATATGACTTCAATTATTAAGTGTACTGTTTGGCAGATTCCCTTGAGAATGCAATAATGCCTCCTGGCAGCAAACACAACATGTTTCATATGAGGTTGACTGTTATCAAGGTTAGAAAGGAAGTATGGCAGTACAAAGCTCATGAAAGAGTTTAATCATTGGCTACTTACTGTAATTTTCTTCCTATCTACCAGTCTTTGTCAAGGTTAAGTTCATATCAGCTAATTTTATCCATATGTATGGTGTTTTTAAAATGCTACTTACTGTATGTCACTTTTAGTGTGAGTTCTAGTGGAGTTCCGTGGAAGAAAGAAAGTCAAACAGGTTTGGAACATCACAAGGGTGAGTAAATTATGATATATTTTTTCCATTCTTGAGTGAACTATCCCTTTAAGGACACTAAGAAGATCTCCTGTGTCCTCTACCGGTTTGTAAGACTTCTGATGTAAGTAAATGGAAAAAATGGACAACAGCAGCGGTATTTACAGGAAGCAGTCTGAACAGTAGGACCACTGAGATTTCTTTCAAATGTGTTGTGTTGCAGCTGGTGACCGAGTGTCACAATTCATTTGATGAAGGTCTCATCAGAGCAGGGTTCATCTCATCTTCTTTGCACTCAGCTATAAAACTGTCATCTCAGCCATTATCTTCTTCATCATTGTGATTGTTGTCAGCCACTGTAGCAGATGGTCCAGACGTTACTTTGAATATTGCGTAGATAACTCAATGAAATGTAGCCTACAGTGTTTATGTTGCTCTAACGATGCAATGTCAAATACTGAATCTTGGAGAAGCTGGATTTGCCCAACACAGTCTCATGACAACTCATAATAATTTTGTACAAGATGGTGAAATCATTTTATATCGTACAAGTTTGCTTTTATGGAAAAATGCAACTTTTATTCCCATAGAGACCAAACAATCAACAAACAGAATTTCAAATCGATACAATACAGGAGACAAATTGTAGCTAGCCTCTTATCAAAACTTCATTTTAAGAGGGAAACATCTGTGAACAAATTTGGTTACTCATTCCATATTTATGTACAGTATGCAATACAAATGACTGATGTATGTCAATAATAACCTGTAATACGCTTTTCTCGTCTCATTCCAAACACTGACGTTTCTTCCATGGTAGACAAAAGGTTATTTTCCCAATAAAATTATGGTTAGGTGTAGAGTTTAAAATTAGGACTCGTTATAAAAACAAAATTATATATAAAACTGTAAATATTTGCATTTTGTTTTTGATATGGTCAAATTTAAAGCTAATCTCCACTGTTAAAAAAGAAAAGAAAAAAAAAACATTAAAGGAATAGTTCCCCCAATAATGAAAATTCTCTCATTGTTTACTCACTCTCATGTCATCCCAGATGTATATGTATCTTTCTTTCTTCTGCAGAATACAAATGAAGATTTTTAAAAGAATATCTAAGCTATGCAGGTCCACACAATGCAACTGAATGGGGTGCAAAGCTTTGAAGCTCTGAGAAGCACATAAACGTAGCCTAAAAGTAATCCATAAAACTTCAGTGGTTTAATTCGTATCTTTTGAGGTGATCCAGTTGGTTTTGGGTGAGAACAGGCCAAAATATCATTCCTTTTTCACTATTAAGAGACTGCTGTCTATTTGTTGTGCTTTTATGTGCTTTTTGGAGCCTGGTCAGGGTTACTGTTTTTCAGCAGGTTTCAGGTTCATACTTTTAAAAACTGTTCAACTGTTCAATCATCTACACCAAGTCTGAAAAGACAATTTTGAATATGCAAGAGTGGAAGAGATTTTGCTTTGGAGAGCTCTTTTTTTTTTTTTCCTTCCATGTTTCCCTTTGCCAGCCTTTGAAATACAAAGTGTGTCTGTATCTGAGGTTATTTACTCAGTAATCAGGCGGCAGTAAACAGTGATATTCAACCATTTGGTACTTTATAATATGCCTGGGAGCTCTTTTAGTGCGTTATGTGCTATTTCTTGGCAGAAAACGACTGAATTTACGCCCCTACTCCAAACTGAAGTAGAAAAAACGCTCTCTCCTCCTCAGGTTCTTTGCGCTGACAAGATTCAAAGAGGCATGTTGTGTTGGCTTTTTATTTATCTGCTGTGAGTACTACTGTGCAGGCCCATAACACTAATTAAGGTGCAACTTAGAATGTCACAGCCCCAGCAGGGGAGATCATTTAACGCTAATGTGGAGTCTTCCCTCACAATATCTGTACATATATTCAGAGTTTAAAAGGAATAGTTCAACCTAACAAACATGACAGCTATGTCCGCATATTTCTGCTACAAACTTTATCTTTTAACTTTTAAAATCTTCATTTGTAATAAGTCTGACAACCGCATATGTCCACATATTTCTGCTGCAAACTATATCACAATGCATTTTGTGTTCAAATCTTCATTTGTGATAAGTCTGACAACCAATCAAGATGGTGATGATTATGATAATGGTGATGATGATGGTAATAAAAGCTCTCAATACTCTTCTCTTCCTGTTAATCTTGCCAACCCCAGTGGCCCCAGACATCGACAACAAAACCGTTAAGAAGCGGAGTCTGCTAATTATTCAAATGCACTCAGATGAAGGGCAGTAATAGAGAAATCAAGTCCATGGTGAGTCCGTGCTGAAAATTAGGAGTGTGCTCTTCGATCGTGAACCCTCCAGGCCAGAAGAACCCCTGGATAATGAGTTCGATGAGAGATTAGACTGGATCAAAGTGGAGATTAAACAGGACAGCAAACACATCAATGCTTCTAATTAGCAAGTCTGTGAAATTTGCTGAATTGGTGCAAATATCATGGATGCCACTGAGGTGTTCTTCTCTTTACATTTTATCCCGTTTCCAGGAAGCCGATTGTCTATGCCAAACCCAAAATCCCACAGACTACGTGAGAGGTGCTAAAGGCCTCATCATAATTAGGGATATTGTGAAATAATTATCTGTGACACATGCTTTTGTGAGTCACACCTTTTGGTGAGATTAGTTAGTGTCAGTAATGTGCCGTTTCATTGCTATGATTGCAATGAATCAAACGAATGGCTTAGCACAGTGTTCACTTCAATAGAATGATGATCAAAAGCCTTGTGTTGGTACTAATGATTGAAATTAAGCTCGCTGACCTATAGTTGTCTCTGCATATTAAGAAAGCATTTAACATCCCAAAAATTTGACATTTACACACAGAATTTATTTTGCATTCCCTCGTAATTGTTTGCATTCCCTCATAATATCTTTATCCATTCCTTAAGAAAATGAACCATGGTTGTACTTCAGTTGCCATGTTTGAACTGTGATATTTGTAGTTAAACTATAGTAACCACAAAGTTACCATGGTTTTACTACAGTAACTATAGCTCAACTGTGGTATTTGTAGTAAAACCATAATTACAAAATGTACTATGGGTTAACTACAGTAACCATATTTTTAACCATGATGTAAATCTAGTAATAATACAGGAAACCCAAAAATATGGTACTACATTTACATTTATGCATTTGGCAGACTCTTTTATCCAAAGTGACTTACAGTGCACGTATTACAGAGACAATCCCCCCCGGAGCAACCTGGAGTTAAGTGCCTTGCTCAAGGACACAATGGTGGTGGCTATGGGGATCAAACCAGCAACCTTCTGATTACCAGTTATGTGCTTTAGCCCACTACTCCACCACCACTCCATCCATACTAAAAAACAATTGTTCTGCCAAAAAAAAAAAAAAAAACATGGTTATTTTTACTATAGTAACACCATGGTTAATTTGTGGTATACTGTATGTACAAAGCTTTTTAAAACCATGGTTCTTACCACAAAAAATAGTACTATAGGGAACAAGTTTTACTATAGGGAAACTATGGTTGATTTTTGTAAGGGTGTCAATTCTGGTGGAAATCATGGTGATATTGTGGTACAAATGTACAGACCCACTTTCTCCTGCTGTGACCTGAGCATGACTGCTATGTGCAGTTTCCATTTCCCTTATTTATTTTTTAAAATGTATCACATAATAAAGAAATAACATCAAAAATAAATAAATAAATAAATCCACAGCAAATAGTTTTCCTAAAAAATTTATGGCCACATATGTGGACAGCGGGACTAAGTTGTGAAATTTTAAATAATACCAAGCTATATATAGAAAGTATTTTTTTATTTATCTTTTCAAATGGTTTATGCTTAAAGAAGTGTTGGTTATTCATGTTTATGAGATGTTATGACATTACAGCAGGTTTTCTGTAAAGCTGCTATGGCACAATGTGTATTAGGAAAAGCGCACACACACACACACACACACACACACACATACTATACAAATAATTACACTTTTCACTTGATTTTACTTTTATGCTAAAAATGGCATATCAGATGAACAAGAGACTCCAATCTTTTGATTCAAAAAGGTTTCACTGTACAAACTTAATTAGGTTTCTTACCAGATGAAGTTTTGTTGGCATTTCTCCCAAAGACAAACTCTGCTGTGATCGACACCATGTTGTTTTGTCACATGACTCCATGCGTTGAAATTTTAATCATTTACTGAAAGCCCAGAGCGTCCTGAACTGAGATCAGCCAGTTTAAATATATTAAAATTATGTGTTGCATATAGCAAAGTCAAAATACAACGTCCATCCATGTGGACACGGGGGCATACAAGGTTAAATTAGGTGTCTAATACTTAATCACTATGCACTTATTAGTATTTACATACGCACTGTTGCATTGTACTTACATTTAAAGTATCTGTAGTTAATTACTTTTGTAGTTCCATTGTTAACCTTATCACTAATTCTAAAATTAGCCCTATACACCAACCCTTACCCTAAACCCTATCCCTTATCTAAGCCCTAACCCTAAACCTACCCATATATCAACCTCAATAGCAGCAAATATGAATCGTCTGAAAATTTTGAAATTAGTATATAGCTTTTTGTTTTTTCTTAACAATTTTTGGGGTTATGATTTTTAACACTATAGTTTTGGTTTTCCTACACTATTAATATGGTTTTACTATGAATAGCATGGCTAAAATCATAGTAAATTTTCTTTTCACTAGATTTTAAAACAAATCCTCAAGTTCAACCATTATGTCTGTACAGTAAGGCCAAGGCTAATGTATGTGAATAAAGGTATTGTGAGGCAACCTAAAATAATAGTGAGGTATTGCAAAATGTATTGCAAGGGAACGCAAAACTATTTCCGAAATTAAGTTCCCTCCCTGTCCTCTAAGGGGCTCTATACTACATAGCTATTTTTGCTGGAAATTTAACAGTAAATGGTTTATAAAATAAAGAATAATGGCAATGCCTATTTAGATAATCCAGTGAATGTAATGCTTAATAAAATGAAAGGTACTTTATTTAATTTGCTTATTTTGTCTTTTATTTGGAATGTAAAGGATGCAAACCAAAAGATGAGAGTATTCATACCAAATTAATGTTACGTCTGTCAGTACAAAAATGGCTTCACATGAGGTAAAATTTGAGTTAATATCACAAGAATCAAAACAATAAAGTGGATATAAATGATAGTCCCGACTCATTTCTGATCGGATCATCCACATTCAAAGCCATCCTTAAAATAGCTGATATGTGACTGCACATTAACTGAATTATATAATAATGCGGCAAGTTGCGACATTGTCCCTAAAACACTGCCACGATCTCACGTGCAATTGATTCTACTGTGATGTGAACACCATAGAGAAATCTCTGGTTAATACATGACTATCCTTACACCATCTATTCTGTCATACTGCCCAGCCCTAGATGAAAGCATCATCATTTCAGCCAAAACATTTATTACTCTAACACGCAAAAGGTTGGGCATGTATAGAAATGTGTGAGCGGGCGCAGATTCCATGATGACTCAATTTATAACCTTCAACAAGTAAACAAGTAAACTATCTGCTTTTGGAAGTAAAGGTGATGTCTTCTTACAACCTTGAGGTAGGCAATGATAGAGGCCTAATTGCCAGTGTTTGCTACATGTGTAAAAAAAAAAAAATGTCCGTCTTGACAAATGCAACATGGAAATTGCATTATCCCAATTCTCTAACATGTTTAATTCAGGTGCTAGCAGCCTTTTCCATCCCAGGACAGAAAAAAACACAGCTGCTATCCTCTTCAAAGTTTATTAGACCATACTTTTCCTTTCTGTTTGTGGTCTAAGGACATAGATTAGTCTACTGCATTCAAAACACAACCAGATGCTGCAAAGGTCCAGCAGTGACATTGCCATAACAATGAGGTGTCATGCAGGGTCTGTGATTTTGAACGTCCGCCCTGTGCTCTATATGTTGTACTGTATAGTTTGATGTTTGACCCCCCTGAGTTGGAAACTCCCTGAAGATGTAGAGGACAGAAGGACTGAAGGGCGAAGAAGATTTATTTTCTAACATGGAGAGTCGACAGCCCTATTTGGTCTCTTCCTGAAGGACACGGCAACATTAGCCAGCACAAATAGAAAGGCATTTGCAGGCAGCACTGCTTGAGGTCTCGGGGTATGTTGTTTTATTTTGAAGTTTCCTCTCTACGTTCCTCACTTCCAAACCCACAGATGAGTTGTTTTTAGTCTCATTTTATCACCTATTGCGGTCTATCAGATCATTAGTGCAGCTTACTAAAGCAAGTGTTACTATTACTGTTATTTGTACTTGGGGTTAGGGAAGGGGTTAAACTTTTCCACATAACTCACCCTTTATGATATGGACTTGAATATCAATCAAGTCATTGACAAATAAATTTGCCCAAGGTGAAAGATATTAGAAATCATGAAAAAAAGTTGTTTCATATGTGGTCGATGTGGTTTCATAAATTATTGAAAAATATTAATAGCATTATCTAAAAAAATACACATATTTAATGACTTTCAAATGTCATTTGGTAAAATCAAGTAACAATTATGAAAATATTTTCCTTGCACATTGAAAATATGAGAGTGTTTAGAGCTTGATCATTCATTAAATAAATAAATACATACATTCATGCAAACATCAAATTTAAATATATTTTTCAAGGTAACTTTTTTCAAGTCAAAATATTGCTCTAAATAGGTCCTCTCTATTTTTGTTTTGTGTTTTTGTTTATTCACATGTCAAAAAAATGGCAACCTACATGTTGGTTACACCACATGAATTTGATTTGGTGGACAACTATTTTTTTTTTTTTAAATATTAATAATATTTAAAAGCAAAATGTCACTGCTTAATTTTTTTAAAAGAATTAATAATAACAACATCATGTGGTCAGTAGCGAATGATCAGACTCTGTTGTCGCTGTCATCTCACTTGACAGCAAAAAGGCATTTGATATGGTAGAATGGGATAATCTTTTTAATATTTTGGTAATGTACGGGTTCGGGTATACTGTTATTGGGTGGATATGGTTACTTTATAGAGGCGGTATAGTGGCGGTATAAAAAAAATATATTAATTTCAGATTATTTTACTCTGGATAGGGGTTACCCGGCAGGGTTGCTCTCTTTCCCCATTATTGTTCTGTCTTGCCCAGAAACCATTAGCAGCCATGATAAGAAAGGAGGATGATTTTCCAGGGGTGATGGCGGGAGGTGTGGCGCATAAACTTGTGCTTTACGCAGATTATATTTTATTATTCATCTCCGACCCCACTAGATCTATGCCTTGCCTCCACATAATTATTAATTCATTTTCTAAATTCTCAGGATACAGAGTTAATTAGTCTAAATCCAAAGCTTTGGCTCTGACAGCATACTGCCCGGTAACTGCTTTTCAGCCAGGCGCCATCCAGTGGCCCATCAGGGCATTAAGTATTTGGGCATTTTATTCCCAGCAAATTTGTCTAATTTAGTAAGAGTTCATTTTGACCCTTTAATAAAAAGGTTTTCGGACGATGTGGGCAGGTGGGCTTTATTGCATTTATCTATGATTGCGAAGGTTAATGTTATTAAAATGAATTGTATTCCAAAATTCAACAACCTGCTACAATCTCTCCCTATAGATGTACCCCTCTCTTATTTCAGGCAATTTGATAGCATAGTGAAGTCCTTCATTTGGAAAGGTAAACGTCCCAGATTATATTTCAGTAAATTGCATAGGCCGATTGACAAAGTTGGTATAGGCCTACCCAAGATTTTGATTTATATATAATGCATTTGGTCTCAGACATTTGGCTCTTTTGAGATCTTTTGAAAACATTGTTCATCATTTTAGGATTCCCAGATCTCAGTTCTTTAGGTATTTACAGCTGCGCCATCTGCTCTGTACTATTTCTGGGAGTACAGCCCCCTAAAGCGGCAGATACTCTGAATGTGGTGAGATTCAGATTGTTGGAATTATGTTTTTGCAGCAACAGCACCCTAGTTGTGTAGTTTTCTACTATTTTATTCAGGTTCTGAATACAGATGGATCAGATTTTCCAATTTCTGCTTCATATCCTCAAGTACACCATTATCTTTGCTAAAACTCCAAACAATGTAGTAGATGTTGCAATTCGGCCAAGTTTGGTAAATATATAGGTGAATATTCATGTTTGGTAAAAAGCTTAGCCTACTGTAGTATAAAGGACACACATTCACTGTTATGTATGTCTGTAGAGTACAATATTACAGCCAGGGACAAATAAACATGTGCTTGAATTTAATTTAATCAGATTGGTCTCTTTTGAGCTGAACCTGTTGCATTTGTAAATTGAAAGCACTTCTATAAATGTTCTGCCAATCACCTCTTCCTCTGATGTCCCTGTAGAGAAATGAGTGGTTGCATTAAGATAGATGTTATGGTCATTCAGATGGTTCCCACAGAGCAAATTACATCCTAAGTGAAATGTAGTGGTCGCAGGAGAATCGTTGGAGGGAGGTAAAATGAAAGTTTTAAATCTGGACCATAAGATAAGGCTGTCATAACAAGGCTTCCTCGCCTTCATAATGCTGTGGGCATATAAGTCAACCCGGACCTGTCAGCTAATATTTTAATCTTTCATTGAGGGTCATTTTTGAAAAAGCTAGATGGTCTTAAAGCCATTATTACATGGGCTCCGCAATTTAGAGGCATATGACTGTGCATTTGCGTGCTTCACACTCGCGCGTTCTGTTCAACACGCACATGTGCTTCCTTATGTAAATAGACTGCGATCGAAACAGGACCTGTCAGTCAAGAAACTCACCCACCCTTCAATATAAAACAATTATAATGACTCAGTTGGACAGCAGGAGAGCAGGAGCTGATCTTCACACATATTTAGCTGATTTGGCCGCGCTTGAAAAGCAGGTGGACGGGCGCGCGGACATATACGTGACTAGAAGCCCGCGAAGCGCGCGATTGTGATGAGACGCTGACAAGCACATTCCGCTTAAAGAATGAGAAAAGGGTTCTCAAAATTTCCAACACAAACACAAATTCTGAGTTTGTTTGATTTTTTTTTTTTTTTTTTTTTTTATTAACAAACGAATGAGGATTTAGTCTGGATATCTCTCTCTCTCTCTCTCTCTCTCTCTCTCTCTCTCTCTATATATATATATATACATATGTGTGTGTGTGTGTGTGTGTGGGTGTTCAAAAAATAATAATTAGACAAAAAACAAACAAACAAGAGTTGTAAAAATAAGATTTGATCTAGGTTATTGATACAGCTTTATGAATGAAGAGACTGTAAGTCCCTCACAGGGCACTTTTTGAAGAAAATTTAAAGGCCCCATGAAATTACAATATGAGTTGTGTGGCTTTTAGCCCATGTATATTAGCTATAAGGTTATCTAAGTATAAGATAACCTTAAGAGTTGACAGAATTCAAAATCCAAAGCATGCACTTCTGGTGATTGTGAGAACCATTTAGCTATTTATTTTCTCAAGTATGAGTAGCATTCATGTAACTATTACCTAAACAAAGCATTTCTTCCAGTAACTGTTCAGACAGAAGCGTTTTCACGCTAAAAAAGCAAAACACACCACAATTAATGAAACGTAGGTGTATCGAGATGCGTTTTTATTTGTTGAAGAAGTTCTTTTTAACTTAACACGTCTAAAAATGCAGCTATGCTAAAAACACAGTGAAATGTGATGCGGTAGTCATTGGACATCTATCTAGCGATTTATTTATTTTTTTATTTTTTTTCCCATGGAAAATTATTGAAAAACTGCGCGAACTGACACAAAAACCCATTCAGTTTGAACAGCCCCTTGTTCACATGAGACAGCACTAGCTAAAGTTTCTCAAAGTTACCTCTCAAAAAGACAGCCTTTTGTTTCAGTTCTGTATCCAGCGCTGTATTCGTAAATACCCCGATACCGTTTTACTGTGTGAGAAACCTCTCCAAATGATTCAGTGTGAGAGAGCTCTGAACGAATTGTAGCTACTGAATCACGAATCGATTTAGACCGTTTTGCAATCCCTTTTGGCCAATTCACTGAAAAGAACCGACTCAAAAGAATTATTAATTTACAAATTGGGCATTGCTAGTTCTATTAAAGATCCAACAGAAATATGGGACGCATTTCATGATTGGTGAAATATTCTAAGAATAGGGCTACATATTTCTCAGGTCAGTTGAGAATGTTCATGGTACGCCCCCCCAATGTCTCTAAACACGATCATGATTACAAGGTTGATTACAATTCCTAGCGCTTGAGGCATGCAGAGCGCTAAATGCCACTAGGAAGTATAATCGATCTTGAAATCATGATCACCAAGGAGACTGCAGATGTCAAGATTTATAGTGTAAAACGAGTTATGTTTTGGTCAGTTCTCACTCAAAATGGATTGACTGCTTCAGAAAACATGGATTAAACCATTGCAGTCCTATGGACAGGGTTGGGGAGTAACTGAAAACATGTAACGGGAATACGCATTTAAAAAACTAAATAAGTAATTGTATTCCACTACAGTTACTATTTAAATAATTGGTAATTGGAATACTGTTACATTCAAAAGGTATTTTGATTACTGAAGAGATTACTTTGCATTTTATTGTCATTTGTTTCATTTAATATTTAGTCCTTTCAGATGGAAAACATTTATACAAATGATGCGATCCAAAGTGCATTTGAACAGCGGTGAAACGATTTCTTATGATGTGTTACATTCATACGAGCAGACAGAGAAGTACGTCTGAAGTAAGTTTGGAGCAGAAGAAATAGAAATATTTCTTGTGTAAATTCACAAAGCTTTCTGCTAAGCTAAAATGCTGTTTCAAGCCTTTTTACATGCACATGTTATCAGGCACGGTCATATTTTTTTATCAAGAAAATTCACGATGGATCATAATTTCTTTTTTTCTATTAAGACATTTTGATATTAGGAAAAAAGTATTTTTCTTGATAATAATTTTTGTATGTTTTCCTGTAAACATATAACATAAATCCTTAAAACAAGATTAGTTTGATTTATCTTGTTTTAGAAACAACACTGCATAAGATATGTAGGTGTATCAGAGAATGCATTTGTAACGTGTTTTTTGTCTTAATGTACTGGCAGAGATTTTATAGTCAAAACAAGTGAAAAAAAAAAATCGACCAGAGCTGAAGAAGTAATTCAAAAGTATTTAGAAAACATTACTGACCTTGAGTAATCTAACAAAATATGTTACAAATGACATTTTACAGCATGTAATATGTAATCTGTAGTGGAATACATTTCAAAAGTAACCCTCCAAACCCTGCCTATGGATTAACATTAATGCTGTGTGTATGTGCTTTTTGGAACTTCATAGTTTTGGTCACCATTCACTTGCATTGTATGGACCCACAGAGCGGAGATATTATTCTAAAAAAATGTATTTGTTTTCTGCAGAAGAAGAAAAAAAGTCATTCTCAACTGTGATGGCATGAGGGAGTAAAGGATGACACAATTTTCATTTTTGAGTGAACTATACCTTTAAGAAGATTTAAACATTTAAAATGTGCAGTCTTTCTATTCCGGGACAAACAGACCAAAATAGTGATGATTCATCTTGCACTAAGAGGTGTCTAAAAAATGTTGTCCAATAAAACGCTTTCTAGGATACGCATGTCCCTCCCCCTAAAACGATCTGAGACAGACAACAGTAAGTTTTGTGCCGTCATTTATTAAACACTATTTTATATAATGCATACCACTTCTAAAACCTTTACTTTCGTTATAGGCTACAAGAAAATTGCTTTGTGGAGGTGAATTTGTTTATGCATGTTTATGCGTTTTACTGCAGCTAGCCACTCTGAAGGGTTTGCATGTCAAAAGAACGTGACCAGCTCGTGGTTATAAGACGTTTGACAGTTATTTGCCTGCTTTTATGTCCTCATGTGCCCATTGTTTTTTTTAAGGTTTAGGTGGGTCGTAAGGCTGAGTAAAATGTCTAGACGGAGGGCGGAGAGTCAGTAGATGGCAGTCATGTCCCTTCTCCACCAGACAGGAAGTCGCAGCGCATCAAACGCGCACATTTACACAATCAGATACGCACATGTGTGCGTCAAACAGGCACTACGGTTCGTCTCCCTATATTTCTACTAGTCTAAACGCACACACACGTCGCTCATCATATAATCTATAGTGCTCAGGGTTATTACGATTGACCAATCATTGGTGAGATGGTAAAACATTATCGAAGCATTGACATTTACCCATCCAAGAAAACGTCAGGACAGTTAGATGAAGAGTAAGTCAAAGATTTTGGACTGAGGGACTACATCAATAAATGTTAGAAGATTTCTTGTGTCACCAGAGTGGTAGAGACATCACTGCGCTCTTTTGAGAGCCGCGCGTCAGTGGACACGTCTGGGTATCTAACTTGATATTTCAACTTCCTTTAGCGCTGTTCAACGAGAAGGTCTAGATGCATGCAATGCATTTTACCTCTTCAGATGTTCCTGCTCGTGGAGGGACTCACTTGTAGCTTTTCTCTACAAGTCGGTTCTGGGTTGACACGGCGCGAAGACTACCATCCTTTGGTCTGGATTTTCTGAGCCTGCCCTCCTGTGCGCGTTATCATTGGATTGCTTTCGACGTTTGTCCCTGAAGCACTGTGAGAGAGAACTGCATTGAGTTAGAGGGTTGAGAATATCTGTAGCTTTTGATGAATACCTCGTCTCCGACCACTGACAAGTTTATGCACATCACCAAAGTACGATATGGCTCGTCTGTCCATCTGATCACTAGTAATCTCACCAAAAAGGACATTATTTGACTCTCCAATCAAACGCGTTTGCATCCACTTTCAAGAATAAGAAACTTGCGGGATTTTGTCTTGTTTTCTCCCTATCCCTCTCTCTCTCTTTCAGGAAACGCTGATGGTCTTGGATTTGGAAACGACTTGAGTTGCCTGGAATCGTTTGATTTGGCATAGCCACGAATAGTTGCTTGGATTGGTGAGGGGGTTCTCTCTCACACAAAGCATTGCATTGGACATAATCACATTTAAAGGAAATAAGCGTCTTGAAATCCGCACTGGACTGTGAGTAGAAATCTAATCAGATCGGGCGCGTTAAGGGGGGAGAAAAGTTCCATTTTAAGCCATGGCTGTGGAATAAGAGCGTCAGACCCTCTACATTTATGGTCTACCGAAGATTGGGACGAAGATGCAGGGAACTGTCGGGGATCTCAGGGATACGACCAGCTAGATGCTTTCGGGTGTCTTGAATGAATCTAAAAAGCTAAATCGGTGTATTTCAACGCACAGTTTGCCAATAATGGCACATCTTTCATTTTGATTTCTCAGACTTGGCACACCGGATGTTTAGTAAGACCGCATCGAAATATTTGCTCTAGAGGCACTTCTTTTGATCGCCGTGTCTGTAATGGCATTGCAAGTAAGACCGAATGGATATACGGGACCAAATTTCTTCTCATAGAAGGTTGTAAATGCAAAACTGCTCGAGGATCTTTTCGCTGCCCGTGCCTACTGGACAGCCTGTTTCAGCTTGGATGGGTCCAAACTACATGGTGAAGAACATTTCATTCGCATCGTGCCAAATTGCTTGAGAATTGCGGATGGATTTGCGTTGCACCTGTCGTTTGGAAGGGAACGGAATGGTGCTCTTCGTATTTTTGCCTGCGATTTGAATATTCAGCCTCTAGAAAAGTAAGTCAGTCGTCGTTTATTTGCATCGCTGATCACGTCTTTCTGCCACTTAATGCATCAGGATTCCGTTTCGACAATTGAAGCGATTTATAATCACATTAAGATATTCATCTTTGGGACCAATTGTCCTTACGCTCTCTTAGCGTCCAACAGCACTAAAATGAAATGGAAATATGTGCAGTAGATAACTGAAAATGTAATGGTAATAATAAAGCATGTCGTTATACAAATCGGTGAGTTGCGCGATATAGTATCACTTTTGTAATTTGAACAGTCGCTTAAAATGTAATTATTTTACTAAAAAAGCTCTCTCTCATAAACATGCTCATTTTTTTCCTCTCGCGCACTCTGGCGCGCGAAAGTGTATGTGGTAGATTGTACGTGTGTATGAGTGTGCGAACGCTCGCGCGCGCAGGTGATAAATGTGTGCGCTATTGACAATTGCATATAGTGTTCCACCTTTGCGGTTGAATATTTCATTCATTCGTGCATACATCCACAATAGACTTTGTGGTGACACAACCGATTTTTAGGCACGATTATTTCGATAATATTTTTATTGTAGGCTATGTATTTATTTTTTTGTTTTTACGATTCATTCGTTATGTTTGAATTATGCTGTTGTGTTATTTGGATGTTGGTCAGGCATAGACTTGGATGATGCATGCTGTTGCTTCGTTTGCTTGTCTGATTTGTACGATTGGTCCGTTTCTGCACTACATTGAAAATACGACCACTAAAAAAATACTATATACTGTCTAAAGGCTTAAGCAGTATGCATTAATTGCACATACATTATGCAGTATACATACATATTTGTTTATTTGCTTATGTGTTTATGTATATATTTACTTATTTATTGCCTAGGCTTTAAGCCATATAATAGACATGATCTAATTAGGGCTGCCAGAGTTTGGCCTTGCTCAGGGAGCTGTCCATTATAGTGGTGCTGAAATCCCTTTTCCTACTTCACATCCCCTGTGCTTTGCACTGTTCCTCATCTCTAACATTTGACATTTTGTTTATATTTCGTTTGGTTATATGTTCATATATATATATATATATATATATATATGAACATATAAATAAATATATATTTGTACATAAAGTAGCTATATTGCAAAATTGATTAATTGCATTCTTGAACGACCTAGAAGTACATTTGGTGTATCTTGCTTAGACCATTTTAAACCGTTTATTTATTTATGTATTTCATTTTTATCCGTTTTAAGAGGATAGACCCAACAAATGTTGCCTAGATTAGCCATGCAGCATATTCTGAGGTCATAGCTGTCAATCATAATTAACTGTCTTCTCTTCTGGCAAAACGATTATCTGTGTCTTGTATCACAGGCACCTGCAGTTTGCTTTTGACTTCATTATCGTCCCTAACAAGTCAATAAAACGATGAAAGAGAAAGCAGTCTTTAAATTTTTTAATTTGGTATGAATACCATGGTTAAAGCAATCATTTCTGGACACCCTTTTGATTCAGATCAGTTCAGGATTTGTTGTGCATTCCCACTGTTTGTTGATGTGGTTTGGCTTTTAGAAGGAAGTGATAAATGTCGCTACAGCCAACTGCTCCTGTTCTGAGAATGTGTGATGCTGTCGGAAATGTTTAAAGTTGTTAATTGATCAGGTTGACCTTTAAAGCAGAAGGCAGTAAGGCATTAGATAATCAATGCCTGTTTTGAAGATACTACATCTGCTCATAACACTAGACAAATTGCATGGGACATTTTCAAACAAGAGCAATCTTATGCAAGCTTTCCTGAACCATCATATCAGCCATATCTCCTCCTTACAAAGAGATAGCAAGGAAGTGACACATTTTTTTCCTCATCCTTGACCTTCAACTAAACAATCTCTAATTTTTTCTTCCCTCATGTTCTTGTCAATCAGACTTTTTTTTTCAAACCACAAACATGTAGTGCACGCTCTGCCATCATGAGGGTTGTATTGTGCCAATTCTGGGTGTTTCAAGTTCATGAGGTAAAGTAAGGCATAGTAATTTCAGTAATTCGATAGCTGAGCAGAATGAATTAGAGAGTGTATGTGTGTATTGAGTGAATTATATCCATCTGTCTGGCAAGCTCCATTTTGTCCCTCCGAAGCAGCCAGTGCATGGCCGCCCACTCACCGTCACCCTTTGGGAGAGCTTCCTGTTGGCCGTATGCCCGATCTGAAGCATAGACGCCTGCAATAGCAAAAGACCTGCCTTTGCAGTACATGGATCATACATCCAACTCTATTTTTTAATTAGACGCATGTCTCTAAACCTGCTCTACACATGCGACCAAGTTTAGAGACATGCGTCTAATTAAAAAATAGAGTTGGATGTATGATGGTAGAAATCTAGCAAATGTAAATATTGAAAATGAAAGGTAAACAACAAGTTCATTCATTTAAACATTTCAGAGCATGCACTAAAACATTTTTAAATGCAGCTTCATAAAAAAGTAGATTTGTGTAAATATTGTAGGCCAAAAGAAAGCAAACACTCTGGTGAATATAATTTATTCGCAGTCTAAATTTGGTAAATCCAATCGTCAACCGTCATGTTACTCAGTACTCATCTGACCTTTTCTAGCTCTGTGAAATGAGATTAAAGTCTCTAAACATTTCTCACACTCACTAATTTTGTACATTTGGCTACTAACAATGTCTAACGGGGTATGTACATGAATCATATGACATGCAATTTTTGTCAAATGTTTTTTTTTCTGAAAGTCATATAAATTCCCACAACAGTGTCATTTCCACCATATCCCAATCTCTGTGTTGTGTCTGTGGTGGAAAGTACATTTAAAATTGTTTTTAAAATAAAATGACAGACTCCTTTGTTGTGCTAAGGCAAATTTTATAGGGAACATTTTATGTATCCTAAAAACACACAGTTAAATAATATTTTCCCACTTTTTGCATAATTCACTGACATGTTTGTCAACTTTATAGGGGCCAAACAATTTAGTTTGGTGTGGTGGAAATGACTGTGGAACACTACTTATTTTTTTTTGAGAAATTGATAGAAATCATTTTCACAAAATAAATATTTAAATGGTTTATTTAGTTCATTCGTTGTTTACATTATAGTTTTAAAAATAATTGTATTTATATAATGGATTTTCATAGTTTAATATTGAAAGTCTTGGTCTAGAAAATGGCCAAACAAATAAAAGAAATGGTAAAAAGTATAAAAGTCAGTTTTTTGTATATATGTGAGTGTGTGTGTGTGTGTGTGTGTGTGTATATATATATATATATGAAATCTGTTCATTTTGATAAAAAAAAAAAATACAAAAAAAATGAAACTGCCCAAAGTTGAAGAAACACCCTTATATCAGTGCAGCCTTTGAACCTGGGATAAAAGTGCCTTAAGGGCCCTTGTTTGGGTTGCTGTATTACGTTACATTATTGTAATCAGATTACAGGTACTGACTTTAAATGAATTAAATAACCTTTAAATACATTATACTTATTTCTAATACAGTATAGTTTATGTAGCATACATGAATTATGGCCCTGTACTGAGTCATTGTGAAGGAGAAATGTGAGGTGCTGAGTGTATGAGATGTGTGTAACAATAAAAAAGAAATATAGACTTTATTTTGAATTTGTGGAGTGGAAAATTGTTTTGGAAAGTAATTTAAAAGTAAATCCATAATTTTATAAATTTTGCAATGAAGTAATTAGTTAAGTAATCCGATTACAATTTTATAGAAACAATTAGTAATTTGTAATGGATTACTATTTTGCACTGCACTGCATAGGGCACCAAATCACCCAGGACTGCATCTGGTTCAACAACAACAACAAAAAAAAAAGCTCTATAAATTTGGAGAAATCATTACCATCTTCAGATTACTCTGGATCCAGTTAGTGTCAAAACAAATAGTGATCCAGACAGTAAGAATAGCAAGTTGCAGTAAACAGCATTGACGTTTATCTTGTTTATAACAGAATAAAGAAACAAAGCCTTCATCGCATCCCCTCCTTCGAGCACCTGCCCCTAAGGTGAATGGAGGATCTTTTCTCTCTCTCTCTCTCTCTCTCTCTCTCTCTCTCTCTCTCTCTCTCTTCCAGGCATTGAATGGAAAAAAGAGTAGAGGAATGATGGAGTGATGTTGCCTTGGGGAGACGAATTGGACCGCTCATTTTATGTTCCTTTGCTGTCAGGAGCTTTAGCATGATGAAGGTGCCGGGTTGGGTGGAGAGATGACATTTGTTTGTTGGTGAATGATGCAGAGTGATTCATGTTTCTACAGAGATGCACTATTCCTCACTCTGTACATCTTCCAAACTTTTTTCTCGCTTAGCCCGCATCAAGCAGAATCAGAACGGCATTTATTGAGTTTTTTTAGTTTGGTCGTAAAATTTAGATGTCAATACATTTATTGTCCTGTATTAAGATTGAGGTTCACATTGTATATGATTTGTGGAATCTCCCCAGGTGAGATTTTTGAGATTTATTAATATGGTTATGTCATGATGTCTTCAATGTTGCGTAATTGACAAACGACATTGTTTTTCAAGCTCTGTGCGAAAAGAAAAGAAATCTGGGATCATATCAGTAGTATTTAAGGGGTGTGCTGATGGATTTCTGGAAATGCGTTCAACTCTGCGCTTGTTTATTTTACAGCTCAAGTGTGACAATGGTAATATCCCTTCAGTCTGTTGGGTGGTTTCTACAAAGTGTACTGCTGTAGAGCTGAATGGCATGGACAGGGATAAATCATGATTATAATAAAGCCTATAGGATGTAAAGGATGTAAATAGAATTTAAATCTCTCTTACATTGTCTCTTTCCATAAAGATTAACTTTTGTCTATAAAATGAATGAACAAAACTTTGACAAAAAAGAACATACAGTAGTTTCTTAAAGGAACAGGTCACCAAAAACTGTGAAATCTGTCATCATTTACTCACCAAAATGTTTAGGATTACAAACCAAGAACAGGTTCCATTAAAAAAAAAAAAAAAAAAAAAAAAATATATATATATATATATATATATAGAGAGAGAGAGAGAGAGAGAGAGAGAGAGAGAGAGAGAGAGAGAGAGAGAGAGAGAGAGAGAGAGAGAGAGAGAGAGAGAGAGAGAGAGATATTTGGTGACAAAATAATGGCTTAATGAATTTTGCCATTTTAACAGTTCTTGAACGTGTATTGTTCTGCCTATGCAGATGCAACACCATACTAGAGGACTGAAAATGCTTCCTGCACTACCATTCAGTGGCACAGCAACAGTTATTATATGAGCAGTGCAAAAACAGTGCAGCCCATTTCCCAAACGAATGACTCTTATTAGCGGGTTCATTTGAATTTACAGCGTGAAAAATACAGTACAGCATGATCAGTAGTGTCTTATCCAATTTTCGTGAGAGCGCAAAGCACATGTGGGTGAGGGTGGGAGTTTTTGTGCTATCTGTGGTTGTATACACGCAAACTGTGGGTTTATTGTATGTTAATGAAGTGGCACAAAACACAATTTGCTATTTTTCTGAGAAGTAGCTCACTGCGCTGAGATGTTTCAAAAGCACGTCTATTTCCAGCGCAAAGTCTAAACTCAGTTCCTGCATTTGCAGTTTGGAGATTGGTCCAGCTGTTAATAATAAAGTCCATGTCCATTCTCTAGAAAATATAGTTGAACATCAAATGATGTCCATGATGATCACATTTGTAGCTGTTTAATGAAACAAATATTTATGAGATATGTGTTAAACTATTTTTAGGCAATGTTTTATTTTTCAATTATTATTATGTTTATATTTATAATTGTATAGATGATCTTATTTATATTGTTTTTTTTTTCCACCTGTTGTCATAAAGTAATTTTTAAGTAGAAGACTTTTGAGAGTGTACATTTTTTGGATTTGGATTGTTATTATGATTATACTTTCATTTTGTTTGAAGTGTAATTTGAATTTGAAATATTTTTGATTAAAAAAAAATTCTTGTTTCAACAAATTAATACAATTTTTCAAAATCGACTGGTAAAAGTGAAGTGCATTCCGATACAATCACAGTTAATTCTAGCCATAATTTGTGTTAGATGAAAATGGTTAATAATACTTACATTCTCTATAATTTCATGTGTAAATCCAAATCCTGATGAGAACCACATTTTCCAATGTGTATAAAAGGAGCATGTCACTGTCATATAAATATTAATGACACTCAACAGTAAATGCAAAAATGCAAGTCCATATTTCTATTGTTCTAATTAATTACATGCAGTCAGTTTACTCTACCAACTTATAAATGTGCTTTCTTTGTTTATATCGCTGGTGCTTGAGGGAATGGACTATATAGCAGGACATAGACAGTGCTGGGGAAAAACCTCAGAATTAAATTGCACTTGACCCATCCCATTCACTAAACCCACTTGTGCCTAGACTTAGTGCATGGTTGCACGAAAATAGCAAAACATCATGGCCATGCCCATTGACTTTGTGTATGACTTGGGACATCGCACTGTGCTTAGCGCTATTGCTCATAAAATAGAGCTCTAAATGACTTTCATTAGCTGGTTTATTTGAATCTACATCGTGAGATAATGTATAACAAGACCAGTGTAGCCTGATTTCTGAGCGAATTACTCTTGAGTCAGTACTACCTACTGAATGTTTGAGTTTTGTCAGCCTATACTTTTTAGTGAATATAAATGTACTGAACCACAAATCATTAATTTTGTCATGTCTAACTTGAAATAAACTAAGAAGATTACATTGTTGGTGATGTAACAGTGTAGTCAAATATACACATTTTAAATATTTGGGACATTTTCCCTAGTGGCTACTAGAGGTAAATTGGAGGTTTAAGACTTTTAGTTTGAAGTTTGGTTTGTGTTGTGCCTCTGTCCTCTGTGTTCCCTTTCCCATTCATTCCAGCTGTGTCTTGTTATCATTGTTATTTTTTTTGTATAGCCCTTATGTTTCCCCTGTCGTTTGTCTTGCATTATTTGATGTCTTTGTAGTTTGGTTAATTTTTGCTCGTAATGATATAATGCACTTGCACATACATCTTCGCCAGGGGAATCGTCAACTTGAGGATTTTGTGGAGGATTTCTGCGCCTTGTCCTGCAAGGTAGATTTTAGTGATGTGGCACTTAAGGACTTTTTTCATGAGCCTTTGTACTCCATACTGCCCTGTGGTGGAGTTCCTTGACTCTGGCACAATACATTGAATATACCCTGTTGCTCAGTGGTTCACCATTTATTATAGGAGTTGAGGATAAGAATGTCATCCATCCCTTGGCAGCCACCATGTCTGTGTCCCCCATCATGGCTGCCATGGTCAATGAGCCAGCGCCCATGTTTGTCACAGTCAACGAGCTTGCGCCCATGTCTGGCACGGTCAACGAGCCAAAGCCCACGCCTGCCACGGTCAACGAACCAGCGCCCATGCCTGCCACTGTCAACGAGCAAGCGCCCATGCCTGCAACTGTCAACGAGCCAGCGCTCACACCTGCCACGTTCAGCAAGCCAGGGCCCACACCTGCCACGGTCAATGAGCCTGAAGCCTCGTCCATCCCAGAACTAGCTCCTGAAATCTTGACTGTCCCAGAGCCAGTACCTGAAGCCTCGTCCATTCCAGAGCCAGCTCCTGAAGCCTCGTTCATCCCAGAGCCAGCACCTGAAGCCTCGTCCGTCCCAGATCCAGCGCTTGAAGCCTCATCCATCACAGACCCAGTGCCTGAAGCCTCGTCCATCCCAGAGCCAGCAACGGAGGTTGTTCCCCTGTCACTGCCAATGCTCATGAACACAATGACAGGGGAACAGCCACGGAGGCCATTCCACTGTTACTGCCAGTGCCATTTTCCCGTTGCCTCACCTTGCTCCCGTCCAGTTCTCTGTGGCCATCGACGACCCTGTTAAGTTCCCTATGGCTGTCGATGAGTTCGTTCAGTTCCCTGAACCTTTCCAGTTCCCTGAGGCAGTCAATGAATCTGTCAGGTTCCCTGAGGCTGTCGACGAGTCTGTCCAGTTCCCTGAGGCTGTCGACGAGTCTGTCCAGTTCCCTGAGGCTGTCGACGAGTCTGTCCAGTTCCCTGAGGCTGTCGACGAGTCTCTCCAGTTCCCTGAGGCTGTCGAAGAGTCTGTCCAGTTCCCTGAGGCTGTCGACGAACCTGTCCTATTTCCTTCTGCTTTGCTCTCCGAGTCTATTAGTGCCTTGCTCTCCAAGTCCCCAGCTGATCTGACCTCTGAGCCCTCTGAATCCTCAGATGCCATAACCTCTGAGCCCTTGCTTCCTGTAGCTCCATCTCCTGAGCCTCCTGTGGCTCCACCCCCTGAGCCTTCACCTCTTGTGGCTCAGGGTCCGAAGCCGCAAGAGGCGGAGGCTCAGGGGTCCTTGGCCACGGAGTTGCAGGAGGCCTTCGCCTCCTGTGATTCCGCCCCCTGGGCTTCCGCCTCCTGCTCCTCCCATGAACTATTTTTGTCTTCTATGTGTTAAGGAGCTTCAGGAGCCACTCCTTAGATGGGGGGCTCTGTAATATTTGGGACATTTTCCCACGTGGCCAATAGAGATTGCTAGGAGTTTTAAAACTTTTAGTTTGAAGTTTGGTTTTCATTGTGCCTCCTGTTTTTTGTGTTCCTTTTTTTCTCCCCTTTTCTCCCCAATTTGGAATGCCCAATTCCCAATGCACTCTAAGTCCTCGTGGTGGTGTAGTGACTCACCTCAATCCGGGTTGTGGAGGACTAATCTCAGTCGCCTCTGCGTCTGAGACCGTCAATCCGCGCATCTTATCATGTGGCTTGTTGAGCGCATTAGTGACCTAGAGTGTGTGGAGGCTACATGCAATTCTCTGCGGCATCCACGCATAACTCACCACGTGCCCCACCGAGAGCGAGAACCCCATTATGGCGACCACAAGGAGGTTAACCCAACGTGACTCTACCCACCCTCGCAACCGGCCAATTGGTTGCTTAGGAAGACTGTTTGGAGTCACTCAGCACACCCTGGATTGAACTTGCGACTCCAGGTGGGGTAGTCAGTGTCTTGCTGTACTATCCAGGCCCCCCTCTGAGTTCCCTTTGATTCATTCCAGAGTCTTGTTACCCTTGTTAGTTATTGTGTATAGACAGCCCTTGTGTTTTACCTGTCATTTGTCTTGCATTATTTGATGTCTTTGAAGTTTGGTTAGTTCTGGCTTATTTTTCGTAGTTTTTGTTTGCTTAGCTCAGCATTTTCTCGTTTTGTTTTGACGTTTATGGCTTTTGATTTTCATTTATTTAATAAACGTGCTGCATTTGGGTTCTAAACTCCTACTCGACAGGCCCTCATCATTACAACATTATGAGTTTTGTTGTAATTAGTGGTACTTTATAAACATGAATGAATGAATGAATATCAAACGTCCATGTTAACACCATTTGCAACTATCTTTTCTGTTAAAATATACAATTTTAAATAATTGAAATATAAAATATTTCATAAATTGGTAACAGATTGTCAAGGGCAGCAAATCCAATAAGAATTAATTTCTTATTAACAATTATATTTTCCTCAAAAGTACTAAAATAATTGATAATTGAATCTTTAAGGAACCAGAATATTTTAAATTCCCTTCAATTTCCATCTCTACTCATGTTGTTCCAAACCTGTATGGCTATCTTTCTTCTGTTGAACAGACTTTTTAAAGAATATTCCTTGCTTTATCCATCAGGTTCCCTGTTTCCCTCGCTCCACATAATAAACACTTTCAAATAAGGGAGATTAGCTTGTGTAAAAACCCAGCTTGGGCATGAATTAGTATTCATTTCTTAAACTGCTGGAGACTTCTATCAATAATGAAGCCCGTCTGTCAATTTTTTTCATCATCCCAAGGTATAAATTCTCCTCAAGGGATCTGGTTCAGTGTGAAAGGCAGATTAAACAGTGCGAGAGAACCGCGGCACCTCACAGTCTATTGTCTAAAGCTTCCATGTCACAGCATAGAGATTTCTTTTCAGGGAGTAAAACTACAAGGCCGTGTGCAGGAGGTTATGTAGGTAGTGTATATTGATTGATGGGCGAGAGCTACGGGGCAGATGGCATTGAATTGATGTTTTTGTCTCTATCTTTTTTTTTTCTTAAAGCAAGTATTTTTCTATGTCAGAATTTAGCCATCAGCACAGGTTGTGTGTTTTGTATTCAATGCAACAGTGTAAATGGACCAGTCGACCTTGCTTCAAAGAGACTGAATAATGATATATAACACAACACATCTTTGAGCTTTTAAACATCATTATTTCATGTCTTGTTGTGAAGCTTTCTCATCTGGATCATGAGTTTTCCTACATCTTAGAAGTGTGCACCTGAAATGCCATCATGCCCCATTTCAAGGAATTATTTTCAAGGAATAGTTCACCCCAAAAATTTTAAATTCTGTCATTTCTTACTCACCCTCATTTTGTTTCAAACCCCTATGCTGTTATTTCTTTTGTGGAACATAGCAGGAGAAATTTTGACAAATCTTAACACATATGTTTTCCATAAAACGCTATTTGTCTGTAAAGCTCCTAAACTGAACCATACAAGTAGTTCATACAACTTGTGAACTATATTCCAAGTTTTCTGAAGTCATACAATAACTTTGTGTGAGGAACAGACCAAACATTAAACTGTCACTAATTCACTAATTAAAATATCTGAACTCTTACTTCAACTGGATATGATCTCAAATCTGATCCGTAAACCTTTGCAGCATTTAGGGTTTATCTCAGCCCGTTTCACACACACTAGCACTGACCTTTCATTAATCACCTTCTCTTTGACCTGAGTGTCTTGAAGTGTGAGTGTGTGTGTTTTTTTCTCAAGTGGTCTCTCATCCACAGCCCCTACTGGATGAGCACATTACATTTCTCTAGTTGATGCCCTAATCAATCAGTCCTCTGCATTGCCCCATCGGTCTCCTGGAATAATCTACCCGACATCATAAAATGGCCATCTTGATGTACTGTATTGTACAGGTGCTGGTCATATAATTAGAATATCATCAAAAAGTTGATTTATTTCAGTAATTCCATTCAAAAAGTGGAACTTGTATAATGTATACATTCATTCCACACAGACTGATATATTTCAAGTGTTCATTCCTTTTAATTTTGATGATTATAACTGACAACTAATGAAAACCCCAAAATCAGTATCTCAGAAAATTAGAATAATGTGAAAAGGTTCAATATTGAAGACACCTGGTGCCACACTCTAATCAGCTAATTAACTCAAAACACCTGCAAAGGCCTTTAAATGGTCTCTCAGTATAGTTCTGTAGGCTACACAATCATGGGGAAGACTGCTGACTTGACAGCTGTCCAAAAGACGACCATTGACATCTTGCACAAGGAGGGCAAGACACAAAAGTTTATTGCTAAAGAGGCTGGTTGTTCACAGAGCTCTGTGTCCAAGCACATTAATAGAGAGGTGAAGGGAAGAAAAAGATGTGGTAGAAAAAAGTGTACAAGCAATAGGGATAACACAACCTGGAGAGGATTGTGAAACAAAATCGCATTCAAAAATGTGGGGGAGATTCAGAAAGAGTGGACTGCAGCTGGAGTCAGTGCTTCAAGAACCACCACGCACAGACGTATGCAAGACATGGGTTTCAGCTGTCGCATTCCTTGTGTCAAGCCACTCTTGAACAAGACACAGCGTCAGAAGCATATTGCCTGGGCTAAAGACAAAAAGGACTGGACTGCTGCTGAGTGGTCCAAAGTTATGTTCTGTGATGAAAGTAAATTTTGCATTTCCTTTGGTAATCAAGGTCCCAGAGTCTGGAGGAAGAGAGGAGAGGCACATAATCCACGTTGCTTGAAGTCCAGTGTAAAGTTTCCACAGTCAGTGATGGTTTGGGGTGCCATGTCATCTGCTGGTGTTGGTCCACTGTGTTTTCTGAGGTCCAAGGTCAACGCAGCCGTCTACCAGGAAGTTTTAGAGCACTTCATGCTTCTTGCTACTGACCAATTTTATGGAGATGCAGATTTCATTTTCCAACAGGACTTGGCACCTGCACACAGTGCCAAAGCTACCAGTGCCTGGTGTAAGGACCATGGTATCCCTGTTCTTAATTGGCCAGCAAACTCGCCTGACCTTAACCCTTTAGAAAATCAATGGGGTATTGTGAAGAGGAAGATGCGATATGCCAGACCCAACAATGCAGAAGAGCTGAAGGCCACTATCAGAGCAACCTGGGCTCTCATAACACCTGAGCAGTGCCACAGACTGATCGACTCCATGCCACGCCGCATTGCTGCAGTAATTCAGGCAAAAGGAGCCCCAACTAAGTATTGAGTGCTGTACATGCTCATACTTTTCATGTTCATACTTTTCAGTTGGCCAACATTTCTAAAAATACTTTTTTTGTATTGGTCTTAAGTAATATTCTAATTTTCGGAGATAATAAATTTGGGATTTTCATTAGTTGTCAGTTTTAATCATCACAATTAAATGAAATAAACATTCAAAATATATCAGTCTGTGTGTAATGAATGAATATAATATCCAAGTTTCACTTTTTGAATGGAATTACTGAAATAAATCAACTTTTTGATGATATTCTAATTATATGACCAGCACCTGTAGATACCTTTAACCTGGGTAGTATGAGTATGCTAGTCAGTAGGACTAGGGCCAGTTCACCCAAAAATAAAAATTCTGTAATTTTTACAATAAACCCAAATGTCTTTTTTTTTTTTCTTTTGTGGGACACAACATATCTTAGGGATTGACAGCCTCATTCACTTTAATTGCATGTTTTTTTTTTTTTTTTCTCCATACAATGAAATTGAATGGTGAATGAGAATGAACATTATGCTTAAAGGGATAGTTCACCCAAAAATGAAAGTTCTCTCATTATTTACTCACCCTCATGCCATCCCTGATGTGTATGACTTACTTTCTTCTGCCGAACACAAACAAAGATTATAAGAAGAATATCTCAGCTCTGTAGGTCAATACAATGCATGTGAATGGTGGTCAGATCTTTGAAAGTCCAAAAAAGCACATAAAAGCAAAATACAAGTAAACCATAAGACTCCAGTGGTTAAATACATGTCTTCAGATGCAATATGATAGGTGTGGGAGAGAAACAGAGCATTATTTAAGTCCGTTTTACTATTATTTCTCCTCCCTGCTCAGTAGGCGGTGATATGCATGAAGTATGCTCGAATAAAGCATGCTAAAAGTATGTGTTGCATGCTAACAGTAATTTTTGGATTATCAGCATTCAAAAAATAAATTTTACAAGTTGTGTTGCCGATTTAATAAATAAATAAATAAATAAATAAAATAATAATAAAGCCAAAATAGAGAGAAAATCTAGAAATCTAGTCAACCCCAATAATCATGTAGTTGATTGTTGGATGTCCTCTTGTCAATCATCTTGATCTCTACTGGCTTTTTGGTTGTTTTTACTCTGATCCAAGCCTAAATGACTTAATTGCTTAGTCACCATTAGGTTTCATTATAGGAAAATAAAGTAATACAAATGAATGGTGAGTGAGGCTATCAGTCCTTAGCATTCTGTTTAGCATTCACAGAAGAAAGAAAGTCATACAGGTATATACTGCTATGGGATATCTCTTTTATTTTCCCAAACCTTGAAATACCTAATTCTGGTCTCAGATTTGTGTGAAACCTAGTATGTTCTAAACAAATGAGCTAAAGCAGGCTTCAATAACAAGGCAACCCACACCACTCATATCTAAGGTCAGCTAAATGTGAATTAACTGAATCAGCCTCTTAACTTGAGTTATGGCCAGGCTGACGTCAGCCCACCCCAGAATCAGGACTCTGTAGCCTGATTTTCAGCAGGCCTGCAGCTGGGCCAAGAGCCGTATCTGTGGACCAATAACGTGCACTGCAGGTGTGTCAGTCTATGTGTGTGTGCGCTAACTGAGACCGTCTCCCTTTCTGGTTTTCACCTGTGAGGCATCTGTTCAAGGCGGTGCAGAACTGGCCATATTAATTCTGCTTCTAAATTGAAAGGTTACAGCTAGCGGTAGTGGAGGTGACGGACTGCAGCTTACCTGTTTCCTCTGCTACTAAAGCACCTGCTTAACGGAGGTGAGGTTCAATTGTCCTCCTGTCATAGGAGAGAGAGTGAGAGAGGGAGGGAGTTGTTAATGAAGAAGCCAGAGAGAATCTATATTTAATAGGTTACTTGAGAGAGCATAATAAAATAAGAGCTACTAGAGTTGACTGTTCTTATCAGAGTTCATTAATGCAATTTCCCCTCACAAAGGGCTGGTACAGAAAAGCTCTTAGGCTGAAATCATGACTGGATCGCGCCAACGTGGCCTGCCTGTGCAGCCTTCAACCCTGTGCATTAGAGAAGTTTTTTGTCGCCGTGCACCAACATCAGCTTTGGTTATTTACATATAGAGAGGCTCTTACTGACACCTCCTAGCCTGCCGTCCTTTCAAAACTCTTTGATCGAGATTACATCATGCCATATGAGAGCAGTAAAATGTGTAGTTTCTTGCTGCTGTGGAACCGATCGGTCGAGGACTCTTTAATAGAGTGTCGGAGATGTGGGCCATTTTAGTCTTTTCTGACTCCAGTAACACAGTTGATCAAAGTGGCCTTCATGTGTGAGTGCCCTCTCCTGAAAGTCACCAGAAGACATGTCCGTAAGTGACTTCTGTTTTAGATTCCATATACGATTTCTGATGGACTTGTTTTGGTTGAGTTCAGGGAATTATATCTGTGATAAACAGAGAAGCAAGCAGTGAGAAGGCGACTTGGGACTCATGCTCTGATAACAACTGCTATTTGATATAACAGTTGGGTGCCAAGTCAAGTGAGTGCACATCAGGCCATGGCAAATCCTGGTTTGCACTGAGACTTTGGGAAAAAGTTTGTAGGGGGTGTGTATTGGCAACACAAGATGGTTTTTTGTAGTGATAGACCCATATATCAGCCAGGCCGATTAAATGGCCAATATTTGACCATTGTGAGATTATGCATATCGGTTGACTGTGGCTGATTAGCCTATTAAAAGTGGTCATTACGCCTAATTTCAGTTCCAAAATATACTTGCCATTTTTTTGGTTTACAATGAAATGGATTTCTTTTTTCACAATTTTAAGAAACTTTTGGTTGAATATTGTGTCAAGTGTACATTTCAGTAATTTTGCATAGGCCTACATCTTGTTGACATGCACAACACCAATATCCTGATAACTTTCAAAAATGAGCTCATTCAAAAACATCGCAAGAAAATCTCATTTGCATGAGACTTGAAATCTTCGGATTATTCTCTGTGTTTGACATCAAAATGTAAACAGGCATCCACATAACACAGTGCACTTTGGATAAGCAGGAAAAAACGCTGGTTATTGTGTTTACATGCAATGCAAAATCACATTAATCGGCACAAATCTATGTGTGCTGATTATTATTTTCCTTTTAACCGTTTATGTCCTTACCTCGACAGAAAAATGTTTAAGGTGTTTGCATGGCCTTAATCGTTGTCAGATTATTAAAGGAATCTACCAGGTTCAATTCAAGGTATAGCTCAATCTACAGTATTTGTGGCATAATGCTGATTAACACAAAAAATAATTATGAATCGTCTATCCGTTTCTTTAAAACAAGCAAATATTGAGGTTACAGTGAGGGACTTTCAATGGCAGAAATTTGAAGCTTATAATTTTATACAAGCACTCTATTAAAGCTGTTATTTGAGCTCTAAAATTGGACACACACTGGTGGGCAAAAGTTTGGATTAATGTAAAGATTTTGCTGTTTCGAAGGAAATTGGTATTTTAATTCACCAAAAGTGGCATTCAACTTTAGTCAGAACATTACTGATGTAAAAAAACAGCGTCATCACTATTTAAAAAAAAAAAAAGAAGTAATTTTTTATCAAATCTAGACAGGACCCATTTCCAGCAGCCATCACTCCAACACCTTATCCTTGAGTAATCATGCTAAATTGCTAATTTAGTACTAGAATATCACTTGCCATTATATCAAACACAGCTGAAAGCTCTTTGGTTCATAAAATTAAGCTTAACATTGTCTTTGTGTTTGTTTTTGAGTTGCCCGAGTATGCAATAGACTGGCAGGTTAATCAATATTAGGTCAAAAATGGCAAAAAAAAAGAAACTGCTTCAATCAGTCAATCATTTTTTTGAGGAATGAAGGCTATACAATGCTTGAAATTGCCAAAAAAAACTGAAGATTTCATACAAAGGTGTACACTACAGTCTTCAAAGACAAAGAACAACTGGCTCTAACAAGAACAGAAAGAGATGTGGAAGGCCAGATGTACAACTAAACAAGAGGATAAGTAGAGTATCAGAGTCTTTAGTTTTAGAAATAGACGCTTCACATGTCCTCAGCTGACAGCTTCATTGAATTCTACCCACTCAACACCAGTTTCATGGACAACAGTAAAGAGAAGACTCGGGGGTGCAGGCCTTATGGGAAGAATTGCAAAGAAAAAGCCACTTTTGAAACAAAAAAAAAAGAAAAAAAAAAAGAAAAGGTTAGAGTGGGTAAAGAAACACCAACATTAAATAACAGATAATTGGAAAAGAGTGTTATGGATCTTACCCCATTGAGCTTTTGTGGGATCAGCTAGACTGTAAGGTGTGTGTGTGAGAAGTGTCCAATAAGACAGCCATATCTATGGAAAGTGCTACAGGAAGTGTGGGGTGAAATGTCACCTGAGTATCTGGACAAACTGACAGCTAGAATATCAAGGATCTGCAAAGCTGTCATTGCTGCATGTAGAGGATTTTTTTTGATGAGAACTCTTTGAAGTAGATTAAGAAGTTCTGAACAGTTGTTTTGAAATTGTAATTGTAATTTTTCATGTTATTAATGTCCTGACTATACATTGTGATCAGTTGAATGTCACTTTGGTGAATAAAAGTACCAATTTCTTTCCATAAGAGCAAAATCTGTTCTTTTGGCCACCAGTGTATTTTTACACAAAAAAAAGACTAGTAAGCAATTTTATCACACTAAAATCATGTTAAAACACATATTGTTTACATCTTGTAACTATACTTTTGAAACAGTGAGTATTTTAATGTTTACTGATTGGCCCCCATTCATTTCCATAGTAAGTGCATCACTGTAACCCAGTTATTTGCTTTTATTAAAGAAAGGGACAATTTGAAAGTATTGTTGTGGTAATCAACATTTTAGCAAAATATATAGTCTTTAGTCTGTCTTTTTGTCATTCTGTCAGTCTGTCGTCCCTTGAAAAACCCAAATTGGTCGACAACTTTTTGTTAAAGGCTTTATTGTATTTCCACTTTGTGATATATGAACAGTGCATGACAATTTGATTGAATTAGATTGAGTTCAACTTTCATCCTCCTGATGGTACAATATGATTACTATCTACCCCCAATGTTTTTATATGGGCTTAAAGATAAAGGCATCCCTCCAGCCAGCAACAAAGCTCCAGGCAATGACAGCATCCCACTGCACCTGAGATGTGTCCATTCATGTCCATTAAAGCACAGCTGGTGTCATTTAGACTCGGAGAGAACGATTCCCTTCACATTTTATAGAGTTAGAACAACAGTGAGCCCCTAAGCCACTGTGCTCCATCACTCGAAAGCACAGCAAAGCGTAATTTGATATGCAGACCTTAACATGGAATACATCATCTGTTCCATGGTGCATTAGGCACTTCAGTATGCATCCTAATAGGCAAAAGGTTTGAAGGAAAAATTTGAAAGGGAAAAGAGTGCTATGTCTGTTGCCCAAATCTGCTCTCCTGACTGATTACTATTCTTCAAATGAATTTGTAAGCAAAGGGTCAGTCATTTTAAATATTTCCAATCAGATGTGTTTACATGTAAGATTATGATGCAATACAATGCTTTGCAGAGGTAGTGTGCCAGCATACACAAGACAGGTCTTTTTTATTAGCACCGTTTCATCTGTTTGTGCCAGTTTAACAAATAGCTGTCTAATTTAATCTAATCTAATTTATCCTTCTCTGGAGTCTCGTTCCCCTGGTGATGGTAGGCGAGAGATGTGTGTGTGTGTGTGATGGATGTGTCATAGTTAAGGTGTGAGAGTGTGGGTGTGTAGTGTATGTTATCTCTATTTTAGTCTAGATGTCATATAGGTTACAGGTTATATAGAAATATATCTATCCTACTTCCTAACTGCTGGGCAGGCCAGTTTTCTGAACAAGTCATCGATGTGGTAATGTGGGCAGTCATATGTTAATATGTGCATCTGAAATTCAGTACAAGGTCTTTTTTGACTAGGGAAGAAGTTTAGTGTTCTGAAAGTTACAATATTGTGGCAGGGCGGAAGACGTGGCCGGGTCGTGATGATACACACCTGGAATCCCGTATCAGGCTAATCAAGCCTCCGAGAGGGATAAAGGCCGATGGCAGACGGTGGTGCGAAGAGAGAGAGATCATTTACGGACATGTCCGTCATGTGTGTTTGTGTCCTTTGTTTTAAGTTTATTATTAAAATATAATTGACATTGTCAAGCCGGTTCTCGCCTCCTCCTTTCCATTGAAATCCTTTACAAATATGTTTTCAATATCAATGAACTCTTTTATCCCAAAAGATCAATGAGAATAAAATTTCCCATGATATGACTTTTGCTGCATCAGTGATAGTGAAAGAAGAGAGATGAGTTGAAATGATTTGGAACAAAATTGGAACATGACGATAGAATACATCTCCAATCGACTTCAATTGAAATCAGCAGTAAAATCTGACAACAATGGAAGCATAAATTGTGTTTCTTTAGCTTAGATGACAATAAAATGTGCTAATTTTCAGGCTGATCCAGCTAATGCGAATGCACATTCTCAAGTAAACTGACCTAATCTGAACTAATCTGTATGTGAAATGGTTATTGGCTCTTTTACCTGTAAGGATTTACTTTTCTACACCCCCCATATTGAGTGTTCCAATATTTCCCATTCATTCTAATATCTTGAGATCTAAATAGTTAATGGATTTCCTAGTTTTCTGAGTTTACTACTTGTAATAATTAGAATAACAAAAGCCCTATTCGGACAGCAATTTTTTCTGAGGGTAACATCTGTAGAGGTAAATTTGCAATGTTCCTCTGTGCTAAAACTCATGCGTTTCGATGACAATTAAATCACTGGGGACGAGCGAGGTTTGTCATCATACGAACCCGGAAATCTGCTTCTCATTATATGGAAAATTCCTCAATCCACAAACTGTGTCCTCTGTATTTGTGGAGAAATATGTTTGGAATTACGCTAAAGTGAAAATTAACTGCACTGCAGACATTCACAGTGTTCATTCACATACGGAACAAGCCAAAATTCCTGTGAAGAGCAATTAAACTAATCAAGAAACTGTAGGGACAAGACAGTTTGACAACACAAGACAGATAAATCTGTCATTGGGGGTACGCATGTTTCGTTTCTAACCCGCATCACCTCAGTTGCTTGCTCTCTATCCCTCTCTCAAGCAAACGTAGGGAGAGAGAGAAGCCACACATATCACGGACCGAAATTATAGTTCAAATGAAATTTGAGACACTATGAAATAAATGGTTTTCGTATGTTTTATCTGTCAAAATTACATCATTTGGAATTATCCGTAAGTGTTTTCTTTTTGTGTGTGTGTGTGTGTGTGTGTTTTTTTTTTTAAGTGCCGGGGAAAACTAAACCTTTAAAATAAGGTAGAAATTGACCCGGCCACTTTTCTGGGACTAGTCGTCCCGTGTAAGCAAGTAGTCATGCATGCACTATGTATAAATATATAAAGTACACATTTCTACATAAAATTGTATATATTACAATGTTATTACAATGTCATAATAATGGCCTATTTCAAAGGTTTACATGATCTGGCTCTCGTTTTTCTTTTCCTTTTACTTAAGAGTTCCCACTCACTTTGGTGGAGCCACAACGTAATCATTTCAAAAATTTCTGTTACACAACTGTTCATTACCATCAGAGCTGTTACCTCGATGCGCAACTGTGCGGCACTTAGCAGTGGTCAAAAATGATTTAAAAAATGAATTTTGGGTTATAAACTAGGAGTTGTGGATTCGGACAGTAATTAAATTACTACACAATCTTGGTGTTTCTCAAAAAACTTTAGGCAATTTGGCTGGGAATGTTCTTGTGGGAGATGGAAGAAAAACACAGACACTTCGGATTTGGATTGCAATAAAATCACAGACTACCTCCTGTAAATGCTGGAATTACCTCACATCACCATGCAAAATAATTGCCGTCCAAATAGGGCTAAAGATGTGAACACTTTTTACAAGTCTGCATATTGTAATTACGCTAATTCAGATATGACGTGAATGCCGCACAAGGGATTTTTGTCACCCACTATGAGGAAACCGTAATTTGTATCACATTGGTAACATCCACATTAACATCTTTTAATTTTAATTTTCAACGCCATTCTTGTGTGGAGGAGAAACGTAATCACAGCTAAATGTTTTTAAATAATAAATGATTAGTGTAGACCTGTCCTAAGACAGAACAGTCTGAAGGTCTGTGCTAAATTTGGTTGATGTAGCATGAAAGCTGTACGAGTTACATGTTAATAATATTACATTTTTTAATTAATTGTTCTGTCATCCAAAAAGTTTGATTACTCTACTAATATGATCAGCATGTGATTACCCATTCACTTCTGCAGAAACAGTTGGCCGCTCAATGGAATGGGGCTGTCCAGTGTCTCTCTCTCTCTCTCTCTCTCTCAATTTAAATTTTAAAGTACTTTATTGGCATGATTGGGTTTACATATAATATTGCCAAAGCATTAATACACAAAACAGATAATGACAAGACAAATAATAATAATAAAATGGTAACAAATAACAATATAGAATTAAAATAAGGTGCCAGGTAATGAATAAAATAAAAACTATAATAACAATATACACTATACAATATAAAATAAAATAAGCATTTAACTGAACAGTATGAACATAAGAGAATAAAAGTACTGTGACTGAAGTACCTTAAGGCAGGGATTGGTTTCTGAGGGTGTGCATCTCAAAAATGAATTTTGCTGCAACTGATGCATGATGGTCATCCCCCAGTAACACCAGCATCTGATCTGTTTCTGCTGAACTGGAAAACTGTGGCATGAGGTTTAAGAGTTTGTGACGGTATTTCTTTGTTTCTGTCTCGACCTCACCAGTGTCACAGTGAGCACAGACTCGTTCTTCCTTTGGAAGCCATGTTTGTCTGTGTCTGCCTTTTTCTATGACCAGACTGTGATCACTGAGTCTGTATTTGGTGAGGATCCGTCTCTGTTTTGGATCTCTTACAGTGTGGAAATATTCTGCCAGATTATATGTTCTGTTTAGGGCCCGATAACATTCCAATTTGCTTTGGTTTTTACTTTCATTTTCCCAATGGTCCAAATCTGAATTTTTGCTTTCTTTTATGATTTGGTTTATTCTGATCTGGATTTGTTCAGCAGTGCTGGTCTGAAACTGGTGTTTGTTAGTTGTTAGTGGGTTTGTGAGTTTCAGAGCCAGCTGATAAATGGGACTGGTTTTAGGCTTCAGCTCTTGGGTTTTAAGGGCTTCATGTTGCAGTGTGTTAGGGGAACTTGAATTTAGGTGTGTCCAAAATTTGAGGGATTGTTTTTCAATATGTATAATAAGGGGGTATATGCCTAGTTCGGTCCGGCATGCATTTGTAGGTGTTCTTCTCTGAACTCTTAGAATGTTTCTACAGAATTCTGCATGCAGGGATTCTATGGGGTGTTTGTCCCATCTCAAGTAATCTGCCAAACAGAGTGGACCCCAAACCTCACATCCATACAGAGCAATAGGCATTATAATACTATCAAAGATTTTACACCAGATTGTTACAGGAATGTCAACTTGGGTAAATTTGCCCTTAATAGCATAGAATGCTCTTCTAGCTTTCTCTTTTAGTGCATTCACTGCCAGACCAAAACTTTTTAGACCGAGGTAGTCGTAGTGTAGGGTGTGTTCTATTGCAGTGTTCCCCAGAGTGAATGTGTATCTGGTGTCCTGTAATCTGTCTTTTTTCTGGAAAATCATAATTTTAGTCTTTTTCAGATTGACTGTCAGGGCCCAGTTCTGACAGTAGTTCTCCAGCAGGTCCAGGTGCTGCTGTAGCCCTTGTGCAGTAGCTGACAGCAGCACCAGATCATCTGCATAGAGAAGAAATTTAACTTCAGAATTATTTACAGTAAGACCGGGTGTTGCAGATTGTTCCAGTAGCACTGCTAACCCCCCCAGTGCCGGATTGTAGAATTGTATTATATGGACCATCATGCCAAATGGAATCGAATGTTTTTTTTAAATCAACAAATCATGCATAAATGTTGCCTTTGCTTTTTTGATGAACGTGCTGGTTGACTATCTTGTGTAGCGTGTGAATGTGGTCGGTGGTGCGGTGGTTTGGTAGGAATCCAATCTGACTCTTACTCAAGACATTGTGCTTGGTAAGGAAGGCCTGTATCCGGGCGTTCAGGATACAGCTGAAAGTCTTCCCCAGATTGCTGCTCACACAAATGCCTCGGTAGTTATTGGGGTCGAATTTGTCTCCACTCTTATATAATGGGTGTATTAAGCCCATACTCCAGGTGTCCGGAAAATAGCCAGATTGCAGAACCAGATTGAAGAGTTTTAACAAGGCCTCCTGCATTACTGCTGGAGTGTGCTTCAGCATTTCTGTTCTAATATTGTCTAAACCACATACCTTTCTGAGTTTTACTTTAAGTGCATCTGCCAATTCTTCTCTGCTAATCTGATAGTCTAAAGGGTTTTGGTTATTTTTTATTGTAGATTCCAATTGTTTATTTTGTATATTTTTCTGGTCAGGTGTGAGATTTTCTGGAGAAATTTCTTTGAATACGTTTTTTTAAATAGTCTTTTCATATTTCTCCATTTTGTATGGCTATGTCCTGGCTAGATACTGGTCAGGAGCTGGCTTTCTCTCTTGCTATATACCAAAGCTCCCTCCTCACCCCCCTGGCTTGATACCCCAGGGCCTGAGGAGTCTGTTGAATTGTGGAGCTAGATGTGATGTGTTACAACTGTGGATACACTCCACTGTGTCCAATCCTCTATCCTTCTCACGTTGACACTCTCTCTTTCTGTCTTTCACACTTCCTATCTCACTTTTCATCCCTGTCAGTTTGGCCTTACATTGCTCATTACGTTTTTCTCTTCATTCTCACGCCACCTTCTGTTCTTTTGTTTCGATTGGCCCATTTCCTTGTTGGCACATCTCTTTTGGTCCCACAACATCTCTGTTCCATTGTCCACAATCACACCTTCTCTCTGGACTGGGATGTATGAAGGTGTTTCAAGGGGGTGGATATCTAGGCAGATTATGTTGGGGCGTTGGTGTATGTTGGCACGTGTCCCTTGATTTCCGCCAGACCTTTCACTGCAGGGGGACAGAATCATTTGGTACCAGCTGACAGACATAACATGTATAAAGATTAACGCTATACTTTTAATAATTTTTTTAAATTGTCTTCAATATGGGGATTTTTGTCGCAGACTTGAATAGATAGTTCATAATAATTGTGTGTGTGTGTGTGTGTGTGTGTGTGTGTGTGTGTGTCATATGGGTTTGAAACAACATGATGAGTAAATTATGACAGAATTTTCATTTTTGGGTGAACTATCCCTTTAAAACTTGAAAGGATAACTAGCTTCTGTCTGGTAGTGTGCACTTAGCTTAATGTCTCATTCAGATTCCAAGTGTATCAGTCTCTGATATTGTACAATATGATAAAAAAGAAGGTCATAAAACAGAGGCTAAGGAGCCATTCATACATAAAATAGTGATTCCTAGATACATGTATAGGCAAATGACCCCAATTTGATTCTGTGGCAAGTTTCACAAGCGTCTATGATCTTCGTCAGATTTCTTACTCGTCCTGAATGTAGGTCATATCCATAGACTATAATGAGCTTTGAGTGACAGTTATTTTGAGATGAAATATTAATAAGAATAGAGACATCTATTTATGGCTGAATCTTTTTGGGGGAGTCAAGAGAGATGAATGAAAAGGGCATTCTTAGAATTAATACTAAGTTGGAAAGTTAGACAAAACAAAGAAATTCTATTACAGTGGTTCTAAACTAGTGGATTGTGGCCCAGAATTGCATTTCAGGTCTGTTCTGAATGGGTTGCAGACAACAGGGAAAAAAAAAAAAATGCAAACAATAGAATGCAACTAAACATATAATTGTGCATGGTTAGGATTGTAAAATAAATTGGCTTATCAACAAAGGGAGGAGAAAACACTAGTCCATAAACACAAAAATGCACACACTCACTGATCACTTTATTAGGAACACCTGTATACCTACATATTCATGTGTTTTTTTTTAATCAGCCAATCATGTGGCAGCAATGTAGTGCATATACTAGTGCATTCAGATACTGGTCAGGAGCTTCAGTTAATGTTCACATCAACCATCAGAATATGAAAAAAGAAATGTATTTCTGTAACTGCTGACCTCCTGAGGTTTTTATACTCATAACGGTGCCAAAAAAAAAAAACATCCAGTGAGCGGCAGTTCTGCAGACGGAAATGCCTTGTTGATGAGAGAGGTCAACGGAGAATGGCCAGACTGGTTCAAACTGACAGTAAGGCTACAGTAACTCAGATAACCACTCTGTACAATTGTAGTGAGTAGAATAGCATCTAAGAATGCAAAACAGGTTGAACCTTGAGGTGGATGAGCTACAACAGCAGAAGACCATGTCTGACAATTTATTAGGACAATAGTGTTCGTAATAAAGTGCTCAGTGAGTTTAGTTTCAAAAGTACATTCACAGGATGTAAACATTAACACATTTACATTATTTTAGTGTATTAAAATTGCTTGCTAACCCCCTAACCCTAATCAGTGTAAAGTTATATACAATATTACAACTTTGTTATCATAATAACACAACCCTGCAATTCCAGTAAAAGTTAGAAGTTTACACCAATAGGTTCGGAAAGCGATTTTATCACAGTACAATCTATAAATGTAATGTGGCTATAATTTTGAAACTATATGTATTTTAGCATTAATGTACTGGTCCTATTCATTTCCATTGTAAGTGCCTTTTTTTAATAAACAAGATAAATAATTGCGAGATAAAATAATTGTTTTGTGGTAATCAACATTATGCTACCAATTCAGTTGATTAAGCTCAACTTATATTGAACCTGGAACATACCTTTTAAGAATGTTGCATATTTTGAGCATAAGCAGGTCATATTAATAAATTAAAAGGTTAATAAACATTAATAAATTAAAAGGTTCAATGTTCTATTTTAATTAACTTTTTGGTTTAATTTGGTATGATAAATAGTTTCGGTACTTCAGTTGTCACATATTTAGAATTGGGCACTAGTTATGCAGAATAAATATATACAAAATGAATGGCCCTCTGCAAAAATTACCATACAAACCATTAAGCAAAACACATTTAAACAATGCACTAACATCTGTTTTACTGATCCCAGATCTGTTTTTAACTCAGCTGTCCCATTTCTTCACACAAGCCAACTCACTTTGCCCCTGCTGTTCTGTAATCTTGTTCACTTACCGGTATTTCCGTTTTCCCAATTTGGTGACTACCCTAAACAGTGTTATCTGGAAGAGAAGCAAATGATGCGTTGAAGCAGGGAAAGAAGGTGTCTGGGGGCCTGGACTTGCTGAGGGCAAATTAAGTCTTGATGAAGACGGAGAGAAGGCCAGTGTTGTGCAAGGTCGTGCTATTATACATGTTGTTTCCACAACCTCATATTAACTAAGACAATAGTTTATTTGCACTACTTGAAAAAAGTTGAAAGGTGATCAAGGTCTTTAAAAACTTTGAAGAAATGCTGACTTGTCACAGCATCTAAAATACACACTTTCACTTGTACTTTCATGTACATTTTAACCTAACATCTGTATGATATTTGTCTGAGCTATAAAGTACTTATTTTTAGTGTTCATCACATTTACATCACATTTACATTTTGCACTGGTGGGGCCTGTTGTCATGACTAGCAGTCAATAGGAATGTATTTTTTACATGCAAAAATTTTAAATTGAGCTGGAAAATTAAATCAATGAGCTGGTGTGTTATGATGTGGTGTGTTGCTGGCCGGGTTTGATGGGTGCTCTTGGCCAGAAAGTCCAGGGCCACTTTTTAGTTAGCCCACTAGCTTAGCATATTGCAAGCTGATTAGCCTGCAGTCTTATACCACTAACTGATTACTGTAGCTTGCTTGCCTAGCATATACCTATTGCACTTGATCAGAGTACTTAAATTCTCAAGATGGCGCCGAGTATGGCTGCTGCGTCGCGAGCTCCGTCAAAACACTGCAGTTTATTGTTTGTTTTGTTTACAGTTCTGTGTTTTTTTGTTTTGGATGTTGTCTGCCTTATTGTGTACGACAGACAAACGCTTTTGGACATTGGTTCGGCAATCACACACCGAAAACCGGACTTCACATTCCTCAATGCCGACCCGCGGTTTACAAACACGCCAGCGGAGCCCTTTGTTTGGGCTGCCCGGCCGCGGAAACGCAGAAGGAAAAGAGGAAAAAGAGCCGGCGTTCTCATCAGATTAAGACGTCACGCAAATCGCCCCCCGCTACCCAGTATACTACTGGCAAATGTTCAGTCTCTGGACAACAAGCTCTGCGAGCTGAGAGCGCGGATCTCCTTCCAACGAGAGACGAGAGAATGCTGCGTTATCTGTCTTACGGAAACCTGGATGTCCGCAGAGATTCCAGACTTGGCCATCGAACCCACGGGTTTCTCCGTGCACCGAGCGGACAGAGCGAAAGACCTCTCAGGTAAAAGCAGAGGTGGAGGTGTATGTTTTATGATCATCAAATCATGGTGTGTTCAGAGGAATGTACATTTTATCAGGTCTTTCTGCTCTCCTGATCTGGAATATCTCATGCTTCTGTGTCGACCATTCTGGCTACCGAGGGAATTCACAGCGGTCATTATCACTGCTGTGTACATCCCCCCACAAGCCGACACAGACCGGGCACTTAGGGAACTGTATGGCAGTATAAGTGAGCAGGAAACCGCGCACCCTGAGGCTGCGTTCATTGTTGCTGGGGACTTCAACAAAGCCAACTTTAAAACAATAGCACCAAAATACCACCAACATATCAGCTTCAACACACGAGGGGACCGGGTTTTGGATCATTGCTATTTTCCTTTCCGGGATGGCTACAAATCCCTCCCCCGCCCACCATTTGGCAAATCCGACCACTCCACCGTTCTGCTTCTGCCCGCTTACAGGCAGAAACTGAAACGGGAAGCACCCGCCCTCAGAATGATCCAGTGCTTCACGTGTTTCAACAGGAAGTGCGTAGAGGACGTTGTTCCGACAAAAACTATACGGATCTACCCCAACAGAATCCCTGGGTTAACGGCGATGTTTGCGCGGCACTTACTGCGCGGACCACAGCTTTTAATTCCGGGAACGCGGAGGAGCGTAAACAAGCCAGTTATGCCCTCCGTAACTCCATCAGTACAGCCAAACGCCAGTACAGGCACAAAATTGAAGGTCAGTTCAACAACACTGACTCTAGAAGTATGTGGCAGGGAATTAACACCATCACGGACTATAAACAGAATAAAAACTCCGCCATGAACACCGTTGCCTCTCTCGCGGACGAGCATAATACTTTTTATGCTCGTTTCGAGGACAACAACAACACCGCCCTCGCGGAGAGAGCACTCGCGGCCGATACTACAGATGATGGTTCACTCTCCGTCTCTATTGCAAATGCTTTGAGAGGTTGATCAGAGATCACATCTGCTCTGTTCTGCCCACCTCTTTGGACCCATTGCAGTTTGCCTACCGCAACAACCGCTCCACTGATGATGCCATTGCATCTACAATACACACTGCTCTATCCCGCCTGGAAAAAAAGGAACACGTATGTGAGAATGCTGTTTGTAGACTACAGCTCAGCATTTAACACCATAATGCCCTCCAAGCTTGATGTGAAACTCCGGGCTCTGGGCTTAAACAGCTCGCTGTGCAGCTGGACCCTGGATTTCCTGTCGGGCAGACGTCAGGTGGTTAGAATGGGCAGAAACATCTCCTCATCACTGCTTAAATGACTGGTGTCCTGTTGCCCTCACCCCCATCATCAGCAAATGCTTTGAGAGGTTGATCAGAGATCACATCTGCTCTGTGCTGCCCACCTCTTTGGACCCATTGCAGTTTACCTACCGCAACAACCACTCCACTGATGATGCCATTGCATCTACAATACACACTTCTCTCTACCATCTGGAAAAAAGGAACACGTATGTGAGAATTCTGTTTGTAGACTACAGCTCAGCATTCAACACCCTCCATGCTTCATGAGAAACTCCGGGCTCTGGGCTTAAACAGCTCGCTGTGCAGCTGGACCCTGGATTTCCTGTCGGGCAGACGTCAGGTGGTTAGAATGGGCAGAAACATCTCCTCATCACTGACCCTCAACACTGGAGCCCCGCAGGGCTGTGTTCTCAGCCCACTCCTGTATTCCCTTTACACACATGACTGTGTGGCGACACATAGCTCCAATGCCATCATTAAGTTTGCTGACGATACGATGGTTGTAGGTCTGATCACTGACAATGATGAAACAGCCTACAGAGAGGAGGTGCACACTCTGACACGCTGGTGTCAGGAGCACAACCTCTCCCTCAACGTCAGTAAAACCAAGGAGCTTGTGGTGGACTTCAGGAAGAAAGACAGAGAACACAGCCCCATCACCATTAATGGAGCACCGGTGGAGAGAGTCAGCAGCTTCAAGTTCCTCGGTGTCCACATTACTGAGGAACTCACATGGTCCGTCCACACTGAGGCCGTTGTGAAGAAGGCTCACCAGCGCCTCTTCTTCCTGAGACGGCTGAGGAAGTTTGGAATGAACCAACACATCCTCACACGGTTCTACACCAGCACTGTAGAGAGCATCCTGACTGGCTGCATCACCGCCTGGTACGGCAATAGCGCCGCCCACAACCGCAAAGACCTGCAAAGGGTGGTGCGAACGGCCAGAAACATCATCAGAGGTGAGCTTCCCTCCCTCCAGGATATATATAACAGACGGTGTGTGAATAAAGCTCGGAGGATTATCAAAGACTCCAGCCACCCGAGTCATGTGCTGCTCTCACTGCTTCCATCAGGCAGGCGGTATCGCAGCATCAGGACCCGCACCACCCGACTATATGACAGCTTCTTCCCCCAAGCAATAAGACTTCTGAACACATGATCTCTCTCGATCTACAATCAGCACTGCACTTTATTAATCCTCATTCTGTCAATATATTCTCGCTCCCAATTCAGTTAGTGTATATATATATATTTATACCCTTATCTAGTGTATGTGTATTCTACATTGTGTGTATTGTGTACATTTGATATGTAAATTGTGTTGTGTAAATATGTTGTTATTGTAAAGAGGTTTATGTCTCGTCACTGTCATTACTGCAATGTTGCTTGGAACTGCACACAAGATTTTCACCTGCTGTTGCACTCGTGTACACAGTAGTGTGACAATAAAGTGATTTGATTTGATTTGATTTGAGTAGGTTAGAGTAGGCTAGTGCTAACAGAGTGCACACAAGACTTTTGTCCACCTGTTAGGGATTTAATAATGAAGACGTATAAATTCATGAATTGCTGGATTTGCCAAAGTTTGCCAGGTTAGTGACTTAGAAGTGGTTAGAAATTCAAAGCTTTGTTTTCTTGGTTTTGTCAGTGAAATTGTCTGTCCTTATATTTCTACACTGTGCTTAGACTCTTTACACATTGTTTGCTATTTTTTCCACGTGTTCCATGTGCATTCGATCATCTGACAATTTAAACTACAATAGGGCCAATCTCTTTTGCCATAGTCTATTGTCTGGCTATGTGAGACTAGATCCAGTGTGGTGACTTTAGCCCCTTTGATGAGATGTTCATTATGCACAGTTAGGAATGGCAGCTAACAATCCACAAATGATCCATATAAGTTGTAATAAATTATTTTAATGGGATAAAACTGTACCTTTAAGTGTCAGGAATGCAAATGGACCGAAATTAATTGCTGGGAGGATAAAGGTTTTCTCCCCAAAGCCTCTCTCTCTCTCTCTCTCTCTCTCTCTCTCTCTCTCTCTCTCTTTTTTTTTCCTCCCTGTGTGCTGATGACCAATCTCTCCAGGGGGTCCTTCTGTCAATTAGTCTGAGCCGAAAGTTTTCCCAGCAGCCCCCAAAGTACATGGAATTAAGCTGGAGGTGTTGGCTGCACAAATCAAGCTAAAATGTACTGCTGTTTTACTCCTCAAATGGAAAAGTTTAAAAATAATATGATTTATACACTATTCTTACATTGTTGTGCAGAACTGAAGCATGGGTGCTTTGAAATAGTGTTGTTTTGGTCATGAGCGACTGTGTGTTTTTTTTAATCAGCTCTTTGGATTGAATTAATATTCTCGTTTACTTCCTTGCACCGACTCATAAGTCCTTATTTTGTGAAGTGAATTTCACCATTGGTGACTTTTTGTCTTCAAAGGCTGACAACAACATGAGCAATTAGACTTGTAGTGCTGGCAGTGAATCAACATTTCTGAAGCCATACGATAGATTTGTTTAAGGATCAGAGTGCATTTGTTGCTAGGAAGTTGCTAGTCACTGAAAATCTTCCTTTTCCCTGTAGCTCTCAAATATTATTTGCAGTTTTGCATATTCAAATTTGGTGCATCATGATTGGTGATAACACATACATGAACCAATGTTGTTTGGCATTATTGGCATCAAACAAGGTTTGTCGTGTCTTGGCGCACCGTATTTTTATGAACATGAATGCAAATAAGATTCGGGTGTGACTGTGGAGGGCAATATTTGAGAAAATGATGGGGGGTCCCTATAGTTCCTTCGTAAATTGTGTGGTTGCTTTGGTGGCATCACCACATTTTAATGTACACAAATGCAAATGGGATTCAAGAGTTACAATGAAGTGCAAGATTTTGAAAAAAATTATTACGGAATTTCAATTTTTGTAGCTGAAATTTCCAACTGCTAATAGTGCAACTCAATGAAACCAAGTGAAACCAGATTAACCAAATTTCTGATCATCACAGTACCTTATTGATGGTGAGGTTTGAGTTTTGCTGAACTTCTCAGTATGTTGAAAATCTCTTCAAAATCTCTTAAATATTCATCATTTGAATTGTGATGCATATAGCAATCATGCATCCCCGTTAAATATCGATTTATAGTGGCACAACAGATAGGCAGCATTCAGCTGCTTCAGCTATATAGAGTTGTAATGTTTTCCTCAGCGAGGTTAAGGTTAAAGCTAAAACCACCTAGTCATTTGCCCCTCCACAATGCTGAGTCTGCACAACTGTGATGGGTCTCTCTCTCTCTCTCTCTCTCTCTCTCTCTCATACACACACACATAAACACACATACACTTGTACGCCCATAATAAGACCTCACAGTGAACATTTTTCTGTATCACTGCAGAGCTCACACCATGCAGTGGTATTCTCTATCTGATGCTAAGCCTTGCGGTGACTCTCCGCATCAATCCCTTCATTTGCACCTTTGGGTCTGGAGAGTATATTTTGTATTTAATTTTTTCATTTTTCTATTTTCCGTGAGCCTGAATACGTGGGCACAGAGTGTAGTCTGACTGGTCTCATTTGTAGTCAATAAATGAGCATAATTGCCATGTGCTTCTGTTTGTCCTTTGGGCCACTGTTGGCTTCTGTAGCGCCATTATCAAAGATCCTCTTGTACTGAGGGAACTGCAGGCCGTCTATTGAAAGACCTCCCTGTGGAGATGACTGCGGATCTGAGAGGGCGAACCGGGTGATGTTCACCTCAGGGTCTCTGCGAGACTTAGACAAACACACATGTCTGCATGCTGGGTTATCTCAGACCAGGCCAAGATTGAAGCCCTTTTCTTTCCTAGAACAGAGATGTGTGCATTCGACGTCTATCAAAACATGTTCCCCTCTCTCTCTCTCCCTTTTTCTCTTTTATGTCCCTGGCATTGTCTTCATTCTGTTTTACCCCCATAAGTTTAGTATGCTTGTGTCTATGTAATTGAGTGTAAAAGGCTGTTGTTACTCAGTCTGCTGTCACTGTTTCCCCAGTTAGGTGTCACATTCGCTTCTCAGCATAGTTCCTGTTAAATCACACTTGCGTTCCCCTGAATTCCTCTATACTTTCCAACGGGCAACCTGAGCACTGAGGAAAGAGGCCTATTGCATTGCACTGAGATCTACTCGGTTGAAGGCATATATAAGTTCAAATTCAATACAAGTTAAGCTCAATCAAAAGCATTTGTGGAATAATGTTGATTACCACAAAAATGTATTTTCTTTAAAAAAAGCTCTAATCTGGGTTACAGTGAGGCACTTACAATGGAAAACTCACACTCACTTTGTCAAAGATATAGCCACAAGACATAAACAATATTCATAAACAAGATTTTAGTGTGATAAACATTTCTGTTTGAAGTTATAGCCAATTTTTCAAATTTGTTGCTTTGACAATATAATGTCAACAAACCCTAAAACCCTAAAATAACTGTAAACATGACAATTGAAACAACTTTAAAGTTCAAATAATACATGTGTTTTAACGCAAGAATTATTGTAAGTGTTTTTATAAAAATTCTAAGCTTCACATTTCTGCCTTTAAACCCTTCCAAAAATGGCCCCATTAACTTCCACTTCTTTTTGTGCTTTTCTTAAATAAAAGGAGGGACAAATCGAAGTAATTTTTTGTGGCAATCAACATTAGGCCACAAATGCTGTCGATATTGCTTAATTTGTGTTAAATCAAGAATATTCCTTTAATGGTGTGCATTTTGGTCATTTTGATGTCTGAAGCTCTCAGCTGAGTACTTGGTGGAAAGATGACTCTTATTTTTAATTTTTTTAACTACATTATTTTATTTAAAAAGCTCAAACTAGCTTAATTTTTAAACTTTTTGTCACTGCACTGTGTTCCATTCCATTATATTAGTTGTGCTCCGTCAAAACGCATCCTGTGTATACTCCCCCAATCCTCTCCAAACAGAGGGCAGGATTAACTAAGAATTAATTACGCCCAATAAAAGCTTTGTTTTTTTGCATGTGCTGTCTGCTCTGGTTTAGCGGCCAATTCGCTAAAGGAGTTATGCAGATCGGGCAGCCGCACAAACACAGCCACAAAACCTGTGCTGAAAGTCATTTGGATGACGCAGTTACGTTCTTGCAAGCTGGTTCTGAGTGATCAAGCACAATCTGCCGGGACTGTAAAGCATCACTCCACTAATGTGATCCAGACACCTGAATCATCTTTTTAATATGCTGAAAGGGTGCTTGACTACAACATGCATCTGGATAATAAGATGGTCTTCTCCATCATTTGATCATTATTTGATCAATTTATACTGCCATGATGTACACAAGCATTACTTTTTATTTCAATTAAGTTTGCCACTAGCTTTCTACAGCCGGTAATAACTATGGTTGCAAATAGCACAGTTTTATAAATAAAGCACAATGTAGAATAAGCCGAATTTACGTTGAAAGGAGGCATGTTTGCAAAGAAAGGAATGACAAATGCTTAAGATGCAGCAATATTTTATGGTTGATTGTGCCTGCTTAAACTAGATTTCAGGTGGTTTGTTAATAAGACTGAACTACCACGTTCAAAAGTGGCGTAACTGTTTAGAGATTTCGCCCCAGAATATTGAGTGCTGTTATTGCCCAAAACTGCAAGTCACCATGCACAGTGTCCTTGTACACATACATATAGTCACGCAAATATTGCGTTTTCATTATGTTATTTCCAAGTACTCATGGGTACTTTTGCCCATCCTTACTCAAGATAGCTAATCAGATTATTTGTGCCCTGCTCTAGGAACCCCATTTCTCTGTACCACTGCATTACACTTCGCATGGTAGGACCTGATAGGTAGCTATATAATCTCAAAAAGTTCAAACCACACTGGGTTCTTTATACTGATTCAAGGGAAAATATATATTTTCCCGTACATGTATTTGATACAGTTTTACTTAGAAACATCATGAACATCTTTAAAAGGAGGGGCAAACATATCACAGCTTTTTATCTCGCTACTTTTAAAAGGATTAGTCCAGTATCCCAGAAGATAGTAACCAGGATCAGAATCCCAACTGTTCGACATAACAACACAATAAGTAAGAGTGGAATTGAGTGAGGATAGGGGTATGGGTGCAACGGGGTTGTTTCAGAACACTTTATCACAGACATTGACGAGGGATTAATGTGGAAAATCTATCACGCGTAGATCCGGCAGCCATGACTGATTAGGGTGCATGATTAATTACGAGACAGATTGCTAAATGCTTGCTCGCTCTGTGGATGCAGCGAGGTAAAGTGTCTCCATGGACCAATGTAGATCCCTCCTGCCCCCCTCCATTTCTCGCTCTCTCTCTCTCTCTCTCTCTCTCTCCATGTACCGCCCTCCTTTGCTGTCTATATAAAGATCTTTTGGGCTAATCAGTCCTCCAGGACTCCAGCCCAACAACGAAGAATCTCCACACAGCTGTGTGCTGTCAGACCGCAACAAACCTACATCTCTTTAAGCATTGCCTTCAAAAAACCACAGACAGGATGACCAAGACCATCCTACACAAACATGCTTTACACTTCCTCTCTCTCTCTCTCTCTCTCTCTCTCTCTCTCTCTCTCTCTCTCTCTCTCTCTCTCTCTCTCCTCTGTCTCTAAGATTTCTCAAGCCACTCAGTGTTACTATAATCAGGGATAGGAAAGATATGGATTACAGTATTAGTGTTTGTATATATCATGGTGAACGCAATATATTTATTTTGCTTGAAATATACACTTAATTAGAAACACTATGCTCCTAATAAAGAGCCCGACGTGGTCTTCTGCAGTTGTAGCCCTTCTGCCTCAAGGTTTGACATGTTGTGCATTCTGAGATGCTATTTTGCTCACTAAAGTTGTACAGAGTGGTTATCTGAGTTACTGTAGCCTTACTGCCACCTCAAACCATTCTGGCCATTCTCCATTGACCTCTCTCATCAACAAGGCATTTCAATCCGCAGAACTGCCACTCACTGGATGTTTTTTGTTTGTTTGTTTGTTTTTTGCACCACTCTGAGTAAACTCTAGAGACTGTTGTGCATGAAAATCCCAATAGATCAGCAATCACAGAAATACTCAAACCAGCCCATATGGCACCAACAATCATGCCGTGGTTGAAATCACTGAAATCACATGTTTTCCCCATTCTAATGGTTGATGTGAACATTAATAGAAGCTCCTGACCAGTATCTGCATGATTTAATGCATTCCACTGCTGACATACAAATGTATGATTAGATAATCACATGAATATGTAGGTGTACAGGTATTTTGTGTGATTTTGGCTTATTTTTGAATAAAGTATTGGGGTATTCTTATGTATTTTTGCCCTTTCTATCACTTTTATAGATACAGTTGTGTAGCAGCCATTGGAAATATTGTTGAAACAGGATCAGGGAATGATCTTGTATCGCCCAAATGAGCATCGAGGCTCAATGTGTCATATTATGTGTGCTAAGATCATTCCAAATAATACATGTTGGACAAAGCTTTAAAATGTCAACTATTGAACAGGCTAACAGATTTTAAAGTTTTTTTTTCCTAAAATGCACTGCCTGGCTCTGTCAGTCTAATTAGCTGACAGAAAGTGCTCTGATTAGTTTCTCTGATGCAGAGGATTACTCTGCTTTTGAAGAGCAAAATTCTTGGGGCAATATTCTAATTTTAGATGGTTTATTTTGCTCATGAACACGAGGACACTCTATTAGATGTGCTTTTCATTCAAATAGAATGTACAAGACGCCCAATTCCGGCTCTATATTCAAACGCGAACTTCCGATAAGACTATAACTAGGATTAAGGCCATGTCATTCTCTCTGTCTCTCTCTTCCTCTCTCAGTCTGCTGAATACAGCCATGTGGAGAGGCAGTGTGCCTCTCTGACTCATTTGTGGTTTTATCTCGTTTTCCACTTCCCCCCGATTTCTAAAAATAACTCACAAACCTGCTTATTATTGTTTCCATGTCAAACGTGGGACTGACAGGGCGATTGGAGAGGAACAGCACAAGAGTGTCTGCTCCGTTATTAAAACAGTTATGTAAAACACAGAGCGCTTTCTAGTAGAAGTATGTTGGGGAAATAGTGTCTGCCTTATATAAAAATGTTTCAAGTCATCATAGAGATGCCAAACCTGTGTGAGATGGGTCATTCTTGTTACGCAGCACCTTTTTTACAGTTCTGTAACTTTTAAAATATGAATATGCTTGTGTCGTCTATAACAAGGCTGTACCAGGCTTTCTGAAACCTGCTCTGGTCAATCTTGAGCACTTAGAAATTTATTAATTATAACTTCATTTGTTGGCATATGGAAAGAAAATTAACTGGATGTCTAACAGGATGGAATTAATGGCTAGCCATTGAAAGTTAACTTACATTTCGTCAAACAGGATTTACAGTTTTATGAGTGATACAAACCAACCAATACCATAAAACATCACAGAATTTATAAAATCACTTGCTAATACTTACTGATGTTTGTGCTGTTGTTTTCCCTACAAAATGATGTCACTCTCTGGAGAATGATGTCATTCAGGGCACTTTTGTTAGTTAAAGGGATATTACAAGACTAACAGGAAGGAAAGTGATTTGGGGAAAACCTATACATTGCTTACCAATTAAAAATATATACCCAAGAAAACGATTTGTTTTAAGTCATCTGGACTATTTCATATTAAAAGACCAGCTTTTAATGTTTGAACTCATTGTAAAGAGCAAAAATGTTTTTGTGATGTCACAATGTAATTGTGATACTGTGATAAAAGTAAACTAACTAACTTGATTTCATTCTTTAAAAAGTATACGTGTAATATTTTATCCAATATATTAAGACATACATGATGGGGGCATGAAAATGTACTGCATAACAGGCGTAACCCAGACAACAATAGGGTGATAGAAGGATAGAAATACGAGAGAAAGTGAAAATACTGCAGTGCTGTGAAGTGGATACAAAATCTATTAAAATCCAATTCAAGATTGGTTCTCTTGAGTTGCTGACCACACAGGTGAAACAATAGCCAGATTCTCTGTTAAAAAAAAATAAATACAAAATTCTCAGAGCTATATCCTTCCATAGTCTTTATGTGCAACATAGTTCATTCTTTATCTGCTTCTGTATGCTGCATAGAGATAATTTAACTTAAAGGAGTAATTCATTAAAAAATGAAATTTTGTCATCGTTTACTCTCATATTGATCTTAACTCATATAACTTACTTTCTTTTATGGAACACAAAGGAGATATTAGCTATAATTGTCAGAAACTGACAGCTTCAGTCACCCTTCACTTTTCCGTTCATTGACTAAATGTTGACTAAAATGCAGTCAGTCTGCTAACCTTCTGCTCAACATTTCCTTTGTATTAAAGTTGGACTTCTTCCATGCCTTTTATAAATGACTTTAATGCAACCTAAAATCATGATCAGACTTTAACCTCTTTTTATACGTACTGTACAATCAAACTGTTGAGATGATACTAGGCTGGGCTCAGAGGTGTGCAATCAAACTGGTGTGATCTGCTGTTGCTCTGTCTGGCGTTTACTTGGAGAAAACGACTGAAGTGGTTGTTAAAATGAAACAGCTGCTCAAATTGTATTTTCGACATAACAATATCTTTATATTTTATGTTACAAGCATTCAAATAATCACAAAATGAAACTTTAAAGCCATTACCATCTGCGCTGTCTGTTTTGATCCAGGAATGCAGTGCTGTTTTCTGACATCAAACAAAGAATGTATAAACTAGTTGGTCCACCTGAGCCTTCTCCCAGTTCTCCCATCACTCATTCTCCCTGCTACCAGTGCAACAAAGTGGAAGGGCTAGTTTTTTTGGAACCATCTTTGCTGTGACTGAGAAACCCATGCAGCATTATGATGTAACAACATGGCGGCGCACATTTCGCCAATCAAATTCGTTATTGCATCTCATCTTTCATAATCATTATAAACATATTAAAATCACATTATATGTTTAATACAATTAAATACTTTCCTCCAGTATGTCAGCTGTGAAATGTAAGGTTAAAAAGAGGGACCCTAACATATTGAGGGACAAGAATATCGTAGAGACTTTAGGGTGGGCTCTTCTGAATTGGGGCAGGAAGCAACCTCCTAGTAGCGTTACCACCTGTAACACCTTAGCGACCATTCAAAACACCCTTGCAACTGCATAGCATTGCTCTGGCAACCACCACCAACAACAACATCCTACCATCGTGGAAATTAGTTTTGCGTGGACCAGCACCACTCACATTTCCCTTGGGGTGGAATGATGATATGGGGGGGGATATGAAGCTGTTTGCACTCTAAACTTTCCAAACAGCTTCAGGTCGCAAAGTATGAGGAAATTATAATGCAAAAATACAAAATAAGTAAATACAAAAGCACTCTCGTTGTGGAATAAGTGGAGCTGGAGCGGCCGTTCCGCTGAAACAAAACATTTGTGTCGAACGTCTTTAAAGGAAACACCCCTGCGTGACATCTTTTATGCAGTTATATTTAATGCGTTATAGCTTTTTAAAGTTAAAAAAATGTTGAAGCAGATCATGTTTATAACTACAAATTACGAAAATGGCATTTCAATTCAGTTGCATGAATGTCCCAATCACTTTGACAAGGGGATGCTTATCCTTCAAGTGCGCAGGCTTAATGCAGTTAGATTATAACGTGATGGCTCATGACCAATTGAATCATAATATATGTGTCACTGTGCATTTCTTATTGTGAAGAAAATACACAGCAATACAACACAGCTTTATTAGTAATAGAGAGTTTGTTTTTGCTTTAAAGCATTCAAGGTGTGCAGTTAGGGATTTCATGCATTCTCTGAGAATCCTTGGTCTTGCTTGTTCCATACAAATAAGTTTTGTTTATTTAGTCACTGCTTTCATTTCATTGTGTTGTTTGTACACTTACTGCTTTTGTTTGATTCTATTGCATATAGTCACTGCTTTTGCTGGAGTGTATTGTTTGTGTAGAGACAGCTTTCATTTGATTCTGTTGTTTTTAGTCATGGCTCTCGTTTGTGTTGTTTACATAGTCAATGCTTTCGTTTGAATGTATTATTTATATTCTCAAGGCTTTCATTTGATTGTATTGTTTATACATTCAGGGCTTTAATTTAATTGTAATGCTTATATAGTCACTGCTTACTTTTATTGTATTGTTTACATAGTTACTGCTACTGTTTGATTATATTGTTGACATAGTCACACCTTTTGATTGATTGTATTGTTATTATATACCACGATTGTTGTTTAATTGCATTGGTTTTATGTATTGTTACAGCTTTTGTTTGATACTGTTGTTTATAGAGACACTTCTTTCATTTGTGTCATTTATATCAGTATTGCCGCTCCCTATACGCACACTATGCAGTCTGTGTATGGCACCAACTTCCTAGAGGGGCACAATCTTACCCTAGGAGGGCACCAGAAAATCCACCAGCTGCCCTTACTCGCACTTTATACGTTATTCAAGGACCGGAAAGCAGTTGTGAAACACAGACGATCGCTTCATGTTCATATCACGAGAACCCCTACCCCACCCATAGAAACACTGCGTAGGGCATCAATTTGGTCAGCAGCGGCCCAGGTTTATATAGTCACTGCTTTTGTTTGATTGCATTGTTTATATAGTAACTTTTTTTATTTTATTTTTTTTTGTTTAAAAAAAAAATCACTTTTTGTTTGATTGCAATGCACTGTATTGCGTTCTCATGGCCTTTAGCTTCACCTCAGTTAATGCTTACTTAATTGAGCTTTTTCTGCATCTTTTTGGAATTGTTGTGTGAGTGTCCATCAGCAGACTCATTCACACTTATGTCAGCTGAGTGGGACAACAGGAGTGTCGGGTACAGAGGGGAAAAAAGATGACATGGAAGCTGCCTCATTCTGTTTATACTAGTTTGTTGAGGATTCCCATCATTTTTAGAAGGGGTTTGCGGAGATATTGCACATTGTATGTATATCATATGGAGAGTGTCTACGAGAGAGTATTCACTCTAGACGAAAGACAACAACTTAAAGATTAGAGTGAGGCCTCGCTGGCCCTAAGCAATGGGGGCAGTGACTCATGTTGAGTGGGGTTTAAATTTAGACTTCATCTGTTCCCTATCAGGCATTTTTTCTCGTTCTCTCTCATGCTTTCGGTCTCTCTCTTCATTTATTATACAACCTAATTTGGCAGTTAGGAACAAAATAAAATAAATGTCTAATTGCCATGGACGACTTCTTGAGCAATTCCCTCGCTCTCTGATTAGCTGAAACTGGACTGAGGAAGGTGGTGGCAGGTGGAGTGGGGGAAGGGTGCAATTGAGAGATCAGGCATAAATGTGTTTTCATTTTAGTTCTAATGTTGATGAGTCTGGATTATTCTAAATGAGGTAGGAATTTCTGAAAAAAATTTAAGTGCAAACTTATTGAGGAATACTGATACCTATGTGAAAACGTTTGCACATAGGTTTTAGTGACAAACGTGTGTACCGTTAGTGAATTAATCCTATTAAGAGGGAAAAAATATCAAAACAAGGTGGTGTGGGGAAAATAAATAGGGTGGAAAAAAACAGAAGTAACAGAGGTGTGAAAATTTGATTTTGCCCACTTCCATTGTTATGCGCTGAATGCTGCATCCACTCTGGCACTGCCGAAGAGATTTGCACCCAGTGCACTTGTTCTTTTTGAGGAAATAATCAAGGCTGCCTGCTCTGTGCGCCTCGTGGCGTAGCACCATGCTGCATCTGCAGAACAGCCGAATGAGCAAAATGAGGCCATGTTACATATCTGAGTTCCCTCAGCCTCCTGTGGCTACATGAAAGGGGAGCTGGGTGTCGAAGTGTAGTTGCAATGATGGCGACAGAAAGTGAAGGCCTTGTAAACTCGAAGGACCCAACACCATCATCAGATTAGAGTTTTGCAAAAGGATGTTCCAAAGCAGCACTGGTGTCACCATAATTATTCTCCCTTGGTAAACTTCAGCTCGGAACTTGCTTGATTACTATAGGGAAAGTTCCTCCATTCTGGGTAGGGCAACAGCGCTTATTTTTAGCACATTACTTTTTCCGCAACTCTCTGGAATCTCCCCGGTGAGAGCTTTCTTGCTGATGAATTTGACACTTTTGCTTATTAAAAGTGGCGGGGAGTTAAGATAGCAATCTAGTTTAGCCCTCTGGTATCACTGACCAGACTTTCAAATGGAAGGCCTTTGTCTGTACGGCACTGTATTTAAAAAAAATAGTCCACTGCAAGATACTCGAGATACATTCTTTGTGAAAAAAGAAATATCCCAAGGTTATATGTCCCTTTTATCCTGGTTAAATAAAGGTTACTACTACTACTAGAAGGAGTGTTGCTTATGAGGTGAATTTATCTTGTTTTAAATCTAATGTGAGTAATTGTTTCTATCCTAGCTTAATATTCCGAATCAACTATAAGTAAGCCATTTATATGTTGATTTAATCTTAAAGTGTAGTACTGTAAGCACTATCAAAATATTACTCTGTTTTTTTGTTTTTTCCAGCCCATCCAGCCTCAGTGGCTTGACCAATGTTGTGAGTTTGGGGCAGGAATATTTGTTTGTACAACCAATGGTAGACAGGTGACATTTTCTGGAATCTGTTTATATTTTAAGAATACTGAATATTATTTTTTTTACTGGGAAATGTCCATTTAGATTAGAGAACCTGAAATATCCATTGTTTTATATACCTTATCATAATCGGTGATGTAAAAAAAAGAACTACTTAGCAGTACAGCTAATGTGAATGCAAAGAAAAGGATAAGATCGTCTGCTGTGAGTCTCAGTCACGAGAGACAACATGAGCCAGGTTTTTCCATAATAAGGCAAAGTGTACCTGTGGGCCATTTAATGAGCCGTCCCAAGGAGCACACATTCCTGAAGCCTAATGGGACTATATATTGATTATGGAGCACCTGAGTTTTCGCTTCGTGCTATAATTGAGTTTGAAATGTTGAGGAGGACATCTATTGAGGAGGCTTCTGAAAGTGCAGCTATTTACGATGAGTTACATCAAGAAACAGTTCCCTCCTCGAGATCAAGATGGAGAAAGCAACAAAGAAAGGGAGAGAATAACCCACGAGACTCTGTCGCCTTCAACAGTCACTAGTGTAATTCCACTGGGGCTCTCTCGACATCACTCTTCACTTTCCATTTCTAAATGAAAAATAAATAACCTCTTCAGACAGGCCCTCTCTCACACAGACAGCATTGCAAAAATACCTGTTCTCTTTCACTATCCATTCTCTCCCCTCCTTTTTCTGAACACCTCTATTACTCTCCATATATTTCAAACCTTCTTCTCCTCTCTACTGCTTGTGTGTTTACTTGCCCACTCTTTCTTTTTTTCACTCTCATCATCAGTCACTTGCATGCATCCCCTTTTCTTTCTTAAAGGGATAGTTCATCTCAAAATGTTAATTCTATCATCAATTTTCTCACCCTCCGTGACCTTCATCATGTTCCAAACCATATGAACTCCTTACTTCTGTGGAACACACAAAAGGATATTTGGCGGAATGTGAGCCTCAGTCACCATTCACTTTAATTGTATGGAGAAAAAAAAGGATGCAATAAAAGTGAATGGTGACTAAGACTGACCAATTGTATTTTTTTGTGTGTGTGGATTATACCTTAAAGGCAAATTCATTAGCTTGGCCATATTGCGAACGCCCCCAGGCCGCTATAATACATACACCTATCAGCCACAATATCATTTAGGTCCCCCCCCCCCGTGCCACTAAAAACAGCTCTGACCCATCGAGGCATGGACTCCACAAGACCTCTGAAGGAGTCTTGTTGCATCTGTCAGCAGATCCTGTAAGGTGGGAACTCCATGGATCGGACTTGTTGGTTCAGCACATCTCATTGAAGCTCAATCAGGTTGAGATCTGGGGAATTTGGAGGTCAAGTCAACACCTTGAACTATTTGTCATGTTCCTCAAACCATTCCTGAACAATTTTTGCAGTGTGGCAGGGCACATTATCCTGCTAAAAAAAGGCCACTGCAAGGAATACGGTTGCATTAAGGGGTGTACATACTCTGCAACAATCTTTAAGTAGGTGGTACGTGTAGTAACATCTACATGAATGTCAGGACCCAAGGCCTATAGCATCACACTGCCTCTGTCGGACTGCCTTTTTCCCATGGTGCATCCTGCTGCCATCTGTTCCCCAGGTAAATTACAAACACGCACCCAGCCGTCCACATGATCTAAAGGAAAGTGTGATTTATCAGACCAGGCCACCTCTTCCATTGCTCCATGGTTCAGTTCTGACGCTCACGTGCCCATTGTCGGCGCTTTCGGTGGTGAACAGGGGTCAGCGTGGGCACTTTGACCGTTCTGTGGCTAGGCAACCCCATCCTAATGCACTGTGTGTTCTGACACCTCTCTATCATTGCCATCATTAAGTTTTTCGGCAATTTTTGCTATAGTAGCTCTTCTGTGTAATCGGACAGATGGGCTAGCCTTCGCTCCCCACACACATCAGTGAGCTTTGGGTGACCATGACCCTGTCGCCGGTTCACTGATTTACCTTCCTTGGACCACTTTTGGTAGGTTCTAACCACTGCATAATGTGAACATCCCACAAGTCCTGCCATTTTAGAGATGCACTTACCCAGTCGTCTAGCCATCACAATTTGACCCTTGCCAAATTCGCTCAAATCCTTACGCTTGCCCATTTTTCCTTCTTCCAACACATGGAATTCAAGAACTGACAGTTTACATGCTGCCTAATCCATCCTATCCCTTGACAGGAGCCTTTGTAATGAGATAATAAATGTAATACATGTCACCAGTCAGTGGTTTTAATGTTGTTGCTGATCAGTGTGTTTTATATATATATATATATATATATATATATATATATATATATATATATATTTCTAGGCTGATCCAGCTAATGCACAAGCAAAAAGGCTATTTTAACAGTAAGGGGCCAATCACACCAATTGCATTTTTGCATCCATCTTCTTGATTTTTTTTTAATGTTAACAGTGTAATTTGTGTTAACAGTCCACTTCTTAAAGACACTTCTGTGTCTTTAAACTGTGAGTTTAAAAGACACAGACTTTTTAAGGCACCTCTATCACCCCCTTATGTACTGAGGATTATTACCACCACAGTAATGCCAGAATGAATGTTATGTATGTTCAACCGGACCGTGTGTCAACCAAGGGCTCGCATCTGCATATGCGTACATGCGTAAAGTATGTATTTTCAGTTTACTCCCCTTATAATATCTATGATTGCATACAATCTCTCAAACACATGCAACTAAAAGTTTGCTTTCATTGTGGAAGATGTACAGTCTCAACTTAATATTTATAACCTGCCTCACGGCCTAACTTTCCTGCTATGGCATATTCCCCAGTTTAGGGCCTTGGGTTTCTTAAGGTGCACCTGCATAGCTTCCCACCGCAGTCATCCATTACAGAGGGTACAGAACAGGCACAGGCTGCTTGACTGATCTATGAGCCAAGGGCAGAGGCTCTTACGCAAATAGATACGGCCTATGGCTATCTATCAGAGTACCTCCTTCACAAATGTAGAATGATCCTATGTGGCCCAGTAAATGGCAAATTTAACTTGAAAACATTGACCCCCTCTCTCTTTTTTGCTTTTACCCCTGGCTCCATCCCTACTAGTCAGAATTACTGCATGATAGGGTCTCTTGGCTCTTTTATTGCCCAAAGTGTGCAATAGGCATGCATGTGAACTCATGCACAGTGATATTCGCCCGATACTCAGCTTGGCCTGTTTACTGGCAAGAAGGGTTGGTGTCTGTGTTGTCATGGTATCAATGTTGTCATGAAGCTTTTCTGCTCTGATGGGCTTGTGAATGAATGATGTAGAAGCATCTACTGTGGGAGAACGCTTGATGCTACCGAAGAGGGTATTTCAGTCTAGACTGACTCAGGGTCATTTCCAGAGGGCACTGAGATTCTGCTCATCTTCATCTTCCATGAACTGGCCATGACTGCTGAAGCATGACGGATGCACCTATCCACCATCATTATCAAACTGTCATTTTACCTAGTTCAGAAATATCGTGCAAAGAGAACCCAAGAGAGATAAATGGGTTTTAAGTAAGCCACATTAAAATTGAAAATCGATGATTTGAGAGTCTACAAAGTGATGGTAAAAGTGATAGTTCACACCAAAATGAAAATCCCTTCCTTTAATGTTGTTCTAAAACCTTTCCTTTTGTGCAACTCAGAAATGTACACCTTCACATTCATTGCATCTTTTTTTTTTTTTTGTATACGAGTATAACATTCTGCCTTACATTTACTTGTGCCAGAAAGTCATATGGGTTTGGAACAAAATTTGTTTCAGTAAATAATGACCGAAATTATTTTTGGGGGGTGAACTATCACTTTAAGTTAGGAATACGTAAGACTGGTCCTGGATCACAGAAAAAAAAAGAAAATTTTTGCTCTACATAATGGGGCTGGCAGGCTGCTTCTCACCCACTCATCGTCTGGCTCTTTGTTCCCCCTTCATTCTAGAGGAAAACAGAATAAAGAAAGAAGTGATTTATATAGCACTCTGCTGTGTCATCAAATTTATTAGAGTATTTAACTTTTTTTTTCTTTCTGCGGATGGCGATACTACAATGCTGCTCCCCTCTCATCTTAATTGTTGTCATTTCCATCAGCATTACCGCAAGAGATAAGGATTATCTTAATCTGTGTTACAAGTAAACTGGATGGAGAGAGTTACCGGTATCAATCATGCTTTAAAGGAACTGACAAGTTCGTTCAATGCACATGAGCAATTGCTCCAGCTTTGCTGATGCTTAATTTTACTTTTGCAGGCAGATCATTGCCTGTCCATGACTGTTCTTTGGATAAATGTTAATGTCCCTTGTTGATACATATATTTAAGCAAATGTATGTATCAACAAAATTTGAATCTTAGAAATGATAACAAATATTCAATTAGTTATGTGACCCTGTAGCTCAACTAGCAGATCATGGCACTTTCAGCCACTAGATTGTAGGTTTGATTCCCAGTGAATAATCTTATAAACTGATAAAACATGTAACTTCAATGTGCTGTTGGTTGCTTTGGAAAAGAACATGGCACTATCAAACACAAAGTTGTGGATTTTATTCCCAGGGACTATTTTAGACTGAAATATAAATTGTATCTTGATTGTGATATTGGTCGATTTGGAAAAGAAAATGGCTTTATGAGCTATAAGGGCATGGGTTTGATTCCTTGGTAATAAACTCATAAACTGAAACTGAAACATATACCTTGAATACACTGTAGGTTTCTTTGAAAAAGAACATGGGACTGTCAATCCTAAGGTTTTGAGTTTGATGCACATGGAATAAACGAATAAAACGCAAACAATGAATGTGCTGTAGCCTGATTTTTAAAAGAATATGCCACTATCAACTGCAAGGTTGTGGGTTCAAATCTGCAAGAAGAGGCAAAAATCACAAAATGTATACCTTGAATGCACTGTTGATTGCTTTGGAAAATAACACTGCATTATCAACCACAAGGTTGTGGGTTTAATTCTCATGGAATGCACAAACTGATCAAACATTTACCATGAATGCACTGTAGGTCACTTTGGACAGAAGTGTCTGCCAAATGAGTAATTGTAAAGCAGCCACATTAATTTCAGATCAGAATGTAAGAATATCTTCTACTAAAACTGCAAGCTATGATCTACTGTCATGCTAGTGTTGCAAGAGATTTGAGAAGGCGAGTTATTTGAGACTTAACACGTATGATTAAAACCTCAGCTAAACTGCCATACTCGGGTTGCGCTGTAGTGTCTAGATTTTGCTTTTTGGCATGATGTCAGCATGCTTCAATTTAACTCAGCCATCAACTCCACAGATACCTGTAATGAGCACTCTGCTTTTAGCTGATATGCCAAATCCTCTTAAGAAAAATGAATCACAGGGCCCTTTTTTGCACATACAGCTCTGTAGAGATGCCAACTTCCTGACTTTGTGCAATACGTTGATTGAGATTTTGGAGCTGAAGGACTCACTCCAATGTTTGTTCTTCAGTGTCAGTCGTTTGGGAACTGAAGCTAAGACGCACTCGGGGCCGTTAATCTCTCGGACTGTGGCACTGATCAGCACTCACCTCTGCAGGATATTTGGATTGTTGTGCTACAAGATCAAGGACAGGTCTTAGGACTTTATAAATCCCAATGATGGATAGGGTTTTGCTCAGTTGTTTGGGTCAAGCATAGACTACCCTCCTGAAAAGAGCAGCTGGTCCATTAGAAGCGGTTTAGTGCTGGTCTACCCGGTTGAACCACAAGTGCCCTCCAAACTGTACCTGAAAGTAAGACCATACTGTTTGACCAGATTCTCAAGCTACGTTTTATATGGCTATGGAGAAAGAAGAATTGTCTGGTTAAATTGATATTTTATAAAAAGCTGAAAATTGTGTTATTTACTCACCTTGTTCCATATTCTTTCAAACCTGTATGAATCTTAATTGTTTTGTTGTTTCGCCCTGTGGAACACAACAGGAGATCTTTAACCACAATGAGGCATGTGTTGTATCCACTATGTTCATGCGGTTTCTTCTCATAGCCTTTACTAGCTACTCCTAGTCTTTACTAGCAAAGACTCTTCTTATTTTAGCTTCAGAACAACTTAACCTTGTGGTAGCTGAACAGGTCAAAATCTGGCACCAAACCCTATCTTATCTTGAGGTAGGACTCATGCCAATTATAGAACCAGCATAAATTAAAGCATGTGCAGCTCTGTGGAGTGTAAATCACCAATAAACCCTTTCTATCAGCTTAACTGGCTTACTAGCGTGGCTAATTAATCATGCAACCTGGCTAACTGCAGTGAGCTGCAAAAAAACACAGTATTAGGGGCTGTTCAGACCGAATGATTTCTGTAAAAAACAGTACAAAAAATAGAACAGAGTGCAAGTGTCTTTATACACAGTTTTAAGATCTGAAGTTCTTTTTAACATGACACGTTATCTAAAAAAGCATGATGCTCCTGTGCAAGAAGCAAAAAATAAAAAATTAACAGTGACAGTGTTGTATGCGCAATGGTCAAATACATCCATGTTTACATAGAAAAAACATGCAGACGGATGCAAACGCACATTCTGTGTAAGCACCCTTAAAGCATCAAGACTTATTAAATATCTGTATTTAGCTTTTGCTGTTTTTATGCAGTGGGTTATTTTGAAATAAAACATACACTTGCAATTTCATTACGAATCTTGCATTGCTAAGTTCCGGCATTGGTAAACACCAGTTGAGGCTGCCAGTTAATATGTTAGTGGAAGTGCCCATGCAGCAGTTAGCCTGTTCCTTGCATGCGGCATGCATCTTCCCACTCTGCTCTACTGCTCTGATCAATAGCCTCATTTTCTCTGGGTCTTGCTTTGCACTACTGAAGGTTAAGAGGTGTGGAATGGTATCGATCGGGGTATTCACACACCATCTGTCAAGGCCATTAACATGATGATATGTCATTGGAAAAAGCCACCTTTCTCTCATGCTGATTTGAAATCAGCTTTGCAGTTTCTTGAAGGTTCTAATGGATGGGTTTTGTTAGCACAAACTGATTTTAGATCAGTATAAAACTATAGGTTCTATATGGGTTACCACCACTCGAATATTACGATTAAGATATGATCGGCAGCAGTTGTGGCAGAATGTTGATTACCACAAAAACGAATTTCGACTCGTCGCTCCTTTTCACTTACAGGAGTCACTTACAATGGAAGTGAATGGGGCCAATTTTTGGTATGTTTAAAGGCAAAAATGTAAAGCTTAGAATTTTATAAAAGCACTCATTTTGTAAAAACTCAATACTTTACACAGAAAAGGTTAGTAAGTGATTTTATCACACGAAAATCATGTTAACACACATATTGTTTATAACACACTTGTGGCTATACTTTGAAAATAGTGAGTATTTTAACGTTTACGGATTGGCCCCATTCACTTCCATTGTAATATTTTTGTGTTTTGTAAAGAAAAGGAGGGGCAAGTCAAAAATAATTTTTGTGGTGATCAGTATTATGCCACAAATGCCATCGATTGAGCTTAACTTTGTGTTGAACCCGGAATTTTCCTTTAACGTTCATTTGGCATGGATCAGTGGCAACACATAGCTCAGGCTATTTTGAGATGTTAATACAAGAATACACTATGACTTCACATTTTTCTCGGATCTGTTAACACAGATATACACAACACTCAAATATACATGTCAGACAAATTGGTGAAGAACTGAAAAAGTTTACACCAGCCGGTCATACTGAACACGTTCTTGCACTAAAAACGTAGATGCATCACGACAAATAGAACAGAACACAGGTTTCTCGAGACACATTTTTAAAAGTTGAAGTTCCTTTAACCTTAATCTGTGTCTAAAAAAGGTGATGCTCTTGCGCAAGATGTTGAAAAAAACAGCAACAGTCTGTCTAGGATATGTTTACATAGAAAACACCTGAAAAACAGCACAATCTGGTGTGAATAGCCCCTAAGATGGTTTGTTGGTCTTAGCTGGTTTAAGGGGGTTTAAGACGATCTCAGCTGGTTTAAGGTGGTCTCCTAACCCGACTTACAAGTTTACAAGTACCTGAAACCTATCTTAAAACAGACAAGCCTGACAAGGCTGGGAGACCAGTTAAGACAACCAAACCTTCTTAGGCTGGTTTAAGTTTTTTTATTTGTATGTATATGCATGATAATCTATTAATTACAATTACTGCACCCTTAATAAAATAAATCTGAATATTGATTAATTATAATCTCAAATTCTCAGTGTGAATGTGACTGGACCAAATTAAAAGCATCTGGGGTTCTTTCTTGTAATTCCGTTTTAATGTTCTTTAATGATCAGCATGCTCCGTCAGTGCATTAACAACAGAAATGTACAGCAAAAGCAAATTGAATCAGTTTAGCCAAGCAAAGTGGAACTGGTCAAGTCTGACTGAATAAACGGAGTGAAAAAACAAACATCTTAATTAATCTTTCATAAAACTGCAATGACTTGCTCTGCCTTTTAAACAAATGTCTTGTTTGGACGACATCACTACTCTTATAAAGTTAATAATGTAGAGAATGTAGTAGACAACAAAATGAAGATGAAAGTAGACTTATTAGGCATCAAAGACCATTGAGAGACTATTTAGACTGAAGTAAAGGTACGCCATCTCTGCACAAAATATGATTTATGATTGGCTTTCCTCATATCATAGCTCCTCTACCTTTACATGATGCCTCATTAAGTCTCCCATAGGGTCATCATTATTTTCCCTCGTTGTGTGACCCAGACACTGATAGATTTACCATTCGAAATAGACAAATGGACCAGCTGTACTCCATAAGTGCAGTGCCTGTTGTGAACATGGCAATATATATATATATATATATATATATATATATATATATATATATATATATATATATATATATACATACATAATACATACACACATATAATACATACATTTTATATATATATATATATATATATATATATATATATATATATATATATATATATATATATATATATATTACATACATAATACATACATACATACATACATACATACATATATATAAATTGCTTTATTCTAATGACTGTATATTTAGCAATTTGAAGGTTCAAACACAATATATTTTCCACTTTCTTTCAACCATGCTGTTTACAACATATATTTGTAATATGTGTCATATATTTTTGGCCTATATATATACCACCCTCAATGAAAAAAACAAATGCAGATGGCCTTTAAATCAATGACCCGAGGACACTCTGTAGATAAATGCAGAGAGGAGAAGGAAGACTGGATTTGCATATATGTATTTATATATATATATATATATATATATATATATATATATATATATATATATATTTTTTTTTTTTTTTTTTTTGTCAGATGCCTGTGACTGCAACTCCAGTCTTCCTTCTCTCTGCATTTTTTCCAGAGTGTCCTCTGGTCATTGATTTAAAGGCCATATGCATTTATGTTTTACGGCCTGACCACGCGGCTTCAATTCACAAAAGAGTTGCACCCTTGGGGACCTGTAGGATGGACCTAGCTGCAATGAAAAACAAAGAGAGAAAAAATAAGGTAGAAAAGTTAACATCAAACAAGTTCACTGTTGTGCTATACTGGAAGCAGTGAAAATACTCAACATTTGCACTCGTATGATCGCTGTTGGTGTTTTAATCTCAGCAGAGCAGCAGTTTAAAGATAAAAGAGCTCCAAAGCAGAGTGCGTCAAAACCAGCCTGAGGAGCGTGAAGGAAAACATATTGCTTGGGCCAGGTTTAATGCTGCCGGTAAAAGCCAAAGGAAGTGGATGTGTGTGGGCTGGAAAGGTATTTTGTGGGAAAGCAACTGAAACACTGTGCTTCAGAACTCTCTGCAAGATTTTTTTGATTCCTGGTTGATGACAACATGCAGCTTCCAATCAGATATGTTGTTAAAAGGGTCATATCATGAGGAATCAAATTTCCCTTGAACTTTTGTTTAAAGAAATCATCTATTAAATAATATTGTAACTTTAAGAACACAAAGCTTCTTCCCAAGTCCAAAAACTGAAACTAACCTGCATAAATGGTTCACCTTTTGGATTTATGTTTTCAGAAACCTTGAAACAGTAACATATGACTGCCCACGTTTACATATCAATGACACACAGAAGTCATAAAATGTACCACAAAAAAATGCCTTTTAAACTAAATTATAACAGTTAGAAAAAATGTTAAGTGACTCAAAAATAATATTATAATGACCCTATTTTGGCTTTAACTGGGATGAATGAAAGCTGTTTGTCGCTATGATGTGGCATTTGCTACATAAGGTACTTAAATCAGATTTGCTTTAATGTGATCAACGGGCTGTTTGGTTTTCCTTCGCCCCCATTACATCCCTGTCTAATGTATGCATGTTTGAATTGTATGCCAAACTATACTAATTATAGCTAGCATATATTTTCCCCATGCCTGAAAGACGTGTGGCTACCTCACATGAGGTGGAAGAAAAAGTAAAAAGCTGATCTGGGGCGTTGTCAGGGGAGAGCAAGATTGTGGTAATTGGACGGTGGCCCTTAAGATGACAACGAAAATGATGACTAAGTGTTCACAGAAATTGGAAAAGAAATGAACTAGGGAAAGAAATAGAATAACATTAGTGTAGATGCTATTCAATTTAAAGCAGGGTTAAAGAATAAGAAGTGTTTTTGGTTCTTCTAACTAAAGCAGCATAGCTATGAATTGAGGGATAATTTAGGTCTATACTTGACTGAATAGATAATTCTTTAGTCTAGACTTAAACTGAGAGAGTGTGTCTGAGTTCTGACATTGCTAGGAAGACTATTCAATAGTTTAGGAGCCAAATATGAAAATGATCTCCCTTTTTTGTGGATTTTGATATTCTCAGTATTGTTAACAGGCCGAAGTTTTGCGATCGTGATGAGCGCAATGGATTATAGCATGACAGAAGTTCACTGTGGACTGAAAGTCACTTAGGAGGTAGGGGCCGGACTGTGAGGATACATGGCCGGCCCTGAATCGGGCTAATTAGCCAGGAGGTGGATTAAGGTGAGCTGGAGGTGCCAGTTCGAGAGAGAGAGTGACACGCGGCCACGTTATGCGTGTCTGTGATCATGTTTGTTTTATGTTGTTTTAAGTTGAGCTTTACCATTAAACTTTATGTTTACTGTTCAGCCGGTTCCTGCCTCCTCCTTTCCCGCCATTATACTGTTACAGTGGTGCCAAAACCTGTGAGGGAGGAGGGATGCTCTGTCTCTGTCTCATTCCTCATGGGAGCAGCCGCGGCCGTCTGCCTGGGGGCGGATGTGTCGCTGCCGGCCGCCGAGAGCCAAAGGAACCGCTACTGTCCACTGTTGAAGGGAAGGTTCAGTTCCATCCGCCAGGGGCTGGAGGACTCGCTGCCGTCCACCGGGGAGGCGGAGAAGTGGTTGAGGACTGGGCGACAGCGTGTCCGGGAACCAAGGAGCAAGTTTCTTTCTCTCTCTCCTCTCTCTCTCTCTCTGGACTAGGCCATCTTTTATCTCCCCCAAATCTCACTGTGCACATAGAAACAGTAATTAGGAACAGTTCATCTCAGGTGGATGTACTTACCATTTTCTCTCTCCCCAGATGGGCGCTTGACCATGCCCTCACCTCCACAGTCACTTAAGTACTTTGGAGCTAGACCTTTCAAAGCTTTGTAAGTAATTAACAGAATTTTTTAATTAATAAGAAACTTAAGAGGTAGCCAATGTAACGGCGATAAAATGTGATCATATTTCTTTGTTCTAGTTAGCACTCTCGCTGCTGCATTTTGAACCAACTGAAGTTTATTTATTAAACCTGTAGGACATCCACCAAGTAATGCATTACAATAATATAGTCTTGAGGTCATTCATACATTTTTTGGAATCAGAAATTGCTCCTCCACACTGAAATGTATGAGAACTCCAGCACAATGTGAAAAAATTGCCTTTCCATGGATGGTCTAAAAGGCAATTCTCTTTGTGCTCCATCACTGTACAGCATTTCTAAGTAAACTTCCCTTCGCCTTTGAAGGAATGCAATGTGAAGGTTGTACAAAGTAAAATGTACATGTTAACAATGCCATCAATGTAGATAGCAGGCAGAACAATGGTGCTACAACATGGACCGCTATCTTGATTGTTTGGGTTGAGTGAATCACATGACTGCGTCACATTACAACAGAAACTTCATCATTTTCAGATATCTCTGTTTTCCATGTCCACAGTACAATGCAAAGACAGTGTTTTCAAATGTATCCACCTGGGAGAGCGTTTCCAAAAATATATTTAGTCAAAAATGCCGTCTCAATGTGGCCAGAAGGCCAAAAGTAGAGAAAAAGATGTTTTCAATTGAAAACGTTTTAGTGTGGACATGGCCTTAATGATATTATAATTTTTGTTTTTCATATCACATTTGCTTTTAAAGACATACTAGGTTAGGTTTAATGTTTAGGGTAGGAAGTTAGTTTTTTATGAACAACTCCATTAAGCGATGTAATATCTCTTTTTGGCGTAAGCCCCGTCTGGCGGTCCGAAGAAGTTGTACTCGGAACCGTCATATCCTTCCGGAGATAGGAGGCAGGGGCAAGGAGCCTACCCCAAAAGAGAGAAAGTAAAAGACTACCCCCCCAAAAGAGAAGATCCAGTCAGTTACAAACCAGATCTCATGTTAGGCATTCATTCTGGAGAAGAGAAAAAAAGAAATGTGAACACCTAGAATTGACACTTTTGGCATTGGCATGAAATACTAAATATCCCTGGCATGGTTGTGTAATACAGTGGTTCCTAACACTGGTCCTGGAGTACCCCCAACCCTGCATGTTTTGGATATCTCCCTTATCTAACACACCAGATTCAACTCATCAGCTCATTAATAGTAGTGTTAAATAAGGGAGACATCCAGAATGTGCAGTGTTGGGGGTACTCCAGGACCAGGGTTGGGAACCACTGGTGTAATACCTTGTGAAAGGATAATCTGCGCTTGCCTTGACTTATGGCTTTTATGACAGAGGGGTATTGTTTTTTTCCTTGATGAGTTAGATTTTTTTCCTTTTCCTTGTGTTTGATTTTGCGAAAGCATCGTGGACACATGGGTTTCGGATGCAGGTCCGTGCAGAAACTACAAATATGAGGGGAAAAAAGGAAATGCACACACAGATTCATTAAAATTGTTACAAATTGGCATGCCGTTAACAAAATGTCTTTGATAAAGGCTGCAGATAACATTTTTGGGCACATTTCAGACAGATGTCCGTGAGAGCTGCATATGGCACAAGTGAGTGCTCGGTGCCCCCCAAAATGTCTGATGAGCAACTCCGTGTCATAGATGGACCAGTTAATTTTTTGATGGCAAATTTAGCTGAGAATGATTTATGATATTCGTAGAAGAGCGTACTGCCATATTGCTGATTGAAATTGGTGATCAATGTGAGGTAGCAGTCTAATTCTTCCCTGCGCTCAGGGAAAGTGCTGCAGAGAATCTCTCTATAAACACCAAAAGCGATGACGAATTCTGAAAGGGGAGGCTGCGCTAAAATCTGTGATCTGAAGACTTGAGGGCCACTGACATATCCCATATCGCAGTCCACGAATCGGCGATCACATGTGGGGGAGGGAAGCAAAAGAGACGCTAAATGAATGCCGTTGCCTTTGATGATTTGATTTCTGAGCACTGGCAAGACCATTGCTGCAGCAGGTGAAATAAAACACCTACCTGACGTGTGAGTGGGGGAGGAGCTTGCCATAGAGAAATTAGGAGCAGCGTGCATGTGGGAAGGGCTAGCTAAAATAGCTACAGGGTGAGGGGCTGTTTGTGCTGAAGCTGAAGAAATGGAAGGTTGAGAGGATTCGAGGAGTAAATGTCTGGAATCTATGATTTTAACCGACTTGGCGATGGATCTCACGGCTTCGAGCACTGGGTCATGTATTCCGATTGATGTTGATGATGTTGCTTCGCCTGCGGGAAGTCTCCGGCATGACTGTGATATGACTGGGGTTCTGGATTTATCAGCATGCTTACACCCCGTAGTTTTTGAACCATGGGTAGAGTTGAGAAGATGGCTGCATCGTGAGGAAGGGAAGGTGCGGATCCCAGTATGTCAAGAGCAAGCTGATTCACTTGAGGCCTAGAGAGACTGGGGTCGATGGAGATGCCTTTGTCAGCTAACATTTCTAAAATCCTTCCAAGGGGCAGTGATCCCTTTGAGACTCCTGTGAATGCAGATGCTCGCTGCACCAAGGAGCTGTTTGATCCTGAATGTGAGGTAAGGAGTATGGGATAAAATCCATATCCTGAGCGGGTATTGACTCGTCGTGGAGCCTAACCAAGTCTTCGATGGACATAGAAGCTGTTAATGTTTGTTGTGTTAGCACACTGAAACTACAATGTAATAGATTGTGAGCAGACTTATAAAGCAATGGCTGACGTGTGATTGGCTTAGAGTTACCTAGCTAGTGATGTGATGATGTACAGCTGCTAGTCTTCCCGCTATAATTACACTGCGCTTACATTTCCAGCACCTGTACGATCAGCACTGGTGCCCCCCAGGTATGTGTGCTCTTCTCCCTGTACAAAAATGCCTGGACCATTCTGTCAAGCTCCTAAAGTTTGCAGATGACACTACTGTCATCAGCCTCATCCAGGATGACAATGAGTCTGCATACAGAATGGAGGTTGAACAGCTGACTGTCTCGTACACTCAAAACAACCTGGAACTGAACATGCTCAAAAAAGTGGAGATGATTGTGGACTTCAGGAGGAACACCCCAACATTCAGTCATTTAGGTTCCTGGGCTCTACCATCTTAAAGGGCCTGAAGTGGGAGACCGACATGGTTGTACTTCCTTCTCCAGTTGAGGAAGTTCAATCAGCCACAGGCGCTTCTGATTCTGATACAGTTCTACTCAGCAGCCATTGAATCTATCCTCTACACATCCAGAACTGTATGGTATGGTTCAGCTACAAAATCGGATATCAGAAGACTACAAAGGACAGTTTGGACTGCTGAGCGGATTATTGGTTACCCCCTGCCCTCCTTTCAAGAACTATACACTTCCAGAGTGAAGAAAATGGCTGTAAAAATCACTCTGGACCCCACTCACCCAGCCCACTACATTTTTTAACTGATGCCTTCTTTCCGGCATTACAGAGCACTGAGCACCAGAACCGTCAGGCACAAGAACAGTTTTTTTTCCCTCAGGCCATCCATCTCATGAACAGTTAAAACTCTGCTATAATTATGTGCAAGAAACAGCTTAGTCTATTTATATGTATTAAACACATCCTTCCTCCTCTGCATTACATTCCCTTGCACTATCTGTTTGTATTTGTACATATGTATGTGTATGTGTATATATACACATATATATACGCACACACACATATATATATATATATATATATATATATATATATATATATATATATATATATATATATATTTATTAGTTTTTGTCTTATTGTGTATTTCTATATATAATTATATTTTCTATTTATATTCATTTTATTTGTATTCTTTTAATTTTTATCCTATTTTTATGATCTCTGTCTCTGTTTTAGTCTTTGGTTATTGTAATGTTTATCTCTCACAAGACAAATTGATTTTGTTTGAGCATATCTGGCAATAAAGCTCATTCTGATTCTAATATACTATATATATGTGCGTGCATGTGTGCGCAAACTCAAGTGCATATTCTTTTTCAGCTTCAGTTTGAGTTTAGTTGAACTCGCACCACTGCTGGGTTTCGTAATCGTTCACTTGGAGTGGTTACATGTAATGAAAATTACACCATTATATGGTTTTAACCATTATAAAGCACAGAAACCACCACCTTATGAAAATTGTAATTTGCTTTAGTAAAACCATTGATTTAAATTAATAGACAAAAACTGTCTAAAAATATTTCTGCTTAAGCAACAGTGGCACCTCTGTCAACTCCTGTGTTCAGAAAACTGTGCCTAGCCAGTCAGTTTTAAGACAGTTAAGTAGGGTTATCTGATACTAATTTATACAATAAGTGCCTACATTATAATGTTCATAAATATGTTGCTTCTGCTGTAAAAATTAAAAGAATAGTTTCAAGTTTTATTGTCATTCCAGCCAATTTAGAGTGGAATGAAATGTTGATTTACCTGGTCTGCAGTGCACAATTACAGACAAAACAAGGCACACTTCACAAACATAATAAACAATAAACAAGAGCTTTTTTTTCCTCCAGTTTTCATCAGAGCTGGTTCAGCTGCTGCGTGCATGCACACCCCATCCCTCATCATCAATAACTAACACCAATAAGTTTCCACCAAAAACGAAATGTTGTCATTATTTACTCATCCTTATGTCACCTTGTATGCATCTTTACAAAGCGCTGTCCGTACGACTTTTACAAAGTGCCCGTGTGTAATGTAATGTAATGTAAAAACCCCAAAGATGCTCCATGAGAATAGACATGATGATGAATGTGAATGGGATAGAGGATATCAGTCTCTGTGACCTGCACACTGTATTCCATGTCTTCTAAATCTATGTGAGGAAAACAAAACATTTTTTTGTTTATTTGTGTATTACAAGAGAAATTAGTACTATATTCATACAAATACATGCCATATGACATTGACTTTCTGTGCTACAATGAACTATCAACAATGGTGAATTATCAAGTCAAGTCAATTTTATTTGTATAGCGCCTTTCACAACACACATTGTTTCAAAGCAGCTTTACAGAAGTTCAGCATTAACAGACGATAAAAATGTAATGTCTATAAAGTCGATAAATCATCATCCTTGTGCAGGGCTCCAAACTGCGACTAAAAATGGTCGCATTTGTGACCAAATAAATTTATTTGTGAGTGTAATTTCTGTCAAGGTCGCCATTGGCGACAGTAAAAGTTTACTCCCTTTGATTTTAAAATTTGCATTACATTTCCCGAGATACATTACAAAAGTTTATATCAAAGAAATAGCGGGGAAAACGGAGTTCATTGCAGGAACTAACCATTTCAAAAAAGAGACTGTTAGAAAACACGGTGACAGTAACAAGCATAAAAAATGCACGTGATCACAAAATTGCGAAGAATGCTCCACAGACTACACTGTTAGCGAGCTGCGGGACGAAAAGGAATGGAAGGAGTTAAAAATGAAAAAATAAATAAATAATAATTTGGCGCCTGTTTTTTCCCCCTATAGGAGCCAGTCGCTCCTTAATTGATTTTTTTTTTTGTTTGGAGCCCTGTTGTGGAATTAGATAAGATATGATTCTTTATCGTGTTTAAAAATAATCAAATAATAATTGTATTAATAACCCCAGTGAGCAAGCCGAAGGCGACTGTGGCAAGGAACACAAAACTCCAAAAGATGATGGTTAATGGAGAAAAATAACCTTGGGAGAAACCAGACTCACTGTGGGGGGCCAGTTCCCCTCTGGCTAACATCATGAATAATGTAAATAAGAATTATTTATAGTTAAAAAACATGATTTAAAAAATTATTAAACTTATTAAGTGTTAAGGGTCAGTATTTAGACAGTGAATGTGTTTGAACTGCAAGATTAGTGACCAGTGTCTTTGAAGTCCATCCTTGATTAAATTCCAGAAGTTCACTTAGATGCAATTGTCCTTGTTTGGCTGATGAAGGCTTTTGTTGGCAATAGTTAGTCTCTGTATCCCATTTCAAGATCGTAGTCCATGGTGATGGGGCATCTGAAGTCTCCGTGAGAGGCTGGATACAAACTGGAGCTGACGAACGCTATTTACCTCGGGACTGGCGTCCCGAGATAACAGCAGAAAAGCAGATGGGAAATAATTAGCATAGCTGATGTTCATAATATTAATGCATTATAACTGATTCAGCAGTAGTATAAAAAGTAAGCATTATGTGAATGCTTGGTTAAAGAGATGCGTCTTTAATCTAGTTTTAAACTGGGACAGCGAGTCTGAGCCTCGAACAATATCAGGAAGGCTATTCCAGAGTTTAGGAGCTAAATGTGAGAACGCCCTCCCTCCATTAGTGGACTTAGATATCCTAGGTATGACCAGAAGCCTCGAATTTAGTGATCTTAAAGAGCGCGATGGATTGTATGGCGATAGAAGATCCGTTAAATACACCGGAGATAAACCATTTAGGGCTTTATAGGTCAGTAGTAATACTTTGTAATTGATACGGAACTTAATAGGTAGCCAGTGTAGAGATGATAAAATTGGTGTTATTTGATCATATTTTCTTGACCTAGTAAGAACTCTAGCAGCTGCATTTTGGACTAACTGTAGCTTGTTTATTGAGGATGCAGGGCAACCAGCTAATAAAGCATTACAGTAATCTAGTCTCGAGGTCATGAATGCATGAACTAACTTTTCTGCATCAGAAACAGATAGCATGTTACGTAGCTTAGCAATGTTTCTAAGATGGAAAAAGGCTGTTCTCGTAACAGATGAAATATGATTTTCGAAAGTCAAGTTGCGGTCTAGTATAACACCCAGGTCTTTTACTGTAGTGGATAATGTAACAGGACATCCTTCTAAATTAAAGTTGTATTGTAAGGGATTTTGTGGGTAGTTTTTTGGACCAATAAGTAATACCTCCGTTTTATCGGAATTTAATAACAGGAAATTACACGTCATCCAGCATTTTATATCTTTAAGACACTCTGTCAAGTTAGATAAGTTAGTGTTTTCATCTGGTCGTGATGAGATATATAATTGAGTGTCATCAGCATAACAGTGGAAATTAATTCCATGTTTTCTTATAATTTTACCAAGTGGCAGCATATATATTGAGAATAATAGAGGGCCTAACACAGATCCTTGTGGCACTCCATAGTCTACTGACGTTATTTTTGATTTTTCCCCATTTAAACAGACAAAATGGTAACGGTCTGTTAAGTACGATCTAAACCAGCTTAATGCCTGTCCCTGAACACCAGTGTAGTTTTGTAGTCGATCCAAGAGTATTTTATGATCTATAGTGTCGAACGCAGCGCTAAGATCGAGTAGAACTAATATTGAGATGCAGCCTTGGTCAGAAGCCAAAAGTAAATCATTTGTAATTTTAACTAGCGCAGTTTCTGTGCTATGATGCGGTCTGAATCCTGACTGAAATTTTTCATAGATATCATTTTCTTGCAAGAAAGAGCACAATTGAGCGGACACAACTTTTTCTAATATTTTAGACATAAATGGAAGATTTGAGATGGGTCTGTAATTTGCTAGGTTATTTGGATCTAATTGTGGTTTCTTAATGAGAGGTTTTATAACTGCCAGCTTAAATATTCTTGGAACATGACCTAAAAATAAAGACGAGTTAATAATATTGAGAAGAGGCTCTTCCACTACATGTAACACATCTTTCAGTAGTTTAGTGGGTATTGGATCTAGTAAACATGTTGTTGGTTTAGATGCAATGATAAGTTTATTTAGCTCTTCCTGTCCTATAGTTGTAAAGCGGTGTAGTTGTTCTTGAGGGGCGATAATTGAGGGTGAGTCATAAGACACCATAAAAGATTGTACATTAACAGTTGTTTACAATTGTGTTTCTGATGTTTTCTATTTTCTCAGTGAAGAAATTCATAAAAACATTACTACTAAACTGTAACGGAATATTTTGCTCAGGTGATCTCTGTTTATTTGTTAGTCTAGCCACGGTGTTAAATAAGAACCTTGGATTATTTTGGTTATTTTCTATTAGTATGCGGAGGTGCTCAGCCCTGGCTGTTTTTAGAGCCTTTTTGTAACGTGACATACTGTCTTTCCACGCGATTCTAAAGACCTCTAAATTAGTTTGTTTCCATTTACGCTCTAAGTTACCGAGTTTCTCTCTTGATAGCATGCGTAGCACTGTTGTACCATGGTGCTCTAGTTTTTTCTCGAAACTTTTTTAATCTAATTGGTGCAACAATATCTAATGTACCAGAGAAAATGGTGCTCAAACTGCTAGTCATTTCCTCTAGTTCATCTGTTTGTTTGGGTTCACTGAGCAGCTGAGATAGATCAGGTAAGCTATTTGAGAATCTATCTATTGTGGTTGGAAGGATTGTTCTGCTTGGTCGATAACGTGGCGCAATATGACAGATTTCAGTGGTACGTAGTATGCAAGTTACCATGTAATGATCAGTGACATCATCATTTTGCGGTATAATATCTATATCGGTTGGACTGGTTCCATATGATATAATTAAATCTAGCATATGATTTAGGCGATGAGTGGGACCACTGACGTTTTGCGTGACCCCGAAGGAGTTTAACAAATCTGTAAACGCAGCCCCTAACGCATCATTTGTGTTATCTACGTGTATATTAAAATCTCCAACAATTATTGCTTTATCGACATTGACCAATAGATCTGATATCAGTATTTTATATGCGTGTAGACATACATAATATACATGTTATTTCTTACTCAATGTGGCACTGATGTTTCAGCGATTGCCTTGAATCAACATCAAAGTACAAAACATGAAACTTATGTTAAGACTATTGTAATTTGGGTGATGTACTAAAAGACTGTAAGTTGTGCATCTATTTAGACACAACAAGTGCCTGGGAAAATACACATAATATACACATAAGCTACACATAAGTTACACATACATAACACGTGTGTAGATTATGTGTTATTTGTAGCTGACCATGTGCTTGACAGCCAGATGCATCTCATGAAATTTCAGTGTGAAAATAATTAATCCTGTTCTTGATTCCTCCTGTTTTGTTGCATTTATATGAAAAATAAAAATATATCAAAATATAATTTATTTTATTGTTTTCTAATTGTTTTGAAAGTAGTTTGCAAATGTTACACTATCTGGGCATTTTGTACATACATTTTTTTATAGAAAGAAGTGTCAGGTCTCTAAATAAATGAATATATAAGAGTGTTTGCGGAAAATGTCCATGCATTTAAGGGTTAAACTGTTTATGACTTTACCCTGAAAAAGGAAAACTTTAAAGGGATAGTTTATCCAAAAATGTAAATTCTCTCATCTTTTACTCACCCTCATGCCGTCCCAAATGTGTATGGCTTTCTTTCTTCTGCAGTACACAAACAAAGATTTTTAGAAGAATATTTTTTAAATAAATCTCCACTTTCACTTTCAAAATGTGAAAGAATGTGAAAGTGAAAGTGGAGATTTACAATAAAAAATGACTAATTTATTGCTCTGTTTCTCACCCACACCTATCATATCACTTCTGAAGATATGGATTTTACCACTGGAGTCTTGTGGATTACTTTTATGTGATCTTTATGTGATTTTTGGAGCTTCAAAAGGTCTGGCCACCATCCACTTGCATTGTATGGACATACAGAGCTGAGAATATCTTCTAAAATATTTGTTTGTGTTCAGCAGAAGAAAAAGTCATACACATCTGTGAGTAAATGATGAGAGAGATTTTTGGGTGATCTGTCCCTTTAAGGAGTCAACGTGACCACACGTTGACTTATTTATCATAATTGGTCTAAGAATGTTCATGCAAACAAGCTGGTGTAGAAACGTTGAATTCTAGATTCTTCAAAAATGTCTACATTAGTGTTCCACTGAAAATGTAACGGCATACAGGTTTTAAACTACATGAAGATGAGCAAAAAATTGAAGACTTCTCATTTGTTGGGTGAACTATTCCTTTAACCAGTTGAACACAGTGAGTGTGGCTTCCAGTGCCACTTTCATTCATATTTAAACAAAGGCTTTGTTAAAGTCTTCTTGCATTTCCAAAGCTCTCTTTAGAGTTAACATTCCCAAATTTGGAGACTTGAAACAAGCGGCATCCAATTGGTTTGTAATTGTAACGCAACTACAATTCTTATTTCTTCTCTTTTGTGTGCGCAGGGCGAAGACTGCCTGTGAAACCGAGCGTGAAGATGTCCAGAAACTGCTGGCACTACGGTGGAAGACTTGGCAGGTGAGTGTACAGGAACAGGTTGTGAGGAACACACTTTGGCTGATTTGAGATCAGGCACCGTGCCCTGTCTGAAGACCGAATTTGATGTGGTGTACACAAGCAGAAATGCAACAGCAGTCTCATTGGAGGCAAAGACAGATTAGAACAAACAGGACTGTATTACAATTAGTCCATATGTCTGCCTTCTATTTTTTTTTTATGTCTTGCATGTTCGCTTGGACGATTGGGACAAAGCTTTTTTTAATTAAACCTCAAGCTAATCAGTGAAAGCTATAGTTGAACAGCTGAATATGCAAAACATAGAGTTAATATATTTAACATTTTTGGACACGGTAGGACATTCTGTCCAGTATGCATAATTAAAACCTAAAACTGCTGACTGTTCTTCAATGTCATTTCTCCAATGCATCTCAAATAAAATTTTGTGAACAAAATGAAAATGTGTAAAAAAAGAAAATAAATACAACATTAAAGTGATAGTTCACCACCAAAATTTAAATTATGTCATCATTTACTAACCCTCATGTTGTTCCAAACCAGTATGACTTTCTCTCTTCCATGGAACACACACAGATTTTAGGCAGGATGTTAGCCTGTCACATTCATATTCATTGCATATTTTTCATACAGTAAAAGTGAATAGCGACTGAAATTATCTGACATTTTTGTTCCACAAAAAAAAGTCATACAGGTTTGGAACAACCAAATAGAGGAAATTAACTTTTTTAATTTTTTGGTGAACTAACCCTTTATGTAATGTTAAATGGTAGTTTAACCTCAACCAAAGCTAAAGTTAAAAAGCTGACATTTAACTAAATTAGATTAAATAATTAGATTAGATTCAACCTTATTGTCATTGTGTAGAGTACAGTACAAAGGCCAATGAAATGTAGTATATATATATATATATATATATATATATATATATATATATATATATATATATATATATATATATATATATATATATATGTGTAGTTTTATATTATTATATTATTATATTATTATATCATTAATCTCCCTGTATCTTTCATCTTTTCATTTTATTACATTTTATGTATGTATTTATTTATTTATATATTTTTGATGGGAGCAAGATGACTTATTGGTCTGTCTCAAACTTTCCCTGGCAGCGCCATTCCCCTGAGAAGGGAGCCTGGGTCCGCTGATTTTAAAATGATAACGAGTTGAAGTGATAGATTTATGTTTTTTTTTTTTCTGCAATATGTGGCCTTTCCCTGTGTCCCGCAGGAGGCGGTAACAGTATAAATAACAGATGGTGACATTGGAAGGCAACTGCTCGCTTACCTTAGTTGTCTCAGCCTTTTCTATCACTTTGTTGAATTAAGCACAACAACGATTAGGGCCAAAACATCCCAAACATCAAACAGATGACCTTCCTCAGAAGACCATTTTGACTCATACATATTGGCATTTGATCAGCAAAAATTATATTGAAGGAATTATTGTGTGTTTTAGTGGCCGAAGCATTGGTTGGACACACTGGCGGCCAAAAGTTATGAATAATGTACAGATTTTGCTCTTATGTAAAGAAATTTGTACTTTTATTCACCAAATTGTCATTCAGATGATCACAATGTATAGTTAGGACATTAATAATGTAAAAAATTACAATTACAATTTAAAAAAAAATAAAAAATTCAGAACTTCTTAAACTACTTCAAAGCGTTCTCATGAAAAAAATCCTTCACATGCAGCAATGGCAGCTTTGCAGATTTTTGGCATTCTAGCTGTCAGTTTGTCCAGATACTCAGGTGACATTTCACCCCACAATTCCTGTAGCACTTGCCATAGATGTAGTACGTGATGTGTCTTGTCCTGCACTTCTCACACACCTTACAGTCTAGCTGATCCCACAGAAGCTCAATGGGGTTAAGATCCATAACACCCTTTTCCAATTATCTGTTGTCCATTGTCTGTATTTCTTTGCCCACTCTAACCTTTTCTTTTTGTTTTTTTGTTTAAAAGTGGCTTTTTCTTTGTAATTCTTCCCATAAATCCTGCACCCCTTAGTCTTCTCTTTACTGTTGAGCAGGTAGAATTCAATGAAGCTGTCAGCTGAGGACATTCGAGGCATACATTTTTAGTTGTACATCTGGCATTCTACATCTCTTTATGTCCTTGTTAGAGCCAGTTGTCCTTTTACTTTAAAGACTGTAGCATACACCTTTGTATGACATCTTCAGGTTTTTTGGGGGTATTTTCAAGCATTGTATAGCCTTCATTCCTCATAACAATGATTGACTGAGTTTCTTGAGAAAGCTGTTTCTTTTTGCCATTTTTGACCTAATATTGACCTTAAGACCATAGTCTATTGCATACTGCTCAAAACTCAAAAACAAACACAAAGACAATGTTAAGCTTCATTTAATGAACTAAATAGCTTTCAGCTGTGTTTGATATAATGGAAAGTGATTCTCTAGTACCAAATTAGCAATTTAGCATGATTACTCAAGGATAAGGTGTTTGAGTGATGGCTGCTGGAAATGAGGCCTGTCTACAGTAGATTTAATTTCAAATAGTGATGGTGCTGTTTTTTACATCTTTACTGTCCTGACTATACTTTGTGATCAGTTGAATGCCACTTTTGTAAATTAAAGTACCAATTGTCTTCTGAAACAGCAAAATCTGTACATTATTCTAACCTACTGGAGTACAGTCTACATCAGTTTTCCTAAGGATTTTTTTAGGTGATAAAAGTGGAACTGAACATACTGTAGGCATAAAGTAAAACATGAGATGCAAATTTAAGTTGTTTACTTTCTTAAAGGAATAATTCACCCAAAAAAGGAATTTCTGTCATTGTTTATTCACCCTCATGTTGTTAGCTAATGACTTTCGTTAATTTGCCAATTGTTTACGTACTTTTAACTATAACAATTCAAGACGTTTTGGCAAGTTTTACATAAATGACAATAGGTGACGATACACACAAAAACTAATGATTTGATGTAATTGACATCAAACCTCAAGCAAAACGTATTGACGTGTCACATGTAATCTAAAAAGATTTGAGAGCTACAGTGGTGGGGAAGATTTCAGCCAGTATTAAATGAAACTTCAGTCTGTTCATCACCCAAAACTATTGTATGGATATCAAAAGAATCTGTTTATAGTGCACAAGACAAATGTACTACTTTTATGAAACTTTTTTTTTATTTTTTTTATTTATGGTCCCTTTTCACTTTAATTGGAGTGGAAAAGACCAGCCAGGTTATTCTGCAAAACATCATCTTATGTTCTATGGATTAAAAAGTCCCACGTTATTTCCAAGGTTGGAAATACATTAAGTGAAAACTGCTTTCAACTGACATCAGGGTAGAAAGCCCAGAATTAAGCCCTGGATGCTGGGTTTAATGCCGGGAGCACAGTGTCTGCCTGCACCTGCAGCTAAATTATCTGTGATTAATTCAACAAATGTAGTGTAACGTGACAGTGACTTGTCTTTGCGCTCCTGTGGGGATTCACCTGCATCTATTGCTACCATAAATTCTAATTGCTAGATTTAACAATTTCTCTCTCCTTCTCAACATGCTGAACAGTATTGTTCAAATAAATTTTGGAGAGAGCTGTCCTTGGGCAAAATATTTGTTTTGATGTAATACAAAATACGAAAATATGCTTTAAGACGTAGCTTTGTCAAGGCATTTATCATCTTTTAAATCTGATTTCAAATCAAATTTTCACCATGTTATTGTTGTCCATTTATTTAAAAATAAATTCTGCCCTACGTTCCTTTTCGAGAAAATGATTGCAATGATATCAAGAAATAGGTTGCAGCAGTTTGTCTTTCGACTACACTTGAGAAATCCGCGATGGGACTGAGCGCGAATAGCTTCAGCGACTTCTTATAGTACAGATTCGCTGTCAGTCAAAAGGAGATGCAGTCTTTTGACAGATCCTCCAATCATTACGCGGAAGCCCGGAGTCCGGGCCAGCCCACTCCTCATTCACCCCCAGAGACGCTGAGCATCCGTGGGCGGGACATAATCGCAGCATTTATCCAATGACCGTCTAGTTTCGGAGCACTGAAAAAAACTGTTCAAAGCAGCCCCATTGAAGTCAATGGACGCTCGGCTTCAACAGGGAATTGCACTGTGACGCTACGGGAATGTATGAGAATGAAATCGAGTCAGCCGACCTGCTATATGTAGCTGATTCTGAACGAACTCGTTTTCGAGATGAACATGTTCTAATGCATTTTTGGTCAATAAATTGTTTACACAATAGTACATATTTGACCATTATTTTTTTGACATTATAGGGGAAGCCGAGCTTCCCTTGCAGTCTTAAAAAAAATGTTACTCTTGATCCTCTTTTTTTTTTCACTGTATTTCACTAATAGTAGAGAGAATTATTTATTTCAGCTTTTAGTTCTTTCATCACATTCCCAGTGGGTCAGAAGTTTACATACACTTTCTTAGTATTTGGTAGCAATTAAATTGTTTAAATAAAATTTTAGGCCTCCTTGCTTATGCACACTTTTTCAGTTCTGCCCACAAAAATCAGAATGATGTCAGGGCTTTGTGATGGCCACTCCAATACCTTGACGTTGTTGTCCTTGAGCCATTTTACCTCAAATTTGGAGGTATGCTTGGGGTCATTGTCAATTTGGAAGACATATTTGCGACCGAGCTTTAACTTCCTGGCTGATGTCTTTAGATGTTGCTTCAAATTATCCACAAAATTTTCCTTCCTCATGATGACATCTATTTTTTGAAGTGCACCAGTCCCTCCTGCAGCAAAGCACCTCCACAACATGATGCTGCCACCCCCATGCTTCATGGTTGCGATGGCGTTCTTTGGCTTGCAAGCCTCACCCTTTTTCCTCCAAATATAACGGTGGTCATTTTGGCCAAACAGTTCAATTTTTGTTTCATCAGACCAGAGGTAATTTCTCCAGAAATTAAGATCTATGTCCCCGTGTGCACTTGCAAGCTGTAGTCTGGCATTTTTATGGCGGTTTTTGAGCAGTGGCTTCATCCTTGCTGAGCAGCCTTTCAGGTCATGTCGATATAGGACTCGTTTTACTGTGGATATAGATACTTGTCTACCTGTTTCCTCCAGCATCTTCACAAGGTCCTTTGCTGTTGTTATGGGATTGAGTTGTACTTTTCGTACCAAACTATGTTCACCTCTAGGAGACAGAATGTGTCTCCTTCCTGAGTGGTATGATGGTTGCGTGTTCCCATGTTGTTTATACTTGTGTACTATTGTTTGTCCTGATTAATGTGGTTCCTTCAGGCATTTGGAAATTGCTTTCAAGGATGAACCAGACATATGGAGGTCCACAATGTTTTTTTCTGAGGTCTATTTCTTTTGATTTTCCCACAATGTCAAGCAAAGAGGCACTGTGTTTGAAGTTAGGCCTTAAAATACATCCACAGGCACACATCCAATTCAGTACACCTCCAATCAGAAGCTAATTGTCTAAAGACTTGACATAATTTTCTGGAATTTACCAATCTGCTTGAAGGCACAGTTAACTTGAATGTAAACATCTGGCCCACTGGAATTGTGATATAGTCAATTAAAAGTGAAACCTGTCTGTAAACAATTGTTGGAAAAATTATTTGTGTCACGCACAAAGTAGGTGTCCTAAACAACTTGCCAAAACTATAGTTTGCTAATATTAAATCTGTGGAATGGTAAAAAAGTGTATTTAAACTTCTGACTTCAGCTGTACATATACATCAAAATATCAAGTTGTCGTCAAAAGGTGGAAAAATTTTGAGATCTAATTATTTTATCTATACCACCTAGTCCTCCTCCTAGGAAATGATGATGGGAGCCAACAGCATTTGCAATTTTTCTCCAAGTGAATTACCATAAGTGCCGTCCATGCGACTTTCTTGATGAGCTCTGACTGTCTACTGCTGTGCCTTGCGATACACCACAGACGTGCCCTTTATCTCAAAGCCATGTGCTTGCGATTGGCCACTGTCCTTGGTGCTGAACAGATGTATCTGTGAATGGAACTGCAGTTCTGATTGCAGAAATCGAGTTCACCAGAGGTTAAACATCAGCAATCATCAATCATTTCCCAAATAGATTTTTCCTTTTTTGTTCGGAAGAAAATTTCAGTGGTGCTTGCCTGTACAAAACTTGCCAAAGTCATTGCTATGGTTGCAAAGGTATTCTGAATGGATGCTAATGTGTTGCTACTGTATGTGGTTGCTAGGGTGCTCTAGGTGGTTGCTAGGTAGTTACTTACTGACATAAGTCAAGTACCCAAACACACATGCGTGCGCGCACACACACACACACACACACACACACACACAAACAGAGTACATAATGTCATTCTCTAAACATTGATTGTAAGAATGGATCTTCTACATCTCCTCAGTGATGTCATCCCACAACCCTTTCCTCCCCTCCAGGCACACCTGAACAATACAGCATCTGTGTGTCAGAAACAATTTTGCTTAATTACACAAATAAATCAAACCAGGTGGCAGTGAGGCAGATGATAACGTCACACATGTATGTGTGGAGATTATCTAATAATAACAATTAATTAATTAAAAATGGAGAGAGAAGAGTCTGTGTGGGATGCTGTATCACTTGATGCAATCCTTTTGAAGTCACCATACCTTTTTGCTGTGAGGAATGAACTGATAGCTACGGAGGAGGGGTTTTCAAGATTTCCACTGAATAATGACTTAAAGGGAAAAATTTAACAATTTAGTAGCTATTTATTAACCCCCATCCTGGTCCAAACCTGTCTTCTAGCCTGGAACACAAAAGGACATGTTAGGCAAAATGACAGTCTCAGTCACCATTTACTTTCATTTTATGGAACAAATGATACCATGAAAGTGAATGGTGACTGTGACTAACAAACAGCATAATATATTTTGCATTCCACAGAAGAAAGTCTATTTGTACATCATGTGTAAATGATGATGGAATTTCCATTTCCATTTCCGAGATGATGACTGGACGCCAAGAAACATGCAAAGTAGTGTGGTCATGTGATCTAACTAGCTGAGCCTCCATTTGGAAATATAAGTGCGAGCTTGCATAAGTTTCAGGGCCAATGGTCTAAAGCATGTCCTATGTGCGACAGCAGAGTCTGAGGAGGCCAGTCGGAATTTGCACGCCTCATTTGTCTGGAGACTATGGCGCCTCAGTCATGGCCTTGCACCGCACACCCACTCACCCTTCACCATGCGTCTGACTGGCCTGTGGAAATAATCTCGTCTCATTTGTTTGGTGAATGTGGTGACCAGCAGATACATTGGTCAGCCTCTCATGTTTAACTGAACGCATCTACTCCCAGGCTGCATCCAAATCCTGAAGTAGCAGCCTTTTTGCCTCGCTGACCAATCAGTCAATGACTTAACTGAAGTGTTGGGTGTATCCAACAAAAAATTATTTATTACTATATGGTCAAAAAAAGTAATGTAACATATTACATTTTAAATTCTTGTTATTAGATTACAGTTACTGACTTTAAATGAAAGAAATTACCTTTAAGTACATTACTTGCACTAAATTAATATGTATAATACATTTAAAATATGAATTCATATGTACGTCTGTTAGTGATTTTGTGACAGCTGAAGTGTGTGCGACAATGAACAAGGAAATATAGAAAATTTTAGAAAGTAACTTAATTTTAAAATGAAGTAATCAGTAAAGTAATCTGATTACATATTTTAGATAAGTAATTATTAATTTGAGTGGATTACTTATTTTGAGGATCTTACACAGCACTGCTTAACAGACAGGGTTTGTGTACGAAGGTACTTCCGGAAACTGGTTTCGGACAGGCTTCAGAGGCAGCAAAACGTCACATCGTTGCAAGGATACCAGCATTCATTCAGTCCAACCAAAACACAAAGCTATAATAATCTACAACAAAATTATATATATTTTTAAATAGATCAGATGATCTATTTTTTAAATAGATACAGTATCTCAGTAGGCAGGATGTGATGCAAAGATTGGATTCGGATGTGTTACAGTTTACGAAGGCAGAATTTGCCAGTTTTCGGACAGAGCCCCAGTCTGGCTTCTCCATTTAGGGCAAAGGGTCAGGGTTGAATCACAGTCAGAGGATTCTATAAGGATGTGTTCTATCTCAGAATACAGCAGTCAGTACTTTTACATGAAATTTAAGTTTGATTTTAGACAGACTTGAACAATAAATTGTCTTTTTAAAATATCATGCAAACGCTTTAGTCCAACAGAAATCGCACCAGTCTTATTTTTGGAATAGACCAAGCCGAGGTGATGTGCTACGTGTATTTAACAATTCCCCAGCTGACATCCTTCCTTCAAATATTTGATAGTGCATTGTATCATGTATACTTGGATAGATGAAGTCTGTAGCTCAACTACACAAAAAAACAGCATAGCTCGATTGGAGCTGTGCATCTCTTACTGAATTCTGTTTTTGGGATCGGCTACAAAAACTAGGGTTGCAATGGTGGTCAGTGCTGCTTATACTGTATAAAGTCACAGTAGGTGTTACTTTAACTATGGGCACTTTTATGTCCCAGTAGTAAAACTTGTAAACTTTTAGCCATGTCTTTATTATTAACTTTTTACTATTTCACCCTTTCCTCAGACTTTCAATTTAAAAATGGGAAAATCCATATTAAATATTAATTACATTAATTAAAAAAAAAAAACAATCTAAACAACATTATCATGAAATGAGAAGGATTGTGGAATTAAAACATTTAAACAAAAATGTGAAATTAAATATTTCCATATTTTTTTTATTTTTTATGATTGAGCTATTTTTAAACATTATGACTGTCTCTAAGTTGTGGTGTCATTTCCACCATGACCAATCATTTCAAAATTGTGTTTACTTGGTTACCATGGAGTCAACAGTGCCAGTGAAGAGCATGCTTGAGGAGAAGGCCACATCTTTGATTGAAAATGCATTAATTGCACTACTTTTACATCTCTCGTCCACAATAGAAAGGCATTTGGAAACATACTTTGGAAAAAACAATGACATTAGGACACTAAAAACTAGTTTTCGAACAAAAACAAATTAGTGTGGAATTTTGCCACTTTTTCATGATGTTTGAAGAAAACAAAGAAAAATCAAGATAAACCTCACTTGTGGACAGAATATTTTTAATGTCCAACATTTCCATTTAAGGTGTAATTTTGTCTGATTTGATCTATCTCAGATTCAGATCTCTCTCTCTCTCTCTCTCTCTCTCTCTCTCTCTCTCTCTCTATATATATATATATATATATATATATATATATATATTTATCTATCTGTCTGTCTGTCTGCCTGCTCTTGGTGAAATGTATTTTATCCATTGAAGTGAATCAACAACTGACGATTGAAATACATTTAATAAACAGATGTGGCACAAACGCCATATGGCCTTTTCTATCAGTGTCTGTCTGTCTAAAATGTAAAACTTCTTTATAAAAATTATATTTAGCTTTATTTGGTGCTATTTCCCCATTTATACAACATAGCTTAGTAAACACACATGCTTTTTTTTCTTCTTCTCCTCTCTGTCTCCCTTGCTCTTCTGTCTCCATTAACTTTATTGGTCTAACAGTCAAAGGAATTCATCCCCAAAATATCCATCAGCCATTTCAGTTCTGCTGCCATGAAAACGCTTACAGTAATGTCCTTTAAAAATCCCTTAGCCACTGATTGAAAAGGCCATGTGGCATTTGTGCCATATACATTTAATGTATTTCAATCATCTGTCATTGATTCACTTCAGTGGATAAAAAACAATTCACCAAGAGCTTCAGAGATACCAAGAATATAATCCATTGAGGTTTTTAAATATGAATAGACGTGGAAAAATTGCCACAGAACACCAAGCTATGTCTGTTTGTTGGACTGTTAGACAGAAAATTGCTTCTTCTTTTGACATTTTAAACAAGTCTAGCAGCGAGATGCTCTTAGAGTCTTTATTGTGAAGGAATTATGACAATGCAACACTTGAGTGGCATGACTCTTTTTGAGAATCCAAACTGAAAACTGGGTAAAACCAAGTTTCATCTCAATTAGGGAAGTGTACTCCTACACACTGAAGCGAACAGAAATAGCAGTCGAGTGTGTCTATTTGTGTATCTGAAGGAAATGAGTCTCACACATTGCTCAGATGCATTAAGTCAGTGGGTCTAGGTTGCATATTTGTGCACACAGAAAAGGTTCTCACTCAGAAAACAAAAAAATTAAAATAGCTGCATATACACTTACATTTGTTGTATTATTGATGTGTAGCATATTTGGTTGTATAAATGTACAAGGGATGGGTTAAATTATCTGCGTACCTCCATCATTATATGTAGGAAATTTCAGTTGATGTACATGGTACAGATTAAAGTGCCTCAATTCTCCCACCATTATATGTAGGAAACAGTATGTGTGAGCTAGGAATTAAATTAAACTGTCCTTATTCTACATTATTATGTAAGGACATTTATAATGGAATTAGTCATGTTTGACAACCATTCTAAATTAGATAAATTACAAATAACTAGATAATTTGCCTGAATAAAATTCTCCACCATTAAAATCATAATGCAATGTCTTGTTGTATCCTCTTACAATTCATATTGTAAGGAATTATCTTAAATAAGGGAATTATGATTAATTCACTTATTGGATTAATATTATTCTCTTGGTTTATTGAAAATAATATCACACGTATTTAGGTACAGATTTGATGCTAAATCTTTTAAAAACAGGGATTAGATTATTTATCAAAATATACCACAGTCATATTATCTTTGAATACAGACAAACTTTATTGCTATTCTAAACATATACAACATGAAACAGGTTTGTGAGTAAAGTGACAGAATGTGAAATAAATGATCAATACAGGGAAAATTAACTTTATGGAGTCTGTTGACAATGCCTTAAGAACCATTTATCCTTCTTTGAGACTATATTGATTTGCAATTGGATTACCCAAAGTATTCAACAAAAACACCAGCACTTTGAGCAAAAGTCTGGAGGTGTACTTGTGTATCATTGTGTTTCCTTACATTGCGTTTCTTGTGTTGCTTGGTTATTTGGCTCTTTGTCGAAAGTTTGTTCCATCGATGTTTTGGACTCCGTTATGATTGCGGATTGTTATTGTCCGGATGAGGCGAGGCCTTCTGCAAGGAGGACTCACGACTCCCATTGGGTATGTGAACCGTAGAGCAGAGAGTGAGAGGCTTCCTTGGGATTTTGTTTCAGTTTTCCTTGGACTCTAGATGGCATGGAGGATCTGGAAGCAGCAAGATAGCTGAAGAGGAGAGACCAAGTGATGGTTCAAAGAGAGTGTTGCAAGAGAGAAATTCAGCTGAAGAGGAATTCGTCCTTGGGTAGGAAAGTTTTGAACTGAAATTGGCCGCACCCTAAAGGTGTCCTGAGCCAACCAGAAGTGACTTTTCAGAGTCACATGGTCCACTGGTCTGTCCCTACTTTTAAAGTTGATATATGATCCTTTGTGAAGGATTCTTACAAACTCAAGCTCAAAAATAGTGCATGTTTAATCATGACAACATCCGTTGTCTTCAACATTCTCTACGTAAACAAGCAAGCATTTACCTACTAAATATGACATTCTTTCATGAATATTATATGTGTAAGTAAAAAAACTTGAAAGTCCCTGGTTACAAATCATAATGTTTAATTCATTGGTTATACAACATGGATAATACATTACACCTGATTGTTGGGGTGTAATAACCATTTGAATGGTTACCATTCTTATTAGAATGAGATGAATCATACCAGATTAAAGATTATAATCATTGATTTGTTAGTTATAAGTGATTACCAATCACTACGCATATTTTAAAATTAACACATTTGCTCTAATCATTAATTTGTCAGTTATAAAAGTGATCACAGGTCATAGAGTCATTTTCAGAATTATCTAGCAAGGCTAAGTATGGTGTATATTTTATAGGGTTAAATCACAAGGATTGGGACTGGTATGAGGATCTCATTAGGATCTCATGACTAATTATCATCCAGAATAAAGATTCATAGAATTGGCGTTGTTTAGTTCATTGTAATTCAGCCGGATCTCTCAAGGGAAGCTGGTTCACTCTGTCCTTTATTGCTTGTGACCTCTGCACCCAGGGGCCTCTTTGCAGAGATGGTCTTAATAGCAGTATCAGGCCAGAACCATTTACTGTTGGGGTATTTCCTCAGAAGCATGAAGTTCTAAAGTCACGTGCCATATGGACAAGTCTTTTTTGTTTGTTTTATTGGCCAGATGTGAGCTTCACTAGATTCCTTGGTGCTTTATTCTTTTCATTTATGACATTGAGGTATTCCAGGACTAAAAGGTTGGGTTTTCCTAGATCAAAGTCATATTTGTGCAATTCATCTGCATCTAATATCCTACAATGAATCTGGATTATTATAAATGTTGGAGGGTTTACTTTTGTAATTAGCACAAAATATGCCCAAACCATCTCCATATAAGTGTTTTCTGTTAAGCGCTCTTGCTTGAGATCACATACAGCAAGATCTTTGAGTAACGCCACTTGTATAGTCATTCGTAAAACAAGTTGAAACACAATAAACACATTTTAAAGGCCTAGAGTACTCATGATCAATATTTTAATGCCGAACCTGTCCCAGATTTAACTATAACACACATAACTTTTCTTACTATGAAATATGATTTTTAGTATGTCACTTAGTTATCAAATTATAAGAATAATAATTAGGCCTGTCAACATTATCTGCATTGTTGCTTTTGAAATTTCATGTTCCCTGAACTCAACCCCATTCTGCTGAATTACTGTCAAGCGCTGTCCACCATCAGACAGTTTGTTCATAAATTAATTTAGTGCAAGCAACCTCAGACACACGAGTTCTGGCCTCGTAGGAACCAGGAAGTAATCGCATTAACAAACAATGGTGAGCGCGATGCGAAGGTTACATTTTCCCTCAAATGTTAATTTTTACTCCACAAATACAACTCACTTTTGATGCCACCCTGAGGACATGTGAAACTGGAAACTGTGATGTTCAAGAACACTTCCAGCTTCAGTCACTGGAGGGCAGTGATCTGAATTTCATTAAGCACAGACTGATTACAGCAACAGAACTTTCGACCTACTGTTGCCGATATTGTGATTAGTCTGTAAATTACATGCTATTCATTGAATAGTGAAATTAATTGGATATTTCAGTATTTGCTGATAAAAGACCCAAAATTAAGATAATTCAAACACATTGTAGTGTAATGGCTTTATAAGCCAATTAATTGTGTGTTCTCTGGCCTACAGTCCACAGAAATGCATTTTGCTGTGAAGTTTGTCATTCTGTATGAGCTAGATATAGAGGCAGTTCACGTATAATGTGTTATTGCATTCTGTCTTCGCAATTTAGGGCACCGTGTGAAGTTAAAAGTACTTAATCTTAAAATGATTTGTAAAAACATTTGCAAACAGGCACAAATACAGGCATATGTACGGTGAACTAGACCCAGTGTGTACTGGTGGCTTCAATGGTGTAGATTTTGTTGGAACATTTTGGGTGGGGTACAAATGTGGGTCCAGTGGGGGTGGGGGGGAGTTACCCACTGGCACAATGGAGGGGGACTTTTTTGTCAGATTATGACAGACTCACAGTAAAATATGCTGAAAAAAATATATGAGCAAGGATGGAAGCATGATTGAATCACCCCCTTCACTCCCAATTCTACTCCAAAGTGTGACTCTGACAGGAATTAGTCTTACACATAGCTGAAGTGTGTTGTCTTTTTTCTGCATTGAATTATACATCAGATCCATCTCAAAGCTGAGGAACACTCTGTTTTATGTCAACAACGTGATGCTGTTGAAGCATAGACTTCCTCTTGACACTGTTTTACAAGAGATAATTAGTAAAAAATATGCAAAGCAAAGGGAAAGCTTTGGTGGAGATTGAGACAGTGAAGACCATTTTCTTACAATTTGTCAAAATCATGCATGACTAGTGGAGGCTCCTCCTTGCAGGGGGGTTGGCATGGCAACCAAGGACACAAAGTAAATCAGTGCCAGCTGAAAATATGGTCGCCAAGGCGATGTAGAACAGAAACTTTGCGGCACCCATTGACAGCGAGTTGGGAGGGACATCTGGGGCTGGCAGGGGTGGGGCTCATTAGAAGGGGTGTGGTAAGGGAAGTTATAGAAGAAGTGCTAATTTGTAGACATTATTAGAAACAGAGCTCATTTGCATAAAGAGTGGAGTGTCTGAAAAGAGTTCTGGTGTACAGAATTACACCAGATGGCCACTTGTTACATTGGAGTGCCTATTATGTTGCAGAATTACTATGTTGCAATCTAGCCCACAGAAAATAGATTGACTTAATTAAATTATTCTTTCTGTAGCTTGAGCTGCAGAGGCAAAGAAACGTTTTTTTTTTTTTTTTTTTGTGTGTGGCCAAGTTCACATGTGTCGTGTTGACTTCACAAGCTTGAAGAAATGAAGAAAGTTGATGTTTTCATAGTTGCTGACTGTTGGGAACATTTGCATGATCTACATATTGCCACAATGTAATTTTATCCAAATCTAAAATGTTTCTGGATCATTTGTTGGTTCTGGAACAACATTCTTGAGTATATGATGACATAACTTCCATTTCTGGTCAAACTATCACTTTAATTTCAGACCCAATACAATACAATAATTGTTTGGTTACTAAACAGAACCCTGACGTAAAATAAATTCTTCTCCATGTAGGAAAATTATTGAATCATTCATCATTTGGGCTGATTTATTGCTATTGTATAAATATACATTCATAGATTCTTAAAAAATCAATTTGGTTTGAATTGTTTCAAATGCAGCACTGAACATCATCTGGCAAGAGAATGATGTTAGAGAAAAAGAGAGAGAAATAGAGAGAGGGAGAACCTGCCTATATGGCATCTCCACCGTTTTATTGCACCCTGTTCTCTCCTTAATTCCTGTGCTGTAAAACATGCAGCTGACCTGCTTCTCTCCTGGATCTTATTAGAGAGATATTCCTCAGACACATTCAAAGAGCATTACTATATCATATCTTCCATTCCTTCTATATTTCTCTTTCTCTAGTCACCCCCTGTTGCTTTCAGGCCAAATGAGTGGAAGAAAGCTTCGGTGCCTTTTCATGTTGTCATAATAGGTGGAAGGGAGAATGAATTCAGCACAAGATTTTTCCTTTTTGTCATTATATGACAATGGAATTATTAAGCTGTTTTTTCCTAACATATTTTCACCAAAGATTGTGCCATTGTACTGCATCATTTTAGCATAATTTATTAGATTTACACTCATTTTGGAAGCTAATGCAAGTAATAGTTAGTATAGTTATAGTAATAATTATCAGACAGATTAAAAAAACAGCGATGGTCAGACAGTCTGTTTTACAATTTAAGCCATAGGTTTAAATGGCCAGAAGTCAAATGGCCAGTAGCTCTTTGTTTTTAAAGGGACAGTTCACCTAAAAATTTTAAAAAATCTCAACATTTACTCACCCTCATGCCATCCCAGATGTGTTTGACTTCTTCTGCAGAACTAAATTATTTTTTAAGAATATTTCAGCTCTGTACGTACATAGAGTGCAACTGAATGGTGATAATTTTAAGCTTCAAAAATAGCATAAAGCTTGCATAAAAGTAATCCCTAAGATACCAGTGGTTGCGCCGATCATTTTATCAGTGTAGCACAGCAGTAGAACATGCCCGCAAAGCACAAATAGAGCTCTTAACCTTGTAACATAATTGCAGCGGCAAGACAGCTGCCATTTGAACACCAGCCTTGCACTGCGAGGTGCAGTGCGAGCGTGAGGCAAAAGTTGCGAAGCACAGTGTGAGCCGTGAAGTGAAAGTGTGAGCGCAAGGCGATCGTCTGTGTTCCGCGACTTCTACCGGGTCCTTGATAACGTGGGAGTAAAGGTAGCCAGTGGAGTTTCTGGTTCCCCCCTAGGAAGTTGGTGCCTAATGCAGACTGCTGGAACCCTGCAAGTAATCTACACTGTCATTTTAATCCCACCGGTTACAATTGTGACAGGGGTCTAAAAGGAGTTTTTTATGTATTTTGCAAAGAGTTGTCCATTGGAAATGACAGTGCAGACTTTTTAACATATCTGTTAAAACTAAGAAAAAAATAAGCAAATAAATCCTGTCATAATACACTTACCATATTTTCTACACAATTTGAATTGAGTTGTGCTGTGTTGTTCAACTCTGTTTGTGGTGCATATTTTGTCCACTCATGTTTGTAAAGATATTACGATTAATTGTGTTTCACTATAAAAAACTGATGCGATTAAACATTTGAAACATTTTAATTGTTTGACAGCCCTAATATTGTGTGTGTGTGTACAATAACCTGTGTATGTACTTACAGTATATATATATATATATATAAATAATATTTTTTTTTTTTTTTTTTATTTAACTCTCTTTTTATGGAAGATAAACCCTTTGAAGACTGTTTTAAAATGTCTTCTTCTGTGCTCTACTGAAGTCTTATGGTATAGAGTGATATTAGGGTGTGTAAATGAATACCACATTTTCATTCTTGGGTGAACTATTCCTTTAAAAGTAATTAAGAAAATCATTCATTTAGTTTGTTTTATTCACACGTTGAAATATTGCTAGAACAGTTTCGTCCCTGGTACCCTCCAAACTCCACCAATGGTTGTCATTGTGCTCAACCAGATACCTTTCTCTTCTTTTCTACTCTTGTAGACTCATCACGCTGAGGGTTTTCTGACAGTGCTTGCCTCATCTTTCACTGTAGGGGCCTTTCCACCACTCTCCCTGCCAGTGAGCCTCCACCTGCCACCACCACAGGGGTCTGGACTAGCATGGTGCAAACAGAAAGGCTGCTTTTGATTGTGCCTTTGCCAAAATCCATTTCATCACTGTTGAAACCGTCTGACGGTGCCCACATACTTTGTTCCGTATCATTTCAAGAGATGAGCGTACAGTGATGGATGCAGTTATTTTGTATCCCCCTTTTTCTTCCCTGGTTCTTGAAAGAGCTGCAGTTCCGCATTGCCCTATACATGAAACACTGTTGCTTTTTTATTTTATTTGGCATGACATCCTGTCATGCCTCTTTTTTGGTTGGACCACGGCTAAGATTCTCCTTGCCACAGAGTCCACATGATTACCAAGTGTCCTCGGGAGGTGTGCGCTTTACTCATTAGTGTACTGAGTGTTGTTACTAAGAAAGAAAATTAGCTCTTTTTCACTTAGGATTATGGACCTTTCTCTGGGTAGATGTAATATTTAAATGGAAAGTTCACCAAAAAATTTATATTTCTATTGTAATTTACTTAACTTACCTCACGCTGTTCCAAACTTGTATGACTTTCTTTCCTCTGTGGGATATAAAGGTAGATGTAAGGTAGAATGACGGTGACTAAAACAAACATACTGTATACCTAATATTAAATTTTTTGTGATCCACTATGGAAGAAACAAAGTCATTTGGTTTTGAAACAACATGAGGTTGAGTAAATGTTGAACTGTCCCTTTAGTGCATATATAATTTTTCTTCTCAATGAAATATATCTTGTTTAAAAGATGTTTAGATACAAGCAAAAATACAGAGTAAGAAAATACTTCAGCAGCCTTGTTCCCATGAGCTGAAGTATGCAACTAATCATAACATTTGATGGCTAAACCGCAACTGCCGCAGGTAACTTGTGATTCTACAGTCCATCACCAGTTCATCCGGCTGTATAACTTCCAATCCTGCTTGCTTTTATATGAAGCATTTCACAGTCTTGTAAACCAATGGCCGAACTATCATACTTTATTGATGCCATCCAGCATACCTATGAATTTTGCTCTAGGAGCCTGTAGTATAAAGACAAGGCCTGTAGATAAATGAAACCCGGATTAGGGTCTAGCTTTCTCTCTGGCTATGGTTTAAAAAATCCCTCAAGAAATCTTGTATTTTTTTGGTGCCTCAGGTTTTCTAATGGAGCAGTTTTGATACAACATGCTTTCTTCTCTGTTGTTCAAAAGAGTCCAAGATTTTCTAAATAATGACTCACTTACAATGGCATTTAATTATTATTATTTTTTGTATTTATTTTTTTTTATTGTTGATGGGCTTGAAAGTCAGAAGCTTCTACCTGCACATGGTTTACACAAGCCTTTTGCTCAGCCAAGGCTCAGCATTCCCCCGTTTTGTCAAAATAAGTGACATCTGTCCATTGTGTCGTCAGCATGAACATCACCAAATGATGATGGAATGCATGTGTTGCTAATAAGTCATTTTATTTGTTTACTCAAGATATCGCTTCCTCTACTTTCTAACTTCATCTTCTTCTTCCTCTTCATTCCTTTCATCCTAATCTTTCATTCTTCTTCCTCCTCCTCTTGATCTTCCCTTCTCTCTCCTCCTCCTTCTATTCCCTTCTTCCTCCTGTTCTTCCCTTTTACATTCTACTTCCTCCTTTTCATTTTTTATTTCCTCTTTCATTGTACTTCCTCTTCCCTTCCCCTTCATCCTCCTCTTCCTTTTTCCTTCCACTTCTTTCCTTTTCTTTCTCCTCTTCAAGTTTAATTCATTTGTCATATCCTTCCCCTTCCCTTTTATCCTCCTCTTCCTATTTGAGCATCTTCTTTCCTTCTCATTCCTCCTCTTCCTTTTACTTCCTCTTCCTCTGTCCTCTTCCTTTCCCTTTATCCTCCACTTTCTATTTCATTCCTCTTCTTTCCTTCTCTTTTACATTCTACTTCCTCCTTTTCAATTTCCTTCCTCTTCCCTTCCCCTTCATCATCCTCTTCCTTTTTCCTTTCTCTTCTTTCCTTCTCTTTACTCCTCCTCTTCGAGTTTACTTCCTCTGTCATCTATTCTTCTCCTTCCTCCTCTTCCCTTCCATTTTATCATCTTCTTCCTTTTTGTGCATCTTCTTTTCTTCTCATTCCTCCTCTTCCCTTTTACTTCCTCCTCTTCTATTTCCCTTTATCCTCCACTTCCTATTTCATTCCTCTTCTTTCCTTCTCTTTTACATTCTACTTCCTCCTTTACAATTTCCTTCCTCTTTCATTGACCTTCCTCTTCCCTTTCCCTTCATCTGCCTCTTCCTTTTTTACTTTTGCTTCTTTCCTTCTCCTCTTCCAAGTTGAATTCCTCTGTCATCTATCCTCCTTCCTCCTCCTCTTTCCTTCCCTTTTATTCTCCTCTTCCTTTTTTGTGCATCTTCTTTCCTTCTTGTTCCTCCTCTTCCCTTTTACTTCCTCTTCCTCTGTCCTCTTCCCTTTCCTTCCTCCTATTATTCTATTTCCCTTTATCCTCCACTTCTTTTTTCATTCCTCTTCTTTCCTTCTCTTTCCTTCCCTTTTATTCTCCTCTTCCTTTTTTGTGCATCTTCTTTCCTTCTTGTTCCTCCTCTTCCCTTTTACTTCCTCTTCCTCTGTCCTCTTCCCTTTCCTTCCTCCTATTATTCTCTGTCCCTTTATCCTCCACTTCTTTTTTCATTCCTCTTCTTTCCTTCTCTTTCCTCCTCTTAACTTTTACTTCCTGTCCTCTTTCATTCTCCTTCCTTCTCCTCTTCCCTTCCCCTTCATCATCCTCTTCCTTTTCCTCTGTCCTCTTCCCTTTTTGATCCTCCTCCTCTTGATGTTTCCTTTCTCTTTCCTCCTCTTTCCTTTTTTCCTCTTTCTCTTCCCTTCTCATTCCTCCTGCGCTTCCCTTTACCTTCCTTCTCCTCTTCCCTTTTCCTTCCTCTTCCTCTGTCCTATTTCCTTGTATTTCCTCTTCCTCTTGAACTTATCTTCTTCCTCCTCTTCCTCTTCCCTTTTCGATCCTCCTCTTGATGTTTCCTTTCTCATTCCTCCTCCTATTCCCTTCTTCCTACTCTTTCCTTTTTCCCTCTTCCCCTTCCCTTCTCATTCCTCCTGCTCGTCCCTTTACCTTTCTCCTCCTCTTCCCTTTTCCTTCCTCTTTCTTTTTCTTCATCTTCTCATTGCTCCTGCTATTTCCTTCCCTTTCCTCCTCCTCTTCCCCTTTACTTCCTCTTTGCTTTCATCTTCCCTTTTCCATCCTCTTCCATTTCCCCTCCTCATCCTCCTTCATCTCTTTCCTCTTCACTTCTCCATCCACTTCCTTTTCCTTTTACCTTCTCCTCCCTCTTCCCTTTCTCTTCCTCTTTCCTTTTCCTCATCCTGAGTCCACCTTTTTCTTCCCTCATTTTTCGTCCTCTTCTTTCTCTTCCCTTGTCCTTTCTCCTTTTCTCCCTCTCTTTATAGTTGAATACAGTATAAATCCAGCATGACTCCTGACATTTGGTTCTCTTGTGCAGAACTGTATGATTGCCATAATTGTTCTTAACTCAGTCTGTTTACCCCATATTGTGACGGAAAGTACTCAAGCTTTTTTGTGCCCGGGCTGTGCTGAGAAGCAGACAGGAATTTTTGTTTTGTTAGCCGCAATGGCATCCAATTTCGTGTTACTTGAAAAAAACTAATTTTTACCTTGTTCTGCATCCCACCATTATGGCTTCCTCTTCTTTACCTCCCTCCTGCTAAAGCATTTACCACCTGCTTCATCATCTCTTACAGGGACATAAGTTTAAAAATGAATTCATTTCATCATCTTTTTTTTTTTTATATAATTATTTTCATCTAATTCTCTTCCTACACTAAATCCAATTTTGCCTGCCTCATTGTTTGAGAGGTGGCAGAATTTCTAGAGTGCTATTTTTTTATTATTTTTTTTGCTCTTTTTCTGTGTCAGCTTGTATTTACCTTTTGCTCTGTGCAATTTTATTATTGTAAAATCAAATCGGGGAAGATAAACTGGCCCTCACTCTTTTAACAAAGTTTAAGATAATTAAATCAATTAAAGCTTTTATCTTTTCTTATAATTGATTATTTACACACAAGATTTATGTTAGAATTATCTATGCATAAAATCTAATTAAGTTATAATGTGTTTATCTTCTATATACTACAAGTCTTTCTCCAGAAGATCATTTTTATAAATTTAGGGATAAAGCAGTTCCAGTGAAATGGCATATATACTTGATGTGTAATCCTCGCCAGCAGTTTTGAAGACTCCGGACTGCGATTGAAGTAATTTTGCGATGAAAGAATTTATTGTAATGGCAGTCACTATTAGGTTAAGACCAGTACCCTGCAGAGAAGAAGAGTGGAGGAAAGAGAGAGTGAGAAAATCTTTTACAACAGTGTAGCACATTAGCCAGACATGATTTTGTAATAGCCACAGGGAGGAAGACCCATGTAAAGAAATCAAATAAGAATAGATCTGGTTTGAGATGCCTGGTCCTACATACAAACTGCCAATAGACGGATAACTAGCAGTAAACCACAGAAACGCTTAATATTTTGAATATAAACGCATAGGCTTTTGTTGAGCTTACCGCATACTGTGCAGTGTATACTATACTGGCTTTGTTTATTTCACCAAAACCTATTGTATGCTTTCAGAAGACATGAAATATGATTCATGAGACACATTCTTTTATGATAGTTTTTTTTTTTTTTTCAAGCTTTAATGTGAGACATAGGGTTGCAACAGTAGAGATTTTCACGGTATAATAACCGTCTAAGAAAATATCACGGTATCACGGTGTACGGTATTACACAATTACTATTATCAGTGAAAACAGAAGGGTTATTTTATTTATTTATTTATTTGAGCAAACACTTTATTATAATTGAAACTTGTTTAATTATGTGTAAATAAAAGTCTCCCTTTTGAAAATAAAATAAATAGAAAAAAATAAGCTAACAGATTTAAAATAAACAGAATTATAAACATGATAAAAAAAATAGCATGTAACTATAACATGTTCTATAACTTAAGCATGTTAGTTTATATGTTAAATTAACTACTAAATGAAAAATAACATCAGCTGTGTGAGCTTTTAAAGTAATGTGCTATGATTATTAATAATTAACATATACTGTAGGTGCACGACAGCATAGCCAGACTGCTCCTGTCTGTACCTTTAACTCAGTGCTTCTCAACTGGTTTTGCTTCAGGGCCAGATTTTACATTGGACATCAAGTGTCAACTTGCCATAGATTAAACATATCCTGTATTTAATGTATCCTGGGTTGCATTTTCTTTTTATGTTGCATAGTTTTGTTCATGGTTTTCCAGTACAAGGACATGCATCAAGTGATATTATTTTTGTTGTTGATGTCAACAACAAAATCTACAGGAAAATCTACAACAAAATCGTACTTAAATGAGCCCATTATTATCCCGTTTGTTACCTAATATTACATATTTATACACATATTACACAGAAGGAAAGGATTCTCATTACCATGGTTAGGTCAGTGTGCTAGTCTTTAATAATAGTAATAATAGTAATAATAATAATAATAATAATAATAATAATAATAAAATGTATTTATGAAAAATAAATTCCAGCTGAAACACATCTTGAAAGTTTAACTACAACTGCCACTGTTGATATAAAATGAGTCTAATAGATTCTACCTTTAGATTATTTCATATGAAACTATAACATTTTGTCAAATATATAAGTTAATTTTACTCATGTAAAGTCCTGAAACAAATCTGTAAAGGTGATGGTGTGTAATTGTTAATATTTGTAACTATTTTGGTAAAGGGGCCACATTGGGCTTCAAGTAGTGCATGGGGGGCCACATTGTATAACTTTTGAGATACAATGTTCTGCATTGAATAGTTTTTTGTATCTTTTAAGCCCAGAAATAGTAATTTTCTGAAGTGTATCTGTGACTAATGGGACTATTCTGCAATTGCCTAAAGAATTATATTGCTCTACAAACATAGATACTTTTCTATCAGGCATTAAAAAACTGAATAATGGCTCAGCTTATACATTTATTTTACCATCTCTACTTCCCTGTTTATTTATTATTCAAATTAACAATCTCTACATCAGAGGTCTGTTTTAATGTTTGGGCAAAGCGGGCATGTTTACTTATTTTTCAAAAACATTACCCGTTTACATGCTAAAAGGGTCATGATGCGGGTCTCATCGATGGTTTGACCATCAGCACACAACTCAATAACACAGGCTGCATGAATATGATAAATGATTGCTGCAAGAGTTAGATTAGCATACAGGCGCAAAGAGACTTCAACATTTCTAAATTGCACAAATAAAAAATACATTTACATATTCGTCTCTGGCTTGCTTTTGCTCGCATGTCAGCGATGCCGAGATCTACTTTTATATTTAATTTAATCACTGAGAAGGTTTACCTGCAAACCTAGTAGCACCAAACATCACAAGCATCCTCAAGAATGGACACATAGTAGCCGTATAACACTTTTCCTTGAGCAGAATATTGCACTACAGAACGCATAGTTTGTTCTATGTGATCATGGTTGATCACGCTGCATACATGGTTGCCAGATTGCACAAAATAAGTATAACATTAGGCAGAATATTTCCAATTTACACACGTATGTCAAACTGGGGGTGTTGCGTCTCTTATCTGGCAACCCTGAGCATGTTAAACACTTGTGGAGATGTGTTAGGTCCCAATGCAAGTTAACTGAAATATCCAATGGAAAAAAAACACTTTTATGATAAATGAGCCGCGGGTCACATTAAACCATTTGGAGGGCCTGATCCAGCCTGGGGGCCGTAAATTGACCATGTCTGCTTTAGCTGTTTGCGAGATTATCATTAAATCTGCCTCGACAGTCCTAAATAGTCTATCACTTGGGCGGCTGCCGAAATATCTTCAATGGGAGAATCATGGCATTGTTCTTTCCCTGCTGTCCCCGACCCTGTCCGAATGGACCAGTTGAGAAACACTGCTTTAACTCACACACACACACACACACACACACACTCGTGTCAGACCCCCCTCGCCTCTCTTCTCTCTGACATTTTCTCTGCTGTGTGTGTGTGTCGCAAGTTGACGAGTCTAACAGGCAGACAAGGAGGAAAGGAAATGTGCACGCGTATGTGAGATTCTCCGTCCAGTTGCATTTTTTTCTCAATACCGTAGATAAGCAAATGTACATGGTATGATAACAGTCCATTTTCAAACCGTGAAACCAGTACACCGCTGCAACCCTAGTGAGACACTATCCATGGCCATTGTATTGAGAAGTTGTTCCACTAAATTCAAAAAGCATTTCCTTTTGTTTTCCGCCTATTAAATGACATCATTCAGGTTTGGAATCACATGAGGATGAATAAATGCATCATAATTTTAATTCTTAGGTGAACTTTCCCTTTAAACACACCTCTAACCACTAAATAAGCATCTGTCCATACACTTCCAGTCCAACATTGCATTCACAGTCCGGTCATACCGGTGCTTTTAGTATCTCTGAGAGCTGAACTATCCAGATATGTTGGGATTGAAAGATTGCTAGGTGGGAAGTCTTACTTTTATTTATTCCTCCTCTGGAAGAATAAATAAAGTAACACAGACTGTCATGGTGGTACATATCTCCCAGGCTGAGAAGAGGGGAAACAGAGAAAGGAGACCCAATATTGTGGCTCACTTTATGTGACATAGATTGAGTGTGTAGTCGTGAAAAAAGACACAGACACCACACACACTCAGAGAAATGGTGTGAAAAACAAAAAGGAGATTTTATACACTGATAGTCAGAATTCTTTATCAATGTATATTTTTGTTTTACATGCAGTAAATGTGAATGGCATCTGAGGCTGTTAGTTTCTCATAGTCTGCCTAACATCCCATTTTGTGTTGCAACACTTTAAACTGTCCCCACAATGATAGTAAAATCTGAAATCCCCTACTTTGTGGACACCATTAATGGGAAAGAAAACAATTTAATGAACATACATATTGTCTTAAAAGTAAATCTCAAAAAGCAGGTGTAGGATTAGGAAATAGAAAACTACATTAGCTCATTACAAAGTCAATGACTTTATGCTTATAAAAAGACCTCACAAGACAAGTGTATGTTTGTGCTTATATGTGCTTATGTGTGTCCATATGACAAAGTACAGTATGTTCTCAATTTGTTGCAATTTGTAGTAAATCATTTTTCAAATCAGTGCCTTGGAGATGTAGTTTCTATTTTTAAAGCTTTAGGATTATAATTATAATCAAATCACAACAGTTGTATTTTATTATTTTTAATAGTTATTTGACCAGATCTTATATGCATATAGAACATTTTAGTTCTCCATTTGCATGTTTATGAGTATGGTTCACAATATTCGCTAATGACATATAAAGAAATACAGATTAAGTGTGTTTACATGAACAATCCTACACAGATTATGCTTAATAAGATAACAGCGTATGTGATTGTGTAAATGCATGAAACAACGTTCCTTTATTGGAGTAAGGTCATAACGTCACTCTTTATCCAAGGAAGTTCATTTAAAATCTTCTTCAGTCTTTATTTGTATCTGTCAGTTTTAACTTCAGTGATAAACTTGGTAAATTTAGATATCAAACAATCCAAACCTTACCCTGTTCTTTCTCTCTTTTCTTCCAGTTGGCCTAATTAAACACTTCCCAAAGAATGGAAAAACTGTCAGCGAATTATGAATGATAAACAAGATGAGCTCCTCCCTGATCCAGCAGACGATGAGAGGTCCTAGGTGGAACCGGGCCCTGTCCGACCCATTGTTTGTGCTTTTGCTGGCCCTGCAGCTTTTGGTGGTGGCCGGCCTGGTTCGAGCGCAGACCTGCCCCTCCGTCTGCTCCTGTAGCAATCAGTTCAGCAAGGTCATTTGTACGCGCCGTGGCCTTCGAGATGTACCGGATGGTATTTCCACCAACACGAGGTACCTGAACCTTCAGGAGAACCTCATCCAGGTGATCAAGGTTGACAGCTTCAAACATCTGAGGCACCTGGAGATCCTGCAGCTCAGCAAGAACCATATCCGCAACATTGAAATTGGGGCTTTCAATGGCCTGGCCAACCTCAACACTCTGGAGCTGTTTGATAATCGTCTTACTACAATCCCCAATGGGGCTTTTGAGTACTTGTCCAAACTTAAGGAGCTTTGGTTGAGGAATAACCCAGTAGAGAGTATACCCTCTTATGCCTTCAACCGTGTCCCATCTCTTCGAAGGCTGGACTTAGGTGAGCTGAAACGGCTCTCATATATCTCAGAAGGTGCCTTTGAAGGCCTTAGCAACTTGCGGTACCTGAATCTGGGCATGTGCAACCTGAAGGAGATCCCCAACCTCATTCCGCTAGTCCGATTGGATGAGTTGGAAATGTCTGGAAACCAACTTTCGATAATTAGGCCAGGGTCTTTCAAGGGCCTCATCCACCTACAGAAGCTGTGGATGATGCATGCTCAGATCCAGACGATTGAGAGAAATGCCTTTGATGACCTTCAGTCCCTCGTGGAGTTAAATCTAGCCCACAACAACCTTACCCTTCTGCCCCATGACCTCTTCACGCCATTGCACCATTTGGAAAGGGTACACTTGCACCACAACCCCTGGAATTGCAACTGTGACATCCTCTGGCTCAGTTGGTGGCTCAAGGAGATGGTGCCGGCCAATACCAGTTGCTGTGCTCGATGCTCTTCACCCACCAGCCACAAAGGGCGCTACATTGGCGAACTGGACCAGAACTATTTTCATTGTTATGCACCGGTTATCGTGGAGCCGCCAGCTGATCTCAACGTAACCGAGGGCATGGCTGCAGAACTGAAATGCCGAGCTAATTCTTTGACCTCAGTTAGTTGGATCACACCCAACGGGTCAATCATGACACATGGGGCATACAAGGTACGCATTTCTGTCCTCAATGACGGGACGTTAAACTTTACCAATGTCACAATGCAGGACACAGGAACGTACACCTGTATGGTTAGCAACTCTGCAGGCAACACAACAGCTTCGGCTACACTCAATGTGTCCTCAACGGAGAACAGTAGCTTCAGTTACTTCACTACAGTCACAGTTGAGACCACAGATTCGGCAAACGATGAGGGCCACCCAACAGTACAGCAGAAGGGGGGTCCCACCCCTGCCTCTGGAGTTTGGGAGACCTCCCCACCTTCATTCACCACCACCACCACCACCACAGCACGGACTCCGTTGTCCACCAAGGCAACAGATAAGACCTACACCATCCCTGTCACTGCCCTGAGCGATGGCTCCCTTAACACCTTGGATGAGGTGATGAAGACCACCAAGATCATCATCGGATGCTTTGTGGCCATCACTCTGATGGCGGCCGTCATGCTAATCATATTTTATAAAATGCGCAAACAGCATCACCAGCAGAATCACCATGCACCGACGCGAACCATCGAGATCATTAACATGGGCGAGGATTGTGTAACAGGTGGACCTACCATGGAAGGTCACCTTACTCTTCCTCCACTTGAGCATGAGCACCTGAATCATTACAACGCCTACAAGACTGCATACAACCATGCCTCCACCATCAATTCTATACATAGCTCTGCCCACGAACCTTTGCTAATTCGGGCCAGCTCAAAAGACAATGTACAAGAAACACAGATCTAAATTGCTTTTCATAGTGGGAATAAAACACTGATAAAAGGACCTCTATAATGAACTCTTAAGGAACAATATGTGACATATTGATTTGGAAGATTGTTGAAACAAAGACTCAGTAGCCCGATGCAAGACATATAAGAAGGATGTTGGTAGAAAAAAAAAAAAAAAAAACTTTTCGGAGCGAGTGTACGTCGACAGTTTCAAAAGTGTCTTTACATAACAGAAGTTATTTATTTAAGGAAAAAAAAAAAAACTATTGTGGTTAAATCAAGAAAAAGATGTAATCTGCATTTATTTTTCCAGCAATTATTTCTCCATGTTTTTTAATGTTATTTTAAGGGTTGTTGGTTTACTAGTATGCTTGTAAACTCTGTAAAACTTAGAAAATATACATATTGCAGCTGAATCTAAAACTTCCCTTTATCTGTCTGAGATTAAGGTGCCACTTTTTTGTTGCCCCTTGTGCTCTTAAATATATTTGGCAGCACATCTTTGTTCCTGCTTAAAAAAAGCTATATTTAAGTTCTCAAACAGTTTGCTACACATACTCTCTCATGGTATGCAACATTAAGGGTTCCTGTGGCCTCACCATAGACACAGTTTTACATAAATTCTTTCTGGGATTTACTTAAAGGGATATTTCACCCAAAAAAGAAAATGTTGTAATAATTATTTAGTCACCATTATATTATTCCAACCCTGAATGACCTTCTTTCTTCTATGGAACAAAAAAAGTGACAATAGGCAGAATTTTAGATGCAATGAAAGCTAATGGTAACTGATGGTAAATTTCCTAATGTCCTCTTTTGTGTTCCATGGAGGTTTAAAAATCATGAGGTTGAGTAAATTATGACAAGATTTGTATTTTTGGGTGAACTAGCCCTTTTAAACGTGGCAAAGCTATTGCCAGTCAGATCTACAGTTTCCACAGATGTGTCTTTAAAGATTATGTGAACCGATGATGTTTTTCCCCCAAAATTCTTCAATGTTCTCTCTTTCCTCATTCTGTGCTATCAATCTCCCTAGGCAGTTATGCAACACTTTTTAAACTTTTAAACATATTTTCAGTCACATGACATATTCAATCACGCTTTTACTTATTTTCAGTACAGACAGAAAATGATGCATCCATCTACTGCTTGCACATGTGGCAATCAAGAAGCATTTGTATGCAGGGAGAATGACTTGTCATTATGAATTAATTTATTAAATCAAAATGGCCTGAGATGGTCACTATAGAAACCAATGACCATGGACAGGCAGGGAGTAGCCAACAGACACCAGCTTGACACTTTAAATGTATTTAGAGTCAAATGGACGAGCAACGCTGGGCTAAAGAGCTAGAGCGGATTGAGTTGAAGTGCATCATTTAGTCTATAAAGTGATCAAGAGAGCTCTAGGTAATTTGAATGAAACCAATAAACCTTTGACATTTTATTAACATTAACATTAACACTTTAACATTTACGCCAGCCATTCGTAATTTATCCAAAACGTACACAGGCCTCACATGAAGACATTTTCTCTTTTAGTTCTGCTTCTAGAACTGACAATTGTGAAACAGATGAGCATGGATACCAAGTGGCATCTGCTGAACTTTGTTTCATACTTTTATTATCACACACCAGATGCACTCTGATTCCCAAGATCTAATGCAATTATGCTCACAGGCTTTGCTATTTTAAATCAGTTTAAAAAAGTTCTTGAGTGTACCTCCCGCCCCACTAAAAGCAAAGGCCATCTGGTGCATTTTCTAATCAAGACATCAAAGCGTGCAAAAAGACTGTTCTTCATCTGAATATGCTGCTCTTTCAAATCTTGATTCATATCCTTGTCTTTCTGATTTTATTTTTGTGTTATTTCTGAAATTGATATCAATCTAAACAAATGAATTACAGCTAAAGATCTTTGTGGTCAATGGAGTTTAGCACAAGAGTAAACCAATTAATTGAGTTGTGTGTCCTTTTTTGGTTGTGTTTAATTCATTTATTTGATGATTTGGTCTTCAAATCATGATTATTGGAAGAAGTCTTTGTCCAATATGATGATGCTTTTTAGTTTCATCACCAGTTCTGTTCTTTTGTTTGTCTCATCGTGTAAACACGTCTGTGTTTTTGGTTTAGGAGAGAGCGATATACTTTGCTCTAGTTTTCCACGTAAGTTCTTTCTTTTCATCTCTGAGAGGGAATGCTGTTCTAGTGGTAGATTTCTATAAAAATACATTTTGAAAATAAAATAAAAAAAATCAAAACAAAAACTTTTTACATTTTAATTTTACATGTGCCAACCTGTTCTAAACGATTTAAAGAGAGAATGAGAGTCATGCTGTAAAAGACTGAAGATTGATTTTCATGTAAACAATTTCATGACCTTTAAAAAAAAAAGAGATGGAGATCAATTATAGAAATCAGAATTTGTAGTTCATACACAAGATAAGGTTACAAATAAACTATCATTGTCTTTTCTCTATTGTCTCTTTACTCTTCTTTTAAAGTCAGAAGGGTGGAAAATGTTATTCACACTATTTTGTAGTGTATTACTAGTTTATTTTGTTTTCCAGTTTCAATGATGATCTTCGCTAGAGTCAATGTGTTATCGTTAAAGTTTTTTTTTGTTTGTTACTTTTGTTTATTTGTTTCACTTAAGGAGTTCTATACATCAGGCAAAAAAAAATAATAAATCGGCCACTGGTAATAGGCCTATTATAACATAATGACATGTCTGTGTCATATAAATGTTGCTTGCAAAAAAATATTTTGTCTGAATTGCAGCTGCTATTGAATGGCCATCAAAGGAGAAAGATGCTGTTTTTTGGCCCATATGTTGTATTTACAACATCTACCTTTTCCAGTTCTAGACCCTCTGTTATTTGTCTTAAAATATGAAATATTTACAATAATTTATGTACTCAACAATACCAATATTAAGCGAGTAGGTTTTGGCCATTCATGTGATTTCAATCTAATGGGGGACCAACCTTCTGTAGAATAAAATGGCTTTTTCTAGACCACTGAAATATTTGTCAAAAGTAGTGTTTACTTATTAAAATATTTCAAAGTTTTATATTCCTTAGGTCGGCTGCTAATCGCAGGGTTGGCGGTTCGATTCCCGGTCCACACGACTCCACATGTCGAAGTGTCCTTGGGCAAGACACTGAACCCCAAGTTGCTCCCAATGGCAGGCTAGCACCTTGCATGGCAGCTCTGCCGTCATTGGTGTATGAGTGTGAGTGTGAATGTGTGTGGTGTGATTGGGACAAAGTGTAAAGCCCTTTGGTAACCTCTAAGGTTAAAAAAGTGCTATATAAGTGCAGACCATTTAGTTCTTTTAACATTGATTAAAATGAGTTTATCCTATGCAATACTCCACCAATTGCCTTAAGTTTTCAGGTAGTATAAGAAATGAGCCATTCTGAGATAAGACACATGAAATGTAATTTCTTAGATGATTTAAAGCTGCTGGATATTGTTCATGTGTAAATACATTTCACTGGCTGCCTGTACTTCAGCCTCATTGCGTACGTCTGTGATCACGGCACACTTTCCAGTGCAGTGTTCAGAGGCAAACACCTGAACCAGATCTGTCCATCCATCCATCAAATGCTTACACTGAACTTGAGCTAGGCCTGTAATTTCAATCCCTCCCGTATCATCAGCCGTGCCCCACTCTGTTGCCCCTCACTGAGACTGCCAGTGTGCCTTGTTTCCTGAGTTCAACTCTGTTCTCTTCCCCTGTTCATGTCATAGCTCTGATAAACTGTGTCCTGGCCATTCGTTTAAGACTAATTATAGAGTTGAAGGGCAGTTCACTGAGGTTTGCTCTTAGAACGCTGACCCAAATACTACAGAAATATGTTTTCTGGGATAGAGCCAACTCAGAGTGGCAAAATGTTTCTGTCGCCACCATTATTCATAGTTATTGTTTTATTTTGGGGATATATTTAAGCAGGAAAGCGAATCTTTCAAAAACATGGAGAGGTCACATTTCACCCCAATATCAAAAGATCAAATAAAAGGTGTGTGTGTGTGTGTGTGTGTGTGTGTGTGTGTGTGTGTGTGTATACATATATATATATACACACACACACACACACACACACACACACACACACACTGTCATGAACAAAAGTTTATTCATCTAAATATATATATATATATATATATATATATATATATATATATATATATATATATATATATATATATATATATATATATATATATATGTTCATGACAGCTCATTGGATATGTTCAATATTTTTCTCCCCAGTTTGGAATGCCCAATTCCCAATGTGCTCTAAGTCTTCATGGTGGCGTAGTGACTCGCCTCAATCCGGGTGGTGGAGGATGAATCTCAGTTGCCTCCATGTCTGCATCCACCGTCAACCTGCGCATCACGTGGCTTATTGAGCGTGTAACTGTGGAGACGCTAATCTCCGTGGCATCCACGCACAACTCACCACGCTCCCCACTGAGAGTGCAAACCACATTATAGCGACCACGAGGAGGTTACCCCATGTGACTCTACCCTCCCTAGAAACCGGGCCAATTTGGTTGCTTATAAGACTTGGCTGGAGTCAC